>OX596042.1:11008316-11513316 GCA_951394065.1 Venusia cambrica
GTTATTCACGGTTTCAGCCATGTTCCATAGTTTTGACGTAAATAAGTTTCATCCATCCAATTTTAGCATATATGTTATCAGTAAGAATAGAAAATGCTAAAAACCACTGTAAAGAATGCTCTCAAAACCTGATCACCACGTGTTGTGACTAGGTTTTGAGAGCATTATTTACAGTGGTAGTAACTGTAAAGTTCCATGGCTAGAGTCCATCCTGCCGAAGTCTGGCGCCAAACGGTTTGCCGTGTTCCGTCGATGGTCCGGCGCGAGAGCCCTGTTCCTTCTGGGAAATCTCGCTCCATCTTAGACCTCATCCTGGTTCTGGCCTAGGCTAGACAAGACTAAAGAACTTAGCCCATAAATACATATAAAATAAGATAATTTGGTCTGAATACACATCACATCAACAACCCATTAGTTTCATTGCTGGACTGAGCCTTCTCCAAAGCTGGGGGGTTTAGTCATAATTAACACACTTGACTTCACAAGAGCCCCTTGTGAAAGGGCTCGTCCGGGGTACTTCCACCATACCTATTACAGCCGCCAAGCAGCATTGCTGTGTTCCGGTTTGAAGGGTATGGTAGCCGGTGAAATTACGGACACGCGAGGCTTAACACCTTGCAGTGCCGTGTAGGCTATGTTCTTTGTGGATTTGACCTACGCAGTAAGGCCTTGTTATAGGCAAGAGTGCGCTTAAAATCAGGTAGGCAGCTTGCTTGTTCCGTCTCCTATTAGTTGTATAAAAACAAAATTCAGGCGGGTTGGTGATCCACAGAAGGAAGCTGCCTTTCTTCTGGTGAGTCAAAAACACATACCCATTGATCTATTTTAAACATAGCTACTCCATGTCGAATGATCATGTATCATTAATTACTCTACACCCAATGATACAATTTTATTTAACCATATTAAGGTAACTTAACCTATGGTACTTCATGTCACTAGATGGATGGAGCCTGGTACATATCAGCGATAGCCAGCGACCAGCAGGTCCAGGCAGACTGTGCGATGGTTCTATTCGACCACCAAGACACACTGGACGTGTCCATCAAGTGGGTCACCAACCACACCGCGAGTTACTACAACGGATCCATCGCGTTGATACCAGACCCCAACAGTAATACTACCGGAGATTTGCTGCAGGTTACATACTACGGTAAACTGTTCTTACCTTCAATTTTCTATTGATCACACCACAAAGTGTGACTAAGAGTGAAATAAATAAATAAAAAAAAAAACATAAAGTTTTTTTTTATTGTACGACGGGTTAGCACTTGGCCTTCATCTCACCTAGTTACAAGGTTGAGATAAGGCCGAAGGTGGGGGCGCACTTCACCCGGAATCCTCAACAAACTGAGGAACTGGCTATTTTACCTTTAAATGCCGGAATACAACAATTTTTGAATTCTTATTATGCCGATATAATTAGGTAAGATGGTGGTAGCTAGCCAAACGGACTTAAACAAAGTTTTACCACCAAGCACAATATATTGTACTCCATGGGGTACATGGTTCGATCCCGTCATCGAACCCGGAATCTCAGGATCTGAAATCGGTAGGTTGAACCACTAGACCGCAGAGGCGGTTTGTCACACCAGATGGTACCATCTGGTGTGGCCACGAGTCCGCAGTCAAGATATTCATCATCATCATGATCGTTATCATAACGAAAATATAACGGTATTTAACGCGTATTTTACCTGTACCAGTAAACACACCTTTCATTATAAATCGATGTGTTTTAATCAGAAATGGACATTCAGATGTTAGATAATGTTGATAATATTATATGTAGATAATGTAAGCTTATAAGATATTGCTAGACTCCTGAATTAGTAATATTATGACTCTCCACTATAATTATGAAAATATATCTGAAATATTACGTTGGATTAACATTCGGTCACATCAGTCATTCGTAAACAGTGATTATTTTTACATTATTTTATTAGCAGATATTATTATTCTGATATTTTTTTAAAGTTATACCAGATTACTGAAATCCTACTACGAGTACTTCTACAGTTATACCCGAGTACATAAATCTTACAACGAGCACATTAACACAAGTAACAAGTAACATATTGGTCAATAATATGTTACATTGCCATGACGTTTCATAAAATCAGGAAACATTCTCTCGTCGATGCTTTTAAATATATATGCTAGACATAACATCTATATCATATCGATAGCAATAGTAAAGATCTTAATCTTAATCTTAATCTCCCAGGGGTCGTATGAGTGTTGAGCCAGTACAATTTAGTTCTTAATTTCAGATCAAAATACCGAAGAATATTCATTCCTGGATATCAACTACGATCACTATGCGGTGATGTTTGCTTGCTACAACAATAAAAATGGGAACAGCAGTACATGTAAGTCTATAATTTAAGAAAATCTGCTCGGTTTTCTCCAACTCTAATAATCCCCTAAACTCAAACTTATTTACGAGGTAATAGAGTGATCGTAGGTCCTTTTCTTTTTCGTGAATTATGAGTTCTAGACTTGTCGAGCAAGAATGACTGGCTCTCCTGCACACTGGTGGAACACTGTAAGCCTTTTGACGCTGAACTGTGCCAGGAGAGTGGTCGCTTGCCAAGTTTACTACACAGGCCCTACCACTAGCGATAGGATCATAAAGCCATAATCGCTAGCAAAAGGCAACAATTACATTGCGCGGGGTAGACTACTAGGAGGTTGGAGGTGTTTACACCAACCCCAAAAAAAACTGTGTGCCCTGTGTAATATGATATTATATTTCTAGACATTTTACACAACGCCGCCGTTAGAGGACCCTAACTAAACAAATTTAATATGGGAACTATAGGTTAGATTGAAAAATAAACACTTACATACTTTCCTTTTTTTTAAAGACATTACTTATGATACAATATAACACACAAACACAGAACGAACATCTTAAAATTGTTTGTCGGGACAAACATGTGTGTGTAGAATAGATAGCTGATGATGTGTGAGTGGTATCGAACCCACAACCTACAGCGCTGAAGGCAGAGCTACCCAGTTGGGTACTAGCCTCATAGCTCAGTTGAGCTGTGAGGCTATTTCAGGGGTAGTGTGAGTGGTAATCGAACCCACAACCTACAGCGCAGAAGGCAGAGCTACCTAGTTGGGTACTAGCCTCATAGCTCAGTTGAGCTGTGTGAATATGCATGCGGGCGTAGCAATCAGAGTAGCAACTAGTTTGTCTTTACCAAATGGGATAGACGGTTGTACTTCTCAAATCATCTGCTAATAGGTAATTTGCTGGTCGAATGGCTAAGGTCGCTGGCACGGAAAATCACATCGGATAAATTAATTATAGGAACCTGATTAGTTTTAAAGTAGGAAGCATTAACAGTAGTAAATGACCTAACTTCACAGCTATTAGTATTATTTTCAGGTGTTCCTATATTCAATACTATATTAAAATACTTAAGTAGTAAAATAAAGCAACTTTGATAAAAACAAAATAATAAAAATAAACTTACAAACACATATAAATACCCAACTAAGATATGCTGTTTGAAATTAATAGCCTGTAATATTTATTATGATAATTATTCATCTCATATTTTTTTTATATTTTAAGTGATTGCGCTTTGTCACAACATTACAAATTACAAATATCCGGCGTTTCCGGCTTTAGGAAGAGATGCGAGTTCGAGTCCTGCCGCGAGTCCCGTCGTTTTTGTGTAATTATAACATTTGTAAATATTCTTCTCAGTCGAGCACTCTTGGCAGAGTATGGGTGGGACCTGATGAATGATGGCTCTTGCTATGCGTCTCCATTCTGCTCTATTGGAGGCATTGTGGGAGCAGTCGGTAGATTTGGTGAGAGGTTTAATCAGGGAGATCTGATTAAATCTCTCACCAAATCTATCATGATCTACATCTGGTCGGGGAGCGGCCAAGGGATCTCTTGCCCTTCTATCTGCCTTGGACTACCAATCCTCATTGCGGATTGAGCCCGAAGGACTTCAGTATTCGTATTTCAATATATAACTAACATATACAGATCTCGAAAATATGAAAAAAACATTCAATGCTTGTCTCTTTATGATAAATTAGGGGTAGGAAGGTACATAATTCAACTTCATCTATTACTTTTGTTAGCGGTAACAGCTGAATGATATCGACACTAGTGCTGAGACTAGTCTTTACTAGTCCTTTTTACGGACTTTTTACGGACCTTTGTCCGCCTAACTAGCACCCTACTGCTGAAGTCTGACGCTAAGTGGTTCGCCGTGCTTCGTCTATGCGCGGAAGAGCCGTCTTGTAAAGCCTCGATCATCGTCGCAAGGTTGCAAGCTTATCAGTTTTCTATAGGATACACTTCAGAGAATGTGCAGCGGACATGCAATCTAATTCCGCCATCCCCATTTTATTCGCGAACAACCAGACGCTCGGCGATGCGCCACCGGCGTATGGTGGATTTTTTTTTATTACTGTACGACGGGGAAGCGCTTGGCCTTCATCTCACCTGGTAACAAGTTAAGATAAGGCCGAAGGTGGAGGCGCACTTCACCCGGAATCCTCAACAAACGAGGAACTGGCTATCTTACCTCTGAATGCCGGAACACAACATTTTTTTTGAATTGTTATTATGGCGACAGAATTAGGTAAGATAGTGGTAGCTAGCCAGACGGACTTCAACAAAGTCCTACCACCAACCAAACCAAGCACAATATATTGTACTCCCCATGGGGATCGAACCCGGGACCTCTGGATCTGAAATCGGTGGGTTGAACCACTAGACCACAGAGGCGGTTAAAGATATACCTTCCTGGCGCACTAAGCGGTTTTCTTCGTCATTTATAAAGCGCATCGCCAAGTAATGGAACGCTTTTCTTGAGTCTGTGTTTCCCGAACACTGCAACATGGGAGTCTTCAAGTCAAGAGAGAATAGGTTTTAGGCAAGCGTGCTCTATCGTAGGCTGCATCATAGCCTAACTTCAAGCGAGGTAGCAGTCAACAGCATCATCATGCGAGGTAGCATCTTACTTAACTAACGAATGCCTGTATTGCAGATGAAATCTGGAAGATGACTCGGTCACCACACCTCAAAAAGACTGACTCGACGAAACTCGAAGCAGCCATCACCAAGTACGATCTTCAAGACACAGCCTTCATCACCTTCAATAATACGGAAGATACTTGTCGCGTCAGTTCTGGGGAGCTTGTTGATTCGTCTTCCCTCATCATGGCATCCGCTGCTGCGCTTACATTGCTTGGAAGAATGTATTCATAAAATGTTAATACTGTAGGTACTGTCGTAGCTATGGACCCTTTTCCAAATAATACAAAAGATTCTAAAAAGCATTTTTATTTTAATTTATTAAGAAACCGAACAGGTTAAATTCATACTGCTGTAGCTGTTGCGTGGCATCGTCGAACCCTCCTACTCAGCTCAAGTGTAACTGCCACAAAAAAACCGGAGGATCTGTCCAGTAGTGGACAGTGATGAGTTCTTCAATAAAAAGAAATAAAAGGTAACATGGTTAATACTAATCTATGTCATCATTTTCGTGCCAGTTATCCCTCCTAGGGACAACATGTCATAATCGGGAATAAGTAAATTAAGTGAAAAAGGAGGGATGATGAGGATACAAGAATAGGATAAGGGGGAAGATAGGGAGATAGATGTCATGGGAGAATGAGACTAGCTAGATATATTAGTCCGGTTCTGGCGAACCACTCTCTGGTTCCTTAGGTATCGTATGATATGAGTAAAAAGGCAAATTATTAAACGTTTTTCGCTAAATGTTCGGTCATCAAGAAAATAATACCTATTGATAGTTTATAATTTGTAGTGAGGATAAAGTTCAAAAAATTATCAATTATTGACGCCATGTCATGTGTGTGTCAAGGCGATAGTGAAGTTGGTGAACAATACAAAATAAACAACTTGTTCCCCATAAAATGTTAGTTTTAATATATAGATAGTATGTAGTACTAATATATAGTATGATATGTAAAAATAGACGACATTTTACTGTCAAAATCTCAATAGTCGAACCTAAATATTTTTTTTTAAAACAAAACGCTGTTTCCGTATTTTAACGGCAAACATGTGAAATGAAATGATAAAGAATATTTGGTAAGATTCATTAGTATTCTGATATTTGTGACTTTAGTATCCTTTATTGCTTTTGTATGATAAAGAACCTTAATCCTGACCTCTTTCGGAGCCCTGCCGAACGAATGAACCTTAATTTCACAAACTTCATGGCCATGTGAAATATTAAGCGAAGAGGTTGGGAAAACTTGTCATAGATGGCGCCTAATACAATAATTGCAACTACTTAACGTACTTAAATACTGTTTGGATATAGGATGGTTCCCGGTGGAGGACCTAGAAGCATGCTTGATGTCTGGACAAGAAGCAGTAAAGCAGTAATAAAACCAGTACCTGAAAATAAAAAAAATATATGTACAATTAAACTAACTGTGTACAAAGGAAGCAGTCTATTTCGTCTGGAGTTGGCTGTCAGCAAGGTGACCCTCTTGGCCCGGCCATTTTTAGCCTTGCCATTCACCCAATTATTCAACGCCTGAAATCGAAATTGAATGTTTGGTATCTCGATGACGGAACCCTAGATGGCGACGTGGACTTAGTATTTGGCGACCTAAAAATTATTATAGATGAATTTCGGCAGATTGGCTTGGAACCAAATTTTTCGAAATGTCGAAAAGACACATGTTTGGATAGAAATTCAATTATTAAAAAGTTTGAGACTTTGGCTTCCAATATTATTATTGTAGATAAGAGTTCACTCCACCTACTAGGTTCACCAATTCTCGATGATTTTTTTCCGGGCTTTGTCGATGACAAAATTCAAAATTTTAGGAAGGTTTCGAACAGACTTTCAAAAATTAACTCACATATGGCATTCACCATTATAAATTTTTGTCTTTTTGTCCCAAAATTTACATATGCTTCGCGATATTGTCAACTGTGGAAACGCAGTGAGCTGGTGGAAGGCTTAGACAACATAATAAAGAACACCTTTTCCACGGTTTTGAATATTGAGTTGGAGTTCAGAGCATGGTCGCAGGCCTCATTGCCTGTTCGATTGGGTGGCTTAGGTATACGCTAAATTTCTGTTTCTTTAGTGTTGCTTTGCCAGCATTTTTGTCTTCCGTCTATAGTACACATTCTTTGGTTATGAAAATTCTAACACTATCAATTTCGGCGGTTCCTGGCAATATACTCCAAATTTATTATCTTGACGAGGGGCTCGAAATGCTTGGCATAGTGCTTGTCCAAATACCGATCCTCAAAACACCTTTCGGCGCAACAGCAGTGGGACGGGCCTCTGTGCGAGTTGACACGGAATTATCTATGGAATTTTATATGGGGTGGAGACCTTGGTCCGTGGGGAGGCGGTGCCCTCCGGGTTTTCAAAAAAAGTTGCCGGGCTTTTGATTGAGGCGACACGTGACCCAAGGGCTGGCTCTTATTTAGGCCTGCGAATCAGCATAGCTATTCAGCGTGGCAATGCAGCCAGTGTCTTGGGCACGCTTCCGTCTGGTACTGGTCTGGAACAGTTAAGTTACCTATAGGCCATTTGTAACGGTATTTAGGTAATTTGATTGATTCCTTTAGTTAGTTAGGTAAATTGTACCTTTTATTTAATAAATATTGTATTTCTTTGATTTGTCTAGATTGTGTACCTACTTATCTAGAAGTTATTTTTTTTATAAATTTATTATAAATCCATGATAACTACTATAGATGGCATAGTGGCAGTTCAAGGAGTCGATGGATGGAAGTGGCTCAGGTTTATATTTGTGACGTCAATTGGGAGAAGCCTTTGCTCAGCAGTGGACGTATATGTACTGAAATGATGATAATACATACATTAAGGTACCTAATAGCAACATTGAAATTAAAAAATATTGTGGTTACAAGATACAATATGTAGCCTGTTAGTAGTGGCGATTTTCACCATTATGAACCCTTTAATTTTATTAAACATTCATATTTTGGCAAGGCAACCTTATTTTCTAACTTTAACCAACCTAGTCCGTGGTTTAAATCGTTTTTTATTGTTTTGTAAGTTGTACGGATGCAATAACTTCAAAAGTTCTTTTCAATTACTGAAATAAATAAATGATCTATATATTAATATAATTGACAGTATTTTACTATATTGCCTACTATCTAGCATAGTATTTTATTAACAAAAAATAAAAAATGATTATAATCATTGAAGTTAATTTTGTCATTACAAGATTTAGTTGTGGGGCAGATAGAATTACAGATTATCGTATGTTATAAAACCCCCACTTATGAGAAACCACACGAATAAGAAATGGGGGCACACGGTAATAATGTATTACCGTCTGCCCCCACTGTTCATTCGTGGGTGCAGATAGCCAGTGTTAGCCCTTTTTGGTGCCCCTTATTATTTTTTCAAATTTTATTTTTAGTATTGGTTGTTAAAGCATGAGATACAGCCTGCTAATAGACAGACGCACGGCGGAGGCTTAGTACCTAATAGGATCCCGTTGGCACCCTTTGGGTACGGAGCCCTGTATAAATTATGCTTTGGATTGGAAAAATGGAAAAAATGAAGAATGGAAAAAACGCTGGATTATTTTTGTGAGAACTAATGTAAATATAAACAAAACTTTACATTCTATGTATTTATGATTTTTAGATAGATAGATAGCAGAAAAATTATTTTACAACTTTCTTTTCATTTAGTTTTTTAAATTTGTTGAATTACTCAAATATGCATAAAGTCCCAAATAACTAATGTAGTATTAACACAGATGAATATAATTTCGATTGTGCGGCATCATCCAAAAAAATCTCACTTGAGTTTCAATTTAATAATAAATATTACAGGACATTAATTTTTACACAGCGCCATCTAGCCCCAAACTAAACATAGCTTGTGATATGGGAACTAGATTACGGATATAATACTTAAATACTTATTGTAAATACATACGTACTATATGATAGACCCAAACACAGAACAAACATCTATATTCATCACACAAATGTTTGTCCTGGGTGGGAATCGAACCCACAGCCTACAGCGCAGGAGGCAGAGCTACTACCAACTGAGCTATAAGGCTTGTTTAGAGCACTTCTATTCCAAAGTATACAACGATTATTCAAAACCAGATTTACACACCGATTATACATTACAATAACCCATCAGACAGTGCGGTTTGCTACCGTTTGTAAACACTCGCCAGTCTCTACAACACCTAAAAGACTTAATTTGGTTATGGCAACCCTCCAAACGTCGGGTTAGTTACAACCTGTGGTTGTAATTAAAGCGCAGAATGCAATAATACAGGCACTCGGCATTTATTATTGCAGTAGTTTCGCTTGTAAATCGTGGAAACTAGTTCGTAAATAATAGGCTATTAACCTTATCAAATACAAAATAAAAGCTAAGTTTAAGACTATCACACTAATATTATAAAGGGGGGTATGTTTGTTTATGTGTGTATGGTTGTTATTCCCTCACGCCTACACGGCTTAACAGATTTTATGAAATTTCGTATGAAGATATATCATGGAAATATACATAGGCTCCTTTTATTCCGGTAAAGGGTAGTGTTTCCGTGGGATGACAAAATCATTCAAATATATTTATCACACTTATATTATAAAAGCGTATGCTTGTAAATGTGTGTATGTTTGTTACTCCCTCACGCCTACACGGCTTAATAGATTTAAACGAATTTTTTTATGATAATTGTTTATATTATGGATTAATACATAGGTTACTTTTTTCCCGGAAAAGTGCTTTCCGTGGCATGAAAAATAATTGAAATATGTTTGTCGCTGATTTACGCTTAAACTTCTTAACGAATTAAGACGAAATTTGGTATCATAACATACAATAACAAATATGCTATATGTTATACCAAAAAACAGTTACTGTGAGACGAGAATGAGATGTCAAACATCGCAAAACAGATACAAAACGGATTTGTCATTTGTAAGTAACAAAGGATAAATCCACTTCACGCAAAAACTACAAAACAGATTGAGCTGAAATAGATTTAGATAGATATTGTTCTGCACCGGAAAAACATAGTACACTACTGCATGTGTATCCGGGGACAACGCGGGCGAAGTCGCAAGCAGAAACTAGTTTTATATACTTTACAAGATTTTTAGTAGCTCATTCACTTTTCTAATCTTATGATTTTCTCCGTGTAGACAAAGGCCGCTTCAAACCCGTTCCAAACTTTTCTAACAGATTTGATTATTATCTATGGAGATGGCCTTTTTGTTTGTTTCGCTGCTGCCCGCGTGGTGCTGTGGTAAAAGTAGCCTGCATTTTCCCCATGGCATACAAATTATCGATGTTAATTATCATTAGGAACCGACCAGCCGTTAAGTCATGAAAAAGTTATATATTCAAATAAAGAAACGGAGCTACTTTCGAATTTGTCTATGGTCTACGTTCGTTCACCGGTATTAGATCCAGAAGCGTCGGTATCGATTTCCAGGGGGTACATATTGTGCTTGGTTTGGTTGGAGATAGGACTTTGTTGTTTGGTTGACTTACCTGACTAGCTACCAAAATCTTACCTAAGTCTATCCACATAAAAACAATCCTTAATTGTTGTGTTCTGACCTGCAGAGTTAAGATAGCCAGCTCCTCAGACTATTGAGGATTCCGGGTGAAGTGCGCTTCTACCTTCGGCCTTATCTTAACTTTTAACCAGGTGAGATGAAGGCCACTTGCTTACCCGTCGTACATAAAGGAAGGTTAAACAAAATCTAAGCGCAATATTGTTCTCTCCTGGGGATCGAACCCTGGACCTAGTCATAGTCATAGTCAGTCTTTATGTTGAGGTACAATGGTCTTATGATTGAAAAAGTGATACATAATACCCCTATTAGGGAATAGCATTGGAGTAAAAGCGGACCCACGCTTGAACAAGTACAAGCCATGTTAATGTTTAGGTAAGCAGTAGCAGTAGGCAAAAAATATGTTAATTATATCCAGAAAGTGATATAATATCACTAAAAAAGTCGTTCAAATATAATTGCATTTCGCAATAAGTAGGTATCTCAATTTATTTTCGAAGTTAGTGGTATTTTGTTCATCTTTTATCGTAATGTAATATAAATTTTTGATGTCATTGTATTTAGCTCAGAGCTGTGTATCTGTAATTTATGCTTTGGTAGATCTATTTTGTTTTTATACCTACAAGGATAGCGTCGTGGTACATCACCAAGAACTGTGATACGGTATGATGCTATTGAAAAATTGAGGATGGTTTCTTACAAATTGTCGAATCTTGTAAGTTTGTAAGAAATACATATGATAAATAAATAAATATTACAGGACATTTATCTAGCCCCAAACTAAACATAGCTTGTATTAAGTGTCAATATTTTTAGGCTACGAAAGTGATTTCTCTTGATCTGATGCCGGTGGGTGAATCAGTGGAACACAGAGGCGGATAAAACTTTACATTTTGAATCCACGATGTGATTGTTTTATTTATAACTGGTATTCAAAAAAGGAAACCCGTTTACCGCGTTTATGTACGCGAAGAAACGCCGCAAACCCCTCTAAAACAATACCAGACATAACAAGGGCCATTTGCAAATAAAACGAAGACAGCCTGAGGCTTAATGAAGAACTAATTAAAAGTTACTTGATATTCGTACAGCTTAGCTTTCCGACTCTGAATTTGCTGATGCCCCAAAATGAATTATAGCCTTCGCGAGTTCTAGAAAGTTCTGTAAAATATCGGCACCCGGCCGCATTACAGCAAACTTTTTGCTGTACAACGGAAAACATAAATAAATTACTTTGTCAATTATTGTCATCCACCATTATTCCCCACAGCACAAGTGCACTCTATATAGGTCTATACTCAGTACTATCTAGTATATTTCGTCCATGGTTATTCTGTGCCTATACTTTATCAATTCAGATACTCTTGATTTTATTTAATGGCCGGCAACCATACCCTTCAAACCGGAACACAGCAATGCTGCTTGGTGGTAGTACTTCCCCGGACGAGCCCCTTGTCAATGGGCTCGTCCGGGGAATTACTACTACTATTCTCTATCTACTATTCTCTATCTACTATTCTCTATCTACTATTCTCTATCTACTATTCTCTATCTACTATTCTCTATCTACTATTCTCTATCTACTATTCTCTATCTACTATTCTCTATCTACTATTCTCTATCTACTATTCTCTATCTACTATTCTCTATCTACTATTCTCTATCTACTATTCTCTATCTACTATTCTCTATCTACTATTCTCTATCTACTATTCTCTATCTACTATCTTTTTTATTATTACGGTACCTCCAAACGTACACCATGAGCGTGCAAACGTGTAACGTTGTCTTCAGACTGAGACAGAGAACTGCAATATTTATAAAGTACGATCTATCTTGTTCCATCGGTATGTGAATTAGAGATGCAATATCGTGCCGCATCTGTTTCTGCTCGATGCATTGGTATGAAAACAGCGTTGCAATTTTCAACGTCATCTAGCCCCAAACGAAACAACGCCAGCTAATATAAGAACTGGATTATGGAGAAAATGCTGCACCCACATGAATGAATGAATGATATGAATCGAACCCACACTATTTTGCTAGTTTTGTAAGTATAATAGTGAACTGTGTTCGTATACGCGGCTCTTGTTTTGCCTCACCTAGCAAAGTCTTTCAGGATGAACCTGTACGCTGTACCTCAGTAAAAAGACACACTACATCACGTCTACTGTACCAACAAAACGTGGAAACTCCAATATTGACTGTATACTCAACACTACTGAAATACTTTGGCAGTCAAAAGGAAGCATTGCGAAGTGAAATCGCTTGGGTTTTTACCAAAGATGTACACTGATATGGAATTCCTAAAATATTTTTTAATAAATGATGGGCTAAGAAGGCCCCGTAGTCTCACTTTCCCATACAAACATAATTCCATTTTTGTTCCGAAATGGCAAGTCTGATTCAAAATATTTTTTGCAGGTATAATCGGATAGGGATAATCTGTGTCTGTCGTGCGATACTTTTTCTAGAAAACTAATACAAACCAAAATATATGGAAAAGAGATTTTCCATACAAACACTAATTTCCATATATTTTCATTGTTATTGCGTTTTAAGAAAAAGTAGCGCACCACAGGCACAGATTACCTCTTTCCGATTATACCTGCAAAATTTCATGTGAATCGGACTTTCCACTTCGAAATGAAAAGGAACTACATTTGTACTGGAGAGCGAAAGTCAGCGGTACTCCGGTTCCCTCTTAAGCTCTTGCTAGACCAGATGTCTACGATGCAGCAAGCATTCTCAAAAGGCACCTTTTTTTACCGCCTCTGTGGTCTAGTGGTTCAACCCACCGATTTCTGATCCAGAGGTCCCGGGCTCAGTCACCAGGGGGAGCAATATTGGTTTGGTTTGGTTTAGTTGGTGGTAAGATTTTGTTTAAGTCCGCCTGGCTAGCTACCACCATCTTACCTAATTCTGTCGCCATAGTAACGTAAATTTGTTTGAATGCACGAGGGCACGAGTTAAAAGTGCTATCTCCCAGTATTTGCTTAACTCAGATTTAATAATTTACCATCGTTGTTACAAAATAAAATAATGTTACAGTCTTCTTCATATTGTTCCTGAAGAAACTTCTGGATTTTTCATCTGGAAAACTCCAAATTCGTACAATCTGTTATACTGTCGCCATAAAAACGAAAAAAAAACACTTATTTATTTTTTATTTTTTTATTGTATGACCCGGAAGTGCTTGGTTTTCGTCTCTTCAGCTTATAAGTTAAAATAAGGCCGAAAGTGGAGGCGCACTTCACCCTCAATCCTCAACAAACTGTGGAACTGGCTATCTTACCTCTAAATGCCGGAACACAACAATTTTAGAAGTGTTGCTATGGCAACAGAATTAGGTAAGATGGTGGTAGCTAGCCAGGCAAACTTAAACAAAGTCCTACCATCAACCAAACCATGCACATCCATACCATCAACAATTTAAATCGGTGGGAAAACTACTAGACCACAGACGTGGTTAAAATATAATGTGGTTTCTTCTTTGCTCATTCTCTGTAACCTCTTCTCACACGATCGATCTTGGCCACTCGAGTTGAGAGCATCTATTTGAGAGCCGGCTCTAAACTTACTCGTGAGTCGATACATTTTGCAACAAGTCATTTTGGGACTCATCCGGCCTAGGTAAGTTTACACTGTGAGAAGTTCTGTAGTTAGGCATCGTAGTCAACACCTATATATACCTATACCTACAGATATGTTAGTACTACATTATATAAACACAGCGTGTATTTTGGACACGAAGAAGTAGGACCAGGTACTTTGCAAGCCTCATAGCTCAATTGGTCGTATTTATGCCTTCTGATGATAGATTTTTGTTCTGTGTTTGGGTGTGTATTGTATGATAAATATGTATTTAAAAAAAAAATGATTGAAGTATTCTATCTGTAATCTAGTTTCCATATTACAAGCTATGCTTCGTTTGGGGCTAGATGGCGCTGTGTGAAACTAATGTCCTGTAATATTTATGTATTTATTTATTTATTTAAGGTGGTTTCACAGGGTTATGTTTGCGCAATAGGGTTTAAGGTAAATTATTTCAAAGCACATCGTGGATAAAAATATCTGAAATTCGCTAGTAGGTACAAACAGGCTACATCTAATTTATTCCAAAAATATTTTTTAACTACCTCTATGGTCTTGTGGTTTGCTAATCGGTGTCAGATACAGAGCCCATGAATTTTATCCCCATGGGATAACGATATTATGCTTGGTTTGGTTGGTAATAGGACTTTGTTTAAGTCCACCTGGCTAGCTACCACCATCTAAGTCTGACACAATATAAAAAACAAAAATTTTGGGTTCCGGTATGTATAGGTAAGATAGCCAGTTCCACAGACTTGAGGATTCTAGGTGAAGTCCGCTTCATCTTTCGGCATTACCATAACTTGAAACCTTCACCGGGTTTCAATGAAACGATTCCTTGTCGTACAATAAATAAAAATGTATACATTATGCTTGGATTCATATTGGTATTCTCACCGACTAACACTTAACAAGCAATGTTCGCTCAGTTAGGAAACCAATATGGAAAATCTAAGAATTAATTTAATTTAATAAGAAAGATACAGTCGTGACGCTAAGTTACATAAATAGCCGTGGAACAACTTTAACCGTTGTAGCTCCAGCACAATAACACATCACATCTGCCTTTATCTGCTTATTGTTGGACAAAGCTTCCTGCAAAATTGGAGGGTTTTGCCGTAATCAAGCTTTATAAGCGGATAGATGAACAAAGAAAGCGATATACAGAAGGAAGCTGCTGACATCTTATGGTGAGATACCTCAGTCAACTTTTTATTGACATCTCCAGCCTGGGACGAAGTTCGGGCACCGGGACAATTGAGAAAAAAAATCCATCTAACCCGGTAGCTCGGTGATTATTTTTATTGCATGTCAATGTCATAAAGGTCGAAATCATTTATTCAGAAATATTTAGTACGATGACTTTGTAATACTTATCTTATCTACCGTTGCTCGTTTGAAATAATTATGTATCGATTAATGTGTATAAAGGTAAATATTTATTTCCTAAGTTACATTGTCAATTTTACTTAGCAACTAAACTCAACTAAATTTATATCATTAAGGTCTACTCTAGCCCAGACAGTGCTTCAACGGAGAAAATCCGACATATAAAAATATCAGGTAAATAGGCCCCACACAAAATAAAAATTACGCTTCAGGCTGATTTGAGAACATTGATTTGGAAAGCTCTTCAATTTAACAAGATTAATGTGAAATGAAACGTTAAAGATAAATCCTTAAGGAAAATGTTATTACCGAATCCGCTTTGTTACGTACTGATATTGCTTTATTACATTTGATTGACATAAGCAATATGTACACACATTAAACTAAATATGTAAAAGAGGACATGCATGTGAATGAGTAGATGATGAGCTGACGGCTGGCAGAAGAAGATGGAAGAGAAGAACATGTTGTTACCCTGCTGATAAGGACAAGAAGATGATGATGAAACTGACCTTCGGCCTTATCATATCTATTAACCAAGTGAGATGAAGGCCAGGCGCTTCACCATCATACAATGAAAAAAAAAAGATTGTCAAAAGAAACAGTCAGGTGAAACGTGTAGTACGCTTATAGGCACATATTATCTATGTTTGTCAATATTATTAATAACATAGCTGTTACTGTTTATAAAAATATTGCAAAGGCTTAAAAACACTACTGGATGACAGTTAATAAAATTGTAATCTGACAATAAACTGTTTTGTTCCGGCATTTAAGGGTAAGGTAGCCGCTGGGCTATGTAATGTAATATAAGTAGGCATGGCCTTCTTTAGAGGTTACTGGTTTCCATTGAGTCCGACGAAACCTGAGTCTGTAGTTTAGCAACTTATTAGTATTATATTTAGGGGCTCGTAAAAGCTGGTGCTAATAGTACCAGCCCGGGCAGTCGATACTAATTCTTCAAGTGTATGTTATTTAATCAGTAGTCAAAGTGTTTGTAAGGAAAACAAAGCACCCATTACAAAGTCCCGAACCAAAGGCATCGTTTCAAAAGTTTCCACAGACGCGGGGACTTTGCACCCTCGCAACAACCTCGCACTTGCAACGTAAACTCGCATTACCAAAGGGTTGGCCCTGTGACCTTACCACTGGTTACTCTAGTAAAATCTTCTGACGCTTACTACAGTAGTTTGCTGAAACAATTTTTATTAATCATACTTTTCGTAAGAGAGTATTATAATTTAATCAGGCTTGATTAATTGTAAGGCTTTACAGCTCAGTTGGTAGTAGTTCTGAATTTTTACTAATAAAAAACTTTATTAGTAGTCTATCACTAATCAGTAAAGTCACAATATTACAAGCTGTGCTTGGGGCTAGACAACGCTAAATAAAATTTATGTCCAGTATTAGTAATCAATGTTTAAAAAAACACCCTGAAAGTTTGTAACAAAGATTTCACTAATCTTAATTAATCACTATCATCGTTTTAGCCCACAGACGTCAACTGATGACTGAGCTAAAGATGGCAATAATGGTTAAAATTAAATATTAGTTAACTGTTAATTGATAAAAAAATATATCGATATTTTTATTGGAAAATATTTTTTTTGAAAATATTAGTTAATATTATTTGTTTAGTACCTACACGATTTGGTTATTGGTTGATGTTAAATGCAGTTGAATATTTTATTCTATTGATCAAATAAAAGTAACCGCTAATTCGTCTCTATCATAGTAGCACTAAGGGTATTTCTTTAAAATATCACATCACATTGTATTGAATAAAAATATCATATACAGCAAATCAGTAATTTAATCTCTATAGTGAGGAGTCGAAAGCATACAATTTAATGAAGTCAACCTAATACATAGTTGAAAACTATGCGAGCAGCAACATACGAAAGTGTTTCTTATTTGTAGCACTTTAAAGTTAAAATTTCAATGCATTCAATTATGTTAGTTCTAACTCAGGCTGAAGTTGATATGATATTTTTATTCGATAATGTTAATTCTGATTATTGAATTTAATGGTTGATTTTAAATATTAGTTAATTTTATTGGTTGATAGTTATATTCGTCATCTCTAGACTGAGCCTCCCCCACAAATCACAATCGACGCCGCAAATATCGTTACTGAGCCATTTCCATCTTTTGACCCCAGCGACCGCCATATCTATACCACTATGAGAAAATAGTAGTTTCACCAGCCGGTCCCACTTTGAGAATCAGGTACCAAATGTTTCTGCCGAATATTATCAAAATCGCCCGGTTAATGGCACCGCATCAAACTTTCCCTTTTGCGGAGGAAACCCCTCCAATCAAACATCGCCAACGATAAAAATTCGTTACTTAGAATTTTTATAGTATGAACCTGTATTTAAGTTTCATCAAGTTTAATTGAAAATAGCTACCTGTACGCGAGTACGATGAGTAGATGAAAAAAAAATTACCAATGGTTGCAGAGACGCTTCGCTCGCTCAGTCAGTAATATCTTTTACGTATTTTTGTTCCTATTATTAGATATAAGCGCTGAACAAGTTGTCAATTTAATTGATATCGCAAATGCTACCAAATATACTACTTATTAAATAAACTTATGGTAGGGACCACTGTATGCTAATTGGCAGCGTTCACGCTGAAATCAGAGACGGTCTGAAGGGTTTGTTTATCGCGAGTATATTCAAAATGCACGTCGCTTAGGGCCACAATAAAGAGACAAAACTAATTAAGGTCCGATGCTGTTTTCCAAATGAACCTTTAGGAACCAGGCATTAAATTTGTTATTTTATGAACCAGACCACTTAGGACACTGATTATATTCCCGTACAGTGTAGTTACCAGGGCTTATACCAACTTCAGTCGCTGGTGAGAAAAGTACAAATGTATGAAACAGAAGACAGCGCCCGTGTCGAATATGTACTCAAATTTGCAGTACAATTTCAGTGAATGAAACTGTCCTACATCACATATGAAATTAAAGACGTGCCAATAAGATAATAATATACTACTTACTATAAATCTCATACTCAGAGAACAATTTTTTAAATTATTTATGAGATATGTAACTCTTTAAACTTAACAATGTTGATTTTATATTATATATATAACATAACAATTGCTTTTTAACAATGCTGATTAGCGGCAAAATTAAAAAGTCACACGTCACAAGAGTTGTTTAAATGTATCGATATTGTTTTATTTTCTGTGTAAAACTTCATTACGAGTATGTTAGTCACGTTTCACGTGCAAAAGACAATTAGCTGATTAACAAATGTTATATTGACACAAACATTCACAAACGCATCTTTATGCAAACACTTTATATACATTTCTAGTAAATAGATAGGATCTCGACGCATTGGTCAGTTTTTTTTTATTGTTCGACGGGTAAGCTCTTGGCCTTCATCTCACCTGGTTACATGTTGAGATACCGCCGAAGGTGGAGGCGCACTTCACCCGGAATGCTCAACAAACTGAGAAACTGGCTATCTTACCTCTAAATGCTAAAAGTTATTATGGCAACATAATTAGGTAAGATGGTGGTAGCTAGCCAGGCGGACTTAAATGAAGTCCTACCACCAAACAAACCAAGCACAATATATTGTGCTCCCCTGGGAATAGAACCCGGGACCTCTGGATCTGAAATCGGTGGGTTGAACCATTAGATCACAGAGGCGGTTTTCCCTCATTAATCACATAAGGTCATCCAGGACACGGATTTTTTTCAACCGCCTTGTGTGACTAGGATTGTCAATGAATGCCCTTGCAAGTGGGTTGACATGGCGAGATAAAGATAAACACAAAAATGATCTTAAAAGCTGATTTATTCATTAATATTATCTATTCTTTATTTATCACATATTTTATAAACTTAAAAACCCATCCCGCTTATAATCTCACTTCTACTAAACTAAACATTACCATCCAATCAAGAGGGGTTCATTGAAATCCAGCGCTGGAGTTAGTTACGTACATGTGCGGAATCAGCAAAAGCTGAATTTATCCCTTTTGACTATTGTAAGTGTACCCTAATCTAAGTAGTTTAAATTGTCATGTAAGTAAATAGGCAATATTTTTTTTTTTATTTGATTTAAGGTGAACGGCCCGTTACCGTTTTTTGTACTTATTTATGGATGAGAGTGAATAAAACTTAATACTCACTTACATTATTGTCTAGAACAACATACATAAGTAAGGCAACCCTTGAAAAAAGGTATCATTACTATCTTTATTAATTTGAACTATCTCGAATAAACAATGTTTAATTCTAAAACAATTAACACAATAAATGCGCCAGGCAGACCAAATCACTAAATAAAAGAGAAAAAAATAATGACTCATCCGTAAAAACTCAGAACACAGCACATTAAAAAACAAAGTAGGCACTAAAGACCAACAAACAACTGGGTTCAAGTAATTAAATTGCCCTAGAAACCTTAAAAAACTATACAACGGTGTCACCACGAGACGGCCTTGTCTCCCGTCAAATTGAGATGACAGAGGATCGAGCTCCACTGCAAAGGAATTCGTATAAAGGTTAAACGATTTGACCTTTTGAAGCGTTTGACCACCACCAGGCTTACATTAAAAAAACAAGCGCGGATGTAGCCTAAGATGGAGTACGCTTATATAAAAGGAAACTATAGGCTTGGGACTTCAGGAACCACCATCACCATCTTACCTAATTCGGTCACCTTAATAACAATTCACAAAAACATGTTGTGTTCCGGCATTTAGAGGTAAGATAGCCAGTTAGTTTGTTGAGGATTCCGGGTGAAGTGCGCTTCCATGTTCGACCTTATCTCAACTTGTAACCAGGTGAGATGACAGCCAATCGCTTCCCCGTCGTTCCAAAAAATAAATGAAAGTAAATTAATTCCCATTAAGAAATTGTTATCTTAATTATAATATAACTTAACTATAATATAACTGTTGACTTATATTAATTATAATATGTAAAAAAGAAATTACACTTAATATCTAAAAAAATCTTATCGTGAAAGTTTAAAAAGACTATTACTAACCATTACTAAAGACGACTTTTAAAACTTCCGTGTGTTAGAGTTTATTACTACACGAGATATATTGGTAAGTGGTAGTGAATGCAGAGACCTTACCGCGATACGTCACGCCCAACATTTCCCATCTCAGCCGCACTTCGCTCCGTTGCTTTTTCTTACTATTTTCTGATAAAACTAATTTTGTGCTTTGTTGACTTTGGTTGGTATATTTTCATTTCGATTTCGGCGCCCTGTGGCGTGTGGCCGCCCGATAGCGCCTCTATTCAACCAAAACACAGTTATTTTTATTACATTTCACGTTTTGTTTTTCTTTCAGTCGTTTGTCTGAAACAGTGAGTTTTCCGGGAAAATCTGATACAATTATTATTCATGTATTATTGCCAGGTGGTAAAATGGCGAGGAGAGTATAAGCTACAAATATCCAAGAATAACCATCTCAATTTGTAAATAAATTAAACTACACATTTTCCCACAACGCCATATAACTCCAAACTAATTAAAACTAATTAAATAAAGCAAAAGTCTAAATATGGGAATTAGATTCCAGAGGATATACTCTGGAATCTAATTCCCATATTTCAACTTTTTCTAAATATATACTTGTAATACAATACATAATCCAAACGCAGAACAAATATCTATATTATGCATTATGTTGTGCTGAAAATCCGTCTCGCAACCTAGAGGTACAGTTTCCCAGAAGGCAGAGCTACTATCAACTGAGCGGTGTGACTAGGTGGTAGTTTATAAAGAACAAAACAATAGACTATATAAATAAATCTAACCACCTTGGGCCTAACCAACACGTCTTATAGCGTTCTTGTTTTGATATTACATTACTTTTGTCTCGTTTTTTCTACACTGAATAGATAGAGACAAAAGTAAAGTAATATCAAAACAAGAAGGCACTAAGAGGTCGTGGTACCCCCTGGAAACATTATAAGGAGAAAATGACAAAATATTAAAATTTATAAACAAACGTTTTAATTATTTAACCCCTAACATGCCAGCACAAGCTACAGTTGACCGTAAAGTCGCAAGCACCGAATTCCAATACCGTAGGCGGTGACTTATGAACGAGTTGGTTTTGCCAACTTTTCCTAAGAGTTAACTCGTAACTTGCGGATGCTAGATGTGGAAATACATGGATATGGCTGTCGTACAATTTTAAAGAGAGCATGAGGCTGACTACTCCTTTTTTTTCGATAGAAATAATATAGTCAATGGATGGAGGAGGCTCAGTTAGCTATTTATGGCCTCAGTTGGAGGAGACCAATGTAGCCAAGTGGGCTGATATGATGATGATGCTGACAAATCTACTAAATTAGTTTCGTGAAAAAAAAACAAATTGACACTTATTTTGCCTCTAAACGACATCCGCAGGAAATATAGTCTTGTTGCTAAGCTGACGAGCCCTCTGTCGACGTGTTGCCGCTCTGAACGCTGCGCTGCAAGTGACTATATAACTTCATTTATGAGTATTTATTTAGTTTTCGTGATTTTTTTTAAATTTAGCTCATCACATTTGATTCGTAACTCGCTCCAAGCCGTAGCACTGACGTCGAAGATTTATGTGCAAATTCACTTAATGCACCGGCTCCTATTTTATTGGTTTATACTTTTCAATCACACTTGGCGCTGATAAGTTTTGTTTATTTATTTTCAGACTTCTATTTACCGAACGAAGAGACAGACGCCGCATGTCAGCCATCTGGTAGTCTTATTAATAGTATTCCTCCAAAAAGTCCAATTATTATTGCTTGAACCGACTACCCAGGATAGACTTTTTCGGTGCACGAGTGCCAATGCTAAATTATGGAATCGAACGAAGATTTTCGGGTCTACCAGTTTACCTGTAAACAAACATAATTTCTGTCAAATAAACGTGAGTAACAAATAAACTGTTTTAATGACGAACCTTCATTAAACCAAACTTTGCTACAAATTAAAGCGAGAATATATATATCGCCCTGGGGATCGAACCCGGGACCTCCGAGCTTGATACCGATGGATGAAGCATTAGACCACATGCACAGGCTGTTATATCACCATCTCTATCATTATACTATTTGGAATTAGCAAAATGTTGTTTTTTTTTTATATCGGGCAAGCGTTTGGCCTTCTTCTCACTTGGTTTCAAGTTATAAGGCTGAAAGTGGAAACGCACTTCAACTGGAAAACTCAACAATCTGTGGAACTGACTACCTTACCTCTAAAATACCGGAACACAATAATTAAGAAAAAAATACTTTGGCGACTTACTTTGGCAAGATGGTGGTAGCAAGCCAGGTGGACTTGTACAAAGTCCCACCACCAACTTATTGTCATAATTTTACTAGCCGAGTAATAATATACACTACGAGTAATATACATGAGTAATATACATGAATAATATAGGTACATGAGTAATAAACATGAGTAATATACATGAGTGATATACATGAGTAATATACATCAGTGATATACATGAGTAATATACATGAGAAATACACATGAGTAATATACATAAGTAATATACTTGAGTAATATACTTGAGTAATAAACATGATAAATATACATGTGGAATATACATGAGTAATCCACATGAGTGATATACGTGAGTAATGTAGTATATATGAGCAATAAACATGAGAAATATACATTGAGTAATATTATATGAGTAACGCAGGCTCATTGAAATAACTCAAATCATTAACAAATTCACAAGCGTGGATGACATTCCCAGCACATGATTGCCCGTCCTAAAGCCAATGCTGGTGTCGTTAAAACTCCATGTTCATTTTGTGCTCCTACTCGTATAACGTTTGCGTTTACAAGCGGTAAGAGTTAAGAAAATTTTAATATATAAAATTGACGTGTGGCTGACTGTCTTACTGGCTTAAAATCAACGCACAGCCATGTAGAGGTACTGTAGACATTGAGAGTAGCATTTTTTTGTGATGCAGCGGTGCACTTAAAATGTAGAAAATTCTAATGCAAAAAGCACTACAATTAGCCCAAACACAATTCACAACTCAAGAAAATCACAATCTACAACTCGCCTTGGGTTGGTGCCATTGGTAAAATTATACATTGGTTATTCTTAGAATATTTATTGTGCCTATATAAAAAACATACTTCAAATACATATTACAGGACAGGACATTCATTTTACACAGCGCCATCTAGCCCCAAACTAAGTATAGCTTGTAATTATGGGAACTAGATTACGGATAGAATACCTAAATACTATTTTTTTTTGTAAATACATACTTATCATACAATACAACACCCAAACATATTAATATATTCATATTATGATGACTAATAAAATGTGAGTTCAGACCGACATCGACATCATAATTTTTCATATTTCCCGTTCATTACTTACGCCGAAAGACACCACAGATTAACGCTTGTGTACGCATACGCAGGTAGTGGCTGCGTCTTATAGATCATCTTCTCCAACTCAGCCCGCGGTTTTCGTAAAAGCTGACTAAGGGATCTCACTGGAAGAAGGGCAGCATACTTCTATGTAATGTTTAACACCTTACTACGTTCATCAATCCGTCTGCCAATAGCGAAAAAGTTGACATTAATAAGCGGTAGAATAACGCAGGTTATGTCCATCGGGCGTGGCGTGTATAAATGTTTACAAACGTGATGAAATCGTCACCGTGAAGTAAGGAAATTCAGTTAAAACTAGTTGAAAGTTGATAAAACAGATTTGATATTTAAAATTTTATGACAAGGACGTTTTTTTAGGATTTAAAGAGTATAACAATCTGTATATATTTAAAATTGACATGTTAAACCTTTCATTTGACACCTATATTGTTACAATAAAACACTTTATTGCTAATATTATGGGTATTTGATTCCCATATTACAATTATACAGTGGAACTTGACCAATTCATGACTCAGTCAGAACATGACAAAATATACAACAGCCATATTCTGGCTAGAGCAGATTATGACATAAACCAACCATGAGAACCATCTAACAACCAAATTACCCTCCCACAATTTAGAAGAACCAAACAACACCTCGCAAGTCAAAATAGTAATAATTATAATATTCTTTATATATTTTTAGCCAACAATTAATGAATATGACATTCTATTTAACTTATAAAACATACGTGCTAGTGCATGCAAATCTAGCATTATCTTAGTAGGTAGGTAAATTTAAACAAAATAAACGAAACAATATTGAAAACACCCCCTACACTAGGATACCCTGTGTTGTGGGTAGCTAGTCCCTCTTAGTAAATCCTTCATGCCATCTACGCTGAGCGTTACAAAAGATACAATCGAAAAACATTAGGTAAAATATAACAATAAACGTTGGGTAAAACTTTAAAGCCTTTTCCGCCTTTGGCTTAAACCACAGTAAAAAGGAGCGGCTGACATAATTAAGGATATTTTGTGTAGACAATCGGTAAATGTTTCGCATACGGAATTTTAATTCTGAGCTTCTGAGCTTATGGACATTTAGATTTGTCGGGGGAGGCGTACGTGACTGGAATTCTTGCAGAGGCCTTTTGTTTGCATATTCGGGGACATTGGGGCTCGGTTTATTAGAGTATTTTAAATTTTTATTGCGGTTTTAAAAGGGTCATTAAAATTACAGGTAATATTTTATTTATATGCAATGGCGCGCGTGCATTGTGCTCTGTTTTGCAGAGTACTTACTGTACGTACAATGGCCGCTTAATGTATTAAATATCATTTTTTTTATTGTACGACGGGGAAGCGCTTGGCCTTCATATCACCTGGTAACAAGTTAAGATAAGGCCGAAGGTGGAGGCGCACTTCACCCGGAATCCTCAACAAACTGAGGAACTGGCTATCTTACCTCTGAATGCCGGAACACAACAATTTTAGAATTGTTATTATGGCGACGGAATTAGGTAAGATGGTGGTAGCTAGCCAGGCGGACTTCAACAAAGTCCTACCACCAACCAAACCAACCACAATATATTGTACTCCCCATGGGGATCGAACCCGGGACCTCTGGATCTGAAATCGGTGGGTTGAACCACTAGACCACAGAGGCGGTCATTATTTAAGTATGTCATTATTGTCGTAACATTTGAAAGTTCCTATCATTTGCGTCGGAACAAAAATGGGCGCAATGCAGAACGCAATGCACGTGTGGTTCCCAAGGTATCTCTCCTGTTGTGCAAATATACGTGTTTGATAGTTCTGCTATGACCATACTTACATGATCTTAAGATCAAGTCAGTAAAAGCTCTTTTAGTATCATTTTGAAGCATCACTTTTGATGTCATGCCACAAATACTAATTTAAATAATAATAATACAAAAACATTGTATTAGCATTTTTTTTATCTAATTAAATTTTTAGAAATACATTTCTAACGTCAAAAAAAATACGTCAAGAAAACCTCTTCAAAATCACCACCAATCGGAATCGTGACGGTGGTCAAAGGTGGTCTCTAGCCTCATGGACCCTTACAGGTTGTGATAGTTCAGCAGTAGCCGCAAGCAATAATAGCTTGACAGTCAGCATATTTTTTTTTACATGACATTAATTTCTCACAGCGCCATCTAACCCCAAACTAAGCATAGTTTGTAATAAACTAGATTACGGATATAATACTGAAATACTTTTTTTTGTCAATACATACTTATCGTACAATACAACACCCAAACTCAGAACGAACATTTATATTCATCACACAAATGTTTGTCCTGGGTGGAATTCGAACCCACAACCTACAGCGCAGAAGGCAGAGTTACTACCAACTGAGCTATGAGGCATGTTATGATTAGTATGTATTTACATAAAAAATATACTTACAAACGAGTATTACAATCCAGGCTCTTGTCTTTATAATGTTCTTGACAAAACCTTGTAAAGCACTGGATATTTGATATTTACAGTTCAAACTAACTTATGTGATACGACTACTGGACCTCGAGCACCTAGAAACTATTAAACGGAACATTTGCCATAAACGACACATTCAGGCCGGAATGGAGCAATTTAAATTATCTTTTAAGGGTCTCGCTTTCGGTTATGTCCGACGTTAGTTTTATGACCCCGAATGAAACGTGAAAATGTATATGTTTGAGTTAAAAACAGTAGAATTTAATATAATTTACAAGCATTCAAAATAATATGTACAATTAAACTAACCATGTACAAAGGAATCAGTCGGATTACCTAAACGCCGTTACAAACGGCCTACCAGATGCGCACCCAAAACACTGGCTGCATTGCCACGCTGAATAGCTATGCTAATTCGCTGACCTAAATAAGAACCAGCCCTTAGGTCACGTGTCGGCTCAATCAAAAGCCCCGCAAGATTTTTGAAAACCCTGAGGGCAACGGCTCCCCTCGGACCCAAGGTCTCGACCCCAAAAGTTAAAAATAGTTTATGCTACAATTATTTGTGTAAAAATAATATTAGGAGCTGGCTCATTTATCACACAGATAATACATCTTTGGGCAATAATTAAAGAAAAAAAAATCTTTACTTCAAATCTATTCAATGCTTTCTGTTTCTATACGCTTGTATATAATGTTTTCAGACATTTTCTCAACTGACCTCGCTAGCGGATGTTGTAGGTATAAACTGGCAGTAGCCACAACTGTCAGCTTGTAACGTTTATCAACTAAACGGATCTAATTGAAATAAAGCATGGATATTGTATACGATGTGACTTGTGAGGAAAAACAGTATATTTTCGCAATTGAGTCATTTTAGTTTTGTAATAATTAGTTTTAAAGAATTCGTTATCTCGATCGTTAAATCTACCGCTTTTCGGAATGGCGACTAGAATACAAGGGGGAATATAAGAAACTCGGGCTAGTTAATTATTTGATGAGCATTTACATAATTTACATAATATTTTTAAGTAAGTACCTACATTATAATATTTATACCTAAATGTTTAAAACTTTCTTAAAAATGTTGGTCGCTACCTAACTTATTAGTTTGTCTGTATTGAGAAATCATCATTTATTTAGTTGCCAACTGGTATAGCAACATGCCCAATGTTGCTTCTTATCATTGTTATGGCATTCATTTTATTTCCGAATCCGAATCAATGTAAAATGAAATGAAAATTTATATTATATGTATATATAGATAACAACCAACATTACAGTAACACATTTAAATTATACAAAGAAGTACATTTATTCAATATAAAGTACAATATACATTTATTACAAAGAAGTGATGTTCCTAGCTATAAAATTAATCCTTGATGTTGATATTGGTACCCAAACTAGGCCAACCTGTGTGATGACGTCATCACCCTCCGCCAAGGTAAAGATATGAATATCAAAATATTTACAGTATAACAAAATATTTAAGTGTCATTAATGTAGGTACACTTAGTTATAAGGTAGCGATATTTGGTGTAGTAATTATGTAAATATTTCATGCGGTTTACGAGATAGAAATAGCGGGTCAAAAACTGGTTCATTTTGGGATTATATTCCATAAACATATCGCGATTTTTTTTTGCTACTACCTCGATAAAGTAAAACGTCAGATTCTATTTATGACCATTTGTGCCTCGTAAGCGCCGTAATAAAATATGCATCCATACTCTTCTCGAGACCTCTACCTCCTGTTACTTGTATCACATATTATTACGTGCTTCCTACAATGTTTACCTATTCGGTGACCTTTAGGTAAGGGCCCGTACATATTGTAGCGTTAATTTAGAGCACCACCCTAACCCTATTCATTTATTAATTTACGACAAATCGTATAACTTTAACTAAGTACCGTCAGGTGATGCCAGGACCCGCCGAATTTCGTAAATAGCATAATCTAAGTTAGTGGATAGTTCAAGTTTGGGTCAACCATTAAAATAAGGACCCATTAGGAATTCCAAACATAAAACATATACGAGATTTTACGCTTCTTGGAAAACGTGTAATAAGTTTATAATTATTTGTCTCTTTAAAACATACAGGTTAAAACTAACTAACATTTAAGTAGGTATAAATTAAGTAGTTAGGTACGCACAAGAGAAATAAAGACAGGAGTATTGTAATTAAAACAGAGAAAGTTATCTTATTGAGATAGTGTTAACTGGTAGTGAAGCTAACCTGTTATGGAAGAGACTGGTGCCTGAAATAGGTTAGTACCTGTACTACAGGACATATAGATACAATAAGTGCTTGTACCTAGTTATTTTATCAATATTTTTGACAACTTCAGAATGTAGTATTCTTTCGGCATACTACTTCAGAACCCAATGCCACAAAAATATCATGAAGGTTTTTTATACACATTATAATTTATTAAGCAATTCAACTATTTGTTTATTCCCACCAATTTTTTTATTTTCGTATTATGAGTGTTGTTTGTCAACCTCGTGTCTAATTATTTAATAATACTGATAATTCTACATAGTTGCCTTGATTAGACCTATAGAACAAATTTCTCTTGTAATCCATTGATGGCAACCTAGTGGTTCAATGAAAGCGCCCGTGGTTCAAAGAAGGCAACAGCCCAGCATTTAGTTTTCTTCGATTATATCGAAAAGTGTAAGCCTGAATTATTTGTGCGTTTGAATATTTTAAGTAGTGGTCCTACAAAAACAAATGAATAAACTAGTTTAATTTTATCACTTCGTCTTTTTGAGCTATGAGGTCGTAAAGTTAGGTGGTCCATTCATAGCAACCTACCCCTATGAACAAGGGAAGCAGTCGTGTTGTATAACTCAACTGTTCCAGACCAGTACCAAACGGAAGTGTATTCAAGGCACTAGCTGCATTGCCACGCTGAATAACTGTTATATCACTGGCCTACAAGAGCCAGTCCGTGGGTCACGTGTCATCATAATCAAAATACCGGAAGATTTTTTAAATTTCGTAGGGCACCGGTTCCCGACTGACCCAAGATCTCGACCCTAAAAGTCTCGAATAAGTAAGCTTTGTCGATATTTGCGACTTTTGATATCATCGGCCGAATCAGCCGAGTTCTCCCTATAACCTAGTAAGCCACTGCATTTCCCATACCCATACATAGTTCGTTTATAGCAAGTATATTGTTTTTATTTAACTAATCTAATTCATCTGTAGTCATTATTTTTTATATCTGTTAATTCAAGTGAACGCACAGAAACGCTGGTTTTCAGCCACATTAAACATTATTGCATCCCCTAAAACAGTTGAACGGTGGTAAGTATTGTCAGCATTCATATAGCATTAATATGCCATAAAATGGAAACATGGTTCTGGCCTTACTAGCAAACACCGTAACACGATTTTCTTAAGCTAAAGTAAAGTAAGAGCAGTAATTAACGTCTTCCTACAGAAACTATGAAACTAAGAGGTGCCCGACTCGGTCTTCAAAGCCCGGGATTAATAAGTCAGGCGAGGCTAGATATAAATTGGTGTTAGCTGCGTACAGGTCCGGACACAGGGTCAACTGATACAATGTGGGGTAATATGATGATTCAGATCGTTGGTCTAACAAATAAATTAACCTAGTTAAAACTATTTATATAGCAAAACATAATGTAGACATAAAAGAAACAAACTTAAATATTTGATATTTATTTTATAGACTAGACTTAAAACTAATAACAAAAAAAGATTGATGTGAGAAACTAATAGGCAAGATGCCACTGGATGCATTTCCGGTCGAATGATCGAAGAAGTTTTATGCGAGATTTGTATTTTTGGTTAATTCGTGAATTGATAGATTATAATTTATATTATTAGTTTGTATTTAGAAAACAGCTAGTTGGTTTGCCATATCAGGCTTACAAACCTTATAAAATTGTAAGTAGGTAGGTCTTAAAATATTTTTTTAAATAGAATTGAATATCTATAATCTTAATTAGGTAATTACTATTATTTCAATATTGAAGTATTAACTTCCATAAAATTTGGATGATATCTATTATATGAGTAGAGTATCGCACTCTACTCACGCACGCTCACATGAAAAAACCTGTTCATTAGCAATCAAAGCCCCCAAAGTAAAAGCCTTGAATACGTCCCTGGCATGTCCGTGCTAGATGCAAATCGAGATGTCAGCGGCAGGTCGAGTTGAAATTGCCTCTAATGATGCTATTGCATCTTTAAATTGCGTTAGAGTTCGATTTAAAATCTCTTTGAGGTTTATCTCGCTGAGAGAAACGGACACTAAAGCTGTGTATTCACTATGCAATCTATCTCCTAGTTGTTTACATCTCGCAACGGAATCTAAACGGAACGCAAGTTGTGTTACGCATCAGAGGTCCTACTATGAAAATCAAACGTCGTCGGACCCGAAAGAACTTCTGTCATTTTTGTATCGAAAACCGTGCAATCCGTCAACGGATCCTTCATGTTTCTTTTTTTGTAGTAGACCTTCAGTTACGGCTAAATCATCCTATCGTGTCACAGGATCTGTTTAGGTCTTGGCTTCCTGCCAAAGTTCGACACCAAGCAGATCACCAGGGGGAGCAATACTGTGCTTGGTTTGGTTGGTGGTAGGATTTTGTTTAAGTCAACCTGGCTAGCTACCACTATCTTACCTAATTATGTCGCCATAATAACAATTCTTAAAAAAATGTTGTGAACCGGCATTTAGAAGTAAGATAGCCAGCTCCTCAGATTGTCGAGAATTCCGGGTGAAGTGCGCCTCCACCTTCGGCTTTATCTCAACTTGTTACCAGATGAGATGAAGACAAGCGCTACCCCGCCGTACAATAAAAAAAAAAGTTCTGCGTCGGTGCGCGGGAGTGCCACCACCTTCAATAAGCTCATCCTCTTCCAGGTGATACCCAGACAAGTCTCCTGGCCAAGAGCTTACCCATTTCGAATTAATAAATCAGTTGTAAAATAAGCAGTTGGGCATAACTTCTTTCAACGCAAACATGGCTGTATGTTTCTCCGGACAAGACATTTTACACGCCAGCACTATCTAACCCCAAACAAAGCATAGCTTTTAATTTGGTAACTGGATTATGGAGGTTGGCTAGAACAAGGAATATGGATTCTAGAAATGTTTTTGTTCGTGGTGAGTTGGCGTCAGCCATTTTTATATAGGTTTTAATATTTCTACAGTCGTACTCGTTTTCGATGCTTTGTTATGAAATCGGTTACCATAATATTTTGGCCTATAACTAGTAGTTTATTTTTTTTTATGTCTTAGACGACAAGAAGAGCCTCTGTTAACGACAAGACTTCTTGTGGATCTCGTTGATAAAAGATGTCAAGAAGAGCCATAACAACAATTCTTAAATTATTGTGTTCCGGCATTAAAAGGTAAGATAACCAGTTACTTCAACAAATCATCAATGAGATGAAGGCCAAGCACCTCCCCTTCATACAATATAAAAAAAAAACTGACTTGACGTCGTCAACTAAGAACTTACTTGGTACCTAGTCTAAATGCCACTATAATATCTGCTCATAGTGTAGCCGCGGGCTTAGGCGGGTTGCATTTTATTTTAAGCGCTTCACTTAAGCCTCAGCTAATTTAGTTATTTCAAGCGGTTGAAGATAAAAAACTCTATAGAAATAAATAGGTTTTTGTTAAACATTTTTTAGCTTCTATTATTTTCGTAGAACGATACGACGTAGGTAGTACCAGTTAGTTTATGTATAAACAATCTTAGAAAAGGTTAGGAAATCTTGGCAAAAGACTCCTAAAAACCTTTAAATTTAAAACAAACAGATATTAAAGCTAAACCAAAAATATCCTTCATCCATAAATAAATTATTGACATAGATTAGAAACCAATTTTAGGGACCCAAAGCGTACCAACACGAACAACGCAGACTTATTAATAGGGTCTATTAGTAAGCCTATATATGCGCTGTTCGTCAGTCCATTGACATTGACAGTTGTCATTTTCAATTTTCACTAGTGTGTACTTCTGTTACCGCTTCAACAAATAATAAAACAAAAGGACTCTTACAAGAATCGTGCTTTTTTGCCTTGAAATGTGGGTCAGCACTCAGTGTTCGTGTCCATACTCGGGCGGTTTTTCTTCTAATAATACAAAGGCTTTATAGATAAGAAGCAGTTCTCTGTGGAACCTCCATTCGCAATCTAATAGCGCCATGTCGTTGTCTCCGCCTTTCAGTGATTCGCCTTAAGTGGCGCTCTTGATGTGTGACAGCCCTTAATTAACTAAGATATACCGTAACTGTGAATATATAGCTCTGTTAGTGCTCTGTGCGAGTAACTAAATTACCTGCCTTGAATGTCTATTACGTACACTCACGCCTTTTAAGAAATAGTAGGGGTTTGGCAGGACAACAGATTACCTGTGATATTATTTTTGTTGGTTATAGCCAAGCGTTTGACCACCAGCTTACTTAAAAACAAATAAGGAACTATTCAGTTAAGACGTGAAGACTTCAAGACACACTGGTTCACACTGATTCCCTAAATTACTGAATGTATACGAGCAAATTTCGCAGACATTTAACTAATTTGGTAAAATAAACATTAAGCCTAATAAAATGTAGCTGCAATTTTTTTCTTCAGGATGTGTTTTGAGTAATAACAATTTATCAAAAACTGTTAAGTGCTTAGGAATAATCTTGATGAATGAACAAATGAATGAGGCTGATAAGGCTGAAGATGGAAGCGCATTTCACCCGGAATCCTCAACAGTCTGAGAAACTGGCTACCGGAACACAACAATTTAGAGATATGGCGACAGACTTAGATAAGATCGTGGTAGATAGCCAGGCGGAATTGAAGAAAATCCTACCACCCACCAAAATTCAACCAATCAACCATCGAATAATACATTATGAGACGGTGTATAAGTACCTACAAGTTGCGTCGTAATCGCTATAAACGATTTCTTTAAACCACCCTTGAAAGGAACATAGGCCCTTTTAGTATACCCGCATGTGGATAATCATAAGTTTTGCGTCTCAACTTTCTTTAAATGAGCGATGCTGGCGGAACAAACCAATACAGCTGAATGGCATTCTCCGAATGACTCAAAACTTTGAAGTTTGTTTGTATGTTTTGATGTTTGGATGAAAGTTTATTGTATAATGGCAAACGCTGTTCAGTAATCAGATTAATGCCGCTGTTTGTCTCCTAGAATAACACCTCGCTTAGTCACCACCGTTTTTAATCTATGTAAAAAATACAATAATAACTTATTCCATATAGAATAAAAAGTAAAACAACTATCACCAACAAAATAACAATGCATCTAATCAGTAAACATTATGTCAGGTATTAACAAAAAAAAACGATGCTCACGGAAAAAGGAAGAAAACAAGGTGGACGTTTTATTTTTTGCCGGGGCTTTGAAAAAATTCGCTATAGCGAATAATCTTAATGTTCTTTTTGGATACGAAAGAAAATAAAGTTCAAATCAAGTTTCGCTCTTGATTTTTCCACACAATACATGTAAACGTGTAATCGATTTTAAAGGCGTGTTCACACAAATTAATGGATCCGCGTAGCAAACGTACCTATCGCTTAGCATTCAGTGTGCACTCTCGCCGGAACTATCGTTCTGTGTAATTACGGACTATGTTACGCCAGTTGTGTTTTCCGGTATCTTACGCAAACTTACACTGACTGTCATACTGTTTTGTATCATGGGTATGATATTAATGTATCTTAAAAAAGCCGTAATCGAGTTTCCATGGTAGAAGCTTTGCCTAGATGGCTTTTTGTATAAATCTAGTAATATGTACTTAATTGATACAAATATTTTCAATCATATCACATAGCGTCATCTATTTATTTGCTTAAGCTAAACATGGCGTGTATGTAATGACAAATTTATATAAATTGCGTGGCCGCGACCAGGCTGTCTGGCATTCAGGCGACGTGATATTATTGTGTCGCGGGTGTAACGAGATAATTTTGTCCTTTGGTCTTCCGCAAAGTGTTGTACACGGGACTGTATGTTATTTGTCACTAACACTACCACTACTTCTACTGACTACTTACTCGTTATTTCATTTGCAACCAAAAACAAAATCAAAAGAGTTATTATAGCGTAGGTTGTAGGTATGAATAAAAAGTTACTTTTTTAAATTCACGGCTTTCCGTATAAAAATACTTTTGCAAACCAAATGGAGCTGAGCCGCAGGCAAAAGTTATTATTATGTTATAAAATTGTGGTTTGGATTTCGCGGCGTATCTCGTCATGTCTAGGGCTCGAGAATGGCTACAATACATTTGTTATTGATCTGTGAGAATGGCTTTAAACAGTATTTTTGTTCGATCCTTAAGAAGTCATGTAGAAAAAATACTCACGCGGTATTGTAAAAAAAAAATGCAGTGCGCACAATCACGAAAAACCGACAGAAAATAAAGTCATTCATCGTTTCAACTTTTAATAGAACTAAAGGACTTCTTTGTAAAATTTTGGCTATGAACCTCTTTGTTTGAGTTGTCATATTAGACATTGCACGCAATAAATAACAGTAAGAGAAATTTCCTTGAACTAGTCATACAGTGTGTAAAATACATATTTTGAAATATATGTGTCAAAATGTATGAATAAATCTTATACTCGTATATCGTCAAATGTCTGTTCCACGTAACACTATAATAAGATCCGACGCAGTATCTTTTTTTTCGTCTTCTCATGTTGTTCATGCTAGCACTACAGGTTTAAGGATTGAAACCTCCGACTCAGCCCACGGGTGCCGTAAAAGCCGCTCCTCTTTTGTGTTATTCACGTCGTGATGACCCTACAATTTTGAAGGAGGCCTTGTTCAACAGTGGACATTATTATAAAAATTGTTCCGGCATTTAGATAGACAAGATAGCCAGTTCCTCAGTTAGTTTAGGATTCCGGGTGAAGTACGCCTCCATCTTCGGCCTCTACTTGTAACCAGGCGAGATGAAGGCCAAGCGCTTCCCCGTCGTACAAAAAAAAAAACAGAGCGTCCTCCAAAGTTAGAGGATTTTGCCTCTGTGGTCTAGTTGTTCAACCCACCGGTTCCAGACGTCCCGGGTTCGATCCCCAGGGGAGTACAATATTGTGCTCGGTTTGTTGAAGTCCGCCTGGCTAGCTACCACTATCTTACCTAATTGTGTCGCCATAATAACAACATTTTTATTCTAAAATTTTTGTGTTCCGGCATTTCAACAAGCCTAATAGCTCAGTTGGTAGGAACTCTGCCTTCTGCGCTGTAGGGTTCGATTCCCAACCAGAACAAACATTTGTGTGATGAATTCTGTGTTTGGGTGTTGTTTTGTATAATAAGTATGTATTTACAAAAACAAAATATTTGAGTATTCTATCCGTTAAACACTAAGCATAGCTTATAATATGGGAGCTAGCCATATTATAAGCTATGCTTAGTGTGGGGGTAGGTGGCGCTGTGTGAAATGAATGTCCTGTAATATATTTCTATATTTATTTATTTAGAGGTAAGATAGCCAGCTCCTCAGTTTGTTGAGGATTCCGGTTGAAGTGCGCCTTCACCTTCGGCCTTATCTTAATTTTTTTTTTTTATTGTACGACGGTAAGTACCTGTCCTTCATCAAACCTGGTTTCAAATTGAGATAAGGCCGAAGGTGGAAGCGCATTTCACCCGGAAACCTCAACAACTTAATAACTTGTAACTAGGTGAGATGAAAGACAAGCGCTTCCGCGTCCTACATTTAAAAAATAACCTTCAGGCCGCTTTACGAAATCCTTGGGCTGAGTTGGAGGTCTCGGTTCTGAAGCCACGACCGCCACGGTCACGCTTTTCACGAGACCTATTGACAGCGTGCACGTCTCAGGTCACTTTTACCTACGTAGTTTTATCATTTGCTCGAGTCCTTACGGAACAGTGTGAGAGCAGCCAGCTAATGTTCAAAGCCATTGTTTTTAATGTCAGTAGCACTGTTTGGTTTGGGTTCGCAGCGGTCATTGTAATTGGTGGTTACGCCTCGTTTTGTTTATAGCGAGGTAACTCTCATGTCGTATGTATTTTGTTCATCGTGTTGCGGATATCAATAAAACTTCTTGGGAACGCATTAACACTTCCAGGGTCTAACATCAAGGTAAGGCAAGTGGTTCTTGACACAGTCCTGTGTTCAAATCCTAAGTTGGCAATTGTTTTTGTGTAGTTTATCTTACATTTATTTTACAGAGTGCCATCTGCCGCAAATTAAGAAAAGCATGTAATACGGAAACCAGATTACGGGTAGAATACTGAAATACCTTTTTTATTGTAACTACATACTTGCATTTTAATACAACACCTAAACATAGAACAAACATCTAGATTGTCCTGGCACAAATGTTTGACTGTCCTGACACAAATGTTTGTCCTGGGTGAGAATCGAACCCACAACCTACAGCGCAGAAGTCAGAGCTATTACCAACAGAGCTATAAAGCGTGTTAAAAGTTGCAAGTTGATTGTCTGAAGTCACAAAGGAAGAGTGCTAATATAAACTAATAATGTTTTTTTTTGTGTCTATTAGGTTATCATTTACATTATCTGTAAAACTTGCTGCAGTAATAAATAACAAATACAAATGTTAAGACAATGGAAGCCATGTCAAGCACCTGCCGTTTCAGTGGCTAAAGTTTGACACCATCGGTTGATCCATCTACAAAAAGGCTGTATCAGGGGCCACGATCACAGGTGCGTCGGCCACTGGGGGCCAAAGCCGCGAACCCGTCTTGCTTCCGTCGGTGCGCGGGATTGCCATCAGAGCTTTTAATAGGCAGCTTCTGGGTAAGGTCGATCCATCGTAGACTTCACCTTCGCCCAGGTCATTCCCAGGCAAGCGTTGAGGTCAAGAGATTACATATTTGATAAAAAAAACTCAAATAAAAACGACGTGGTAGCACTTATTATATTTTATAGGGACTCTGTGTGGTTAGGACGGGGATTAAAATTCAAAAACCATAAAACAAAGGGACATTAAGAATAATTTGGAACCAAACCAACATACGGCGAAAAAGGGCTGAAAAGGACGCAAAAACTCAGCAAATGAACATTCTTCTAGTTAACAAGGGTGGGCCTATTAATTTGGGGGTAGATTTACGCTCGTGAACGGAATTTCTTTCAGGGAAAAGTGTATATTTGTGACAAAATACGAATGTAACGGTTAGTTTTAATTAATTCTTAAAGCTGTAAGCCTCTACCTTGCCCCGATATAGTTGTCCAAGCTAGCCTCGAGGCCAATAATTTACTATTTCACATAAATAGGAATCTTATAGTTAAAAATGAAAAAATAAATAAAAATAGGGTATATTTCACTTCTAACCGCTAGTTTATTACAGAGCAGAGTGAGCTGAAATTTTAAGCAGATATTGTTTAAGAATGACAAAGTAGAGGGACGTATGAGGCGGGAACACAACAGCAAATTAACAAATTTATTTCCGCAATGGGTTTGATTTCTTATTAAAAATAAGGCTGCAAGTTTTCAAGGTATACTTTTTAAATTCTCCAGAAAAATGTCTTAAAACATAACATTACATACTTTCTAGTTAAATTACCAGCATTTCAATGTATTATGTATAATAAATGGTTCTATTAAAAAAAACTGGAGTCATTTTCACCGTGAAATTCGTTCGTTTTCGATTAAACTTGTGCGATTTTCAATTTTGCAAATCTCACAGAAACGAATCATTGGAGAGGATTACTTTGACTGTAATTTATTTTTATATGGTGATGTAGAAACTTACTCCAATATTATTTTAAAAATAGTAAAAAAATATGTAATAACTTTAGGATTTAACTTTTGTGTTGACATTACATCTATATTATTAGCTCATTAGTGCCCACTAGTCTTTTCCAAACCTAGAGGATTCGTCGTTATAACTAAGCTTGGGAGGATGATCGTTATTGCATTAAAGCTGAAAATCAATGAAAATAAAAAACAAACAATAAGCTAATGACCAACGACGCGAAACTCAAGGGTTATGTGTCGCCTTAATCAACAAAAATCCTTGAAAATATATTCAGAATCAACACACTTTTTTTTATATTTAAATACAATACATATCCTTTATTCAATAAAATGTACAAGTAAACTAACTATGTACAAAGGAATCAGTCAAATAACCTGAGGACCGTTACGAACGGCCTTTTAATTTGGGGGTAGATTAATACACTTAAGTTAACAAAAGACCTTTACTGAAGACCTATCCGCCTATCAAAGGTGGTGAATATGACAAAGTCTTGATCCGAGTTTTCTCCTAGTTGTATAAAAAAAACGCTCCATATTTGGAGGAGGCTCTGTCCAGCAGATAATATTTATAGGCTGTTGAAGAAGAGCAGTAATAAAAATAGTATATTGATTATGTTTAAATTGAGATTTATTAACTTGTTACCCTGATTTGCCTTGCCCTACGTTTTCAGCATCACCCTCTAACTTCCAAAGTTTAAATTATCATTTCATCTAAAAGTGAAACCAGTGGTTTTGATCGTTCTTAGATAATGGTCTTTATTTTAATTATTAACATTGATTGATTGTTATAATTATTACCAGCCAACAGAACAGATGAATGTCCTCCTAAAATAATTGAAAATTGGCTTGTTTATCTTCTTATATTTAAAAGATGCTTTATTTGTCTAATTTAAGTTGTATATATATTTCTGAGCTCTGAACTAAGTGCTACAACAGAGATACCAACAGGGGTACGAGAGTGCTACGAGAATGCTATGCCGTAGGTCCGTAGACTGTCTACGAATATGGGCGTAGATAAAGAATGTCAGCAAAACTTTAGTGCTGAACCTCAAAATGAATTATGTCCGTTTTCGGAATAATAGGCGTAGGTGACGAAAGACAACAAGATTTTAGTGTTAAAACTCAAAATTTATGTCAGTTTTCGGTATGATGCCGAATTGCCTTGATGAAGAAAGTCAGCAAGACTAGCGTTGAAACTCAAAATGAATATACTCGTATCAGTTTTCAGTTTGCTCTTTTGCACTGCGGTTGTGATCTTCTGTCTGCGGTCTGCAGCTTGCGTTATGTGCAAATAAGCGACAACATCACAGCCGCGTTTTACCACTACTATGATCTAGTGGTTCGCCAAGTGGTTTCAGACGAAGAGGTATAGATTCAATCCCCAGGGGGTAAAATTTTTGCACGGTTTTGTTGGTGGAAGAGCATGTCCATCAGGCTAGCTGCTGTGATCTTGCCTAAGTAGAATTAAAAATTAAACACGTTGATCCATTATATTTTATAAGCTGTTAACTAGTAATGGAAGAGTTAAAAAACCTAGAAATTTGTTTCGGTGTTGCAAAAATGTATGATGTGAATGGAATACATTTTTTAAAAAATAATCAGACTAGTCCAAAGGAAAGAGCCGATCAATACGGGTGGAGGCAACATTATTTTAAGCATCCTTTAATATATATAATATCCTTTCCGGTACGTAGACTATAGTGCACAGATGAGGTTAAAATCGACCTTTGAGTAAGCTACTAGGCTAACAAAGTTCTAACTGTAAGCAATATATTACGTTCTAGAATAGCCTAAAGTTGCGATAACCCTACAACTATTTGGCTATGTTCAGCTTTTGACCTAACTCACAGAACAATATACAAAATAACTCTCTATTTACTCCTATACAAAATTAAGGCCATGTTTTCAAAATATAGGTACAGATTGTTCAGTTAAATTTCTAGCCTTTATAATATTACTGTGATTATGCAAAATATTGACGAGGGAAGTTTGTCCTTGGGTAACCTACTAACCCAAGGACAAACGGAATATAGGTAGCTCAGTGTGGCAATGCTAATTCGCTGGTCTAAATAACTGCCCGCCTTTGTGCCACGCGTCGCCTTAATCAAAAGCCCAATCTAATCCAAGTTTTTACCCCAAATGGCTCAAATGTTGTCAGGATCAAATTTTAATAGCTTTGTTTTATCTATTCCGTAATACAGATTTTTTTAATTGTACGACGGGGAAGCGCTTGACCATCATCTCACCTGGTAACAAGTTGAGATTAGGCCGAAGGTAGAAGCGCACTTCACCTGGAATCCTCAACACAAGCCTTAACAAGCCTCATAGATCTGTTGGTAGAAGCTCTGCCTTCTGCGCTGTAGACTGTGGATTCGATTCCCACCCAGGACAAACATATGTGTGATGAATATAGATGTTTGTTCTGTGTTTGGGTGTTGTATGATACCTATAGTACGTATGTATTTACAAAAAAAAATAATAAGTATTCTATCCGTAATCTAGTTCCCATATTACAAGCTTTGCTTAGTTTGGGACTAGATGGCGCTGTGTAAAATTAATGTCCTGTAATATTTATTGATTATTTATATATTTATTATAACAAACTGAGGAACTGACAATCTTACCTCTGAATGCCGGAACACAACAATATTTTAAGAATTGTTATTTAGCGACAGAATTAGGTAAGATGGTGGTAGCTAGCCAGGCGGACTTAAACAAAGTCCTACCACCAACCAAACCATATTGTACTCCCCATGAGGATCGAACCCGGGACCTCTGGATCTGAAATCGGTGGGTAGAACCACTAGAACACAGAGGCGGTTAAAATATGTACAATTTCACTGCGCATACCTACCTTAAAAAGGACTAGTAAATCACAAAAACCTCTTTATTTTTCATTGTGCGACGAAGAAATACTTGGCCATCATCTCACCTGATTTTAAAGCCGAATATATATATAATAAGACCGAAGGTGGAAGCGCACTTCACCCGGAATCCTCAATAAACTGAGGAACTGGCTATCTTACTTCTTAATGCCTGAACACATTCTAAAACATATTAGTAGAAGCATGAGCTTTCCAACTATACATGTTTTATTCTCAACACTCAGCCGCCTCCACCGTACCTTGCGAAATGCGCTAACTATATCTATATCTTATATTAATGCCTTTGAATATTTGACACTGTGTGAGTGGGTTTGCAGAGATTACCATCCCAGGACGAAGTACTATTATTTATTCTGTGTCCAGGAACAGATTAATGCACACGAGAGCATCGTTGGTTCGGTTTAAGTGCACTTCAGTGTGGTCATTCTTTGAAAACCTTTTAAGGTACCTAGGAATGATGAATATTGCAGTTTAACCTGCATTTGAGAAACAAATATGAAACAAACAAAAAAAACAGACTCACGACGTTTTTCCGTTCGAGGATTCGCCTCTGTTCACTACTCAGATCGTGTATATTATGATTATCAATATGTATTTAACAAGCCTCACAGCTCAGTTGGTAGTAGCTCTGCCTTCTGCGCTGTAGGCTGTGGGTTCGATTCCCACCCAGAGCAAACATGTGTGTGATGAATATAGATGTTTGTTCTGTGTTTGGGTGTTGTATTGTATGATAAGTATGTATTTACAAAAAAAAAAAGTATTTATGTATTCTATCCGTAATCTAGTTCCCATATTACAAGCTATGCTTAGTTTGGGACTAGATGGCGCTGTGTGAAATGTCCTGTCCTGTAATATTTATATCACTTACTAAGGGTAACCAGAGGCACGTCCAAACTTACGTTTGGCACATGTTCACGGTTTGCAAGTAGCTAGTATTCAATACGTATAAGCTGTAAACTAGCTGACACGTCATGCTATATGCCACAAATCTTTCAGAAACAAAATAGATGGAAAAATGTACGAATAAGAGAATAAATATGATGGAAATGTATCTTAAATACGCGGGGCAAACATTTCCCCTTGGCCGGGTCGGCCTATGTATATATGGAAAGTTACGATGACTAGGTGTATAATGATTCTGTGTTACTGTTGTTGTAAATGACGTTTGTTCGTATGGAGGACGAACGATAAACGATTATGAGCAGCCTCCATCCATCACTAACCAAAACAAGCACAATATTTTACCCTGCGGGGATCGAACCCACGACTTCTGGATCTGATCTCGGTGGGTGAACCACTAGACCGCAGAAGCGGTTAAAAGTCTGCTTCAGGAATTTCGACAACACAACAACAACAACAGTTATTTCACATTGAAAGAAATTTATTGGTATCTAATAATTATGCCGTAGTGTCCGTGGTTTAAACTCTCCATATCAGGCCACACATGTCATAAAAGGCTAGTAAGGGATCTCACCAGAAGAAGGGCAGCAGACATCTTTACTGCCATCACCAAACCACTTGCCAAGAGTGATTGTTATGGCAAAACTGACAGTGGATATTAATTGGCCGTTAATGAATTTATCTGGAGTAGTGTCATCATACTTGAGAAAAGTACTAAGTAGGAAGGTATTTTTCATATATCAGCCTTAGCTCGGCTTACTTGTTGAGAAAAATAACCACACCGATGCAGACACAACAATAACAAAACAACACTAAAAATATTGTACAAAACCAGACTAGGAAGCGTAATAAATAATTTAGTTGAAAAAGTTAACCCGGTACATTTAGTTTTAGCGCGGGCTTAGTGCGAGCTGCGGGTAAGTTTCTTTATATGGGGGATTATGGCGAAATGAGTTTTTGCACTGATGTATGCGAGGTCGTATGTACGTGTATTCGCAAAAAGGACACAAAATAGATGTATGGGTTGAGGTTCTGTGATACAAAGCTACAGGAACAGGTATTTTAGCCGCCTTTGTGGTCAAATGGTTCGCCCATCGTTGTCAGATTCAGAAGTCCATTGGTCTGAATAGCGAGAAACATAATCTTACAATATATATGAAGAATATTATAGTGTATGACGTCTTTTAATATTCCAACCGGATAGGGGAATCTTCTGATAATTCACTGTACCATTAAAAAAGGACAATTAGGGACTGAAAGTCACAACCACTTTACCGTTGGTACCCCAATTTCCAGAGGCATGATTTCATTGAATCATAACCGACATAATTTGGTAATAAGAAATGCTTAATACTCCGCGAAATTGAGTCCTTGGCCGTAATTGGGTGCTCTCATGGTCCCAGTATTTTGTCCTATCAATGGGATGAGGGACGACAAGAAAAAAACTATTCCTAGTGGCTCAATGGGACCAGTCAATGTTGTTCGAAATAACTAAATACCTCAATGTGATTTGATAGTGACATCAAATGCCTCAGTGTTTGACATTTTCATTTGATTGGACAGAAGAAATGAGGTATGAAAACGAATACGAAGAAACAATGGTAATAACCCTTTTTCTTCTATCATTAATTAACATTATAATAAATCATCATAAGACTTGTTAATGTATCAAATGTACAGCAAAACAACCTGTTAATAATAACTGAAAGTGATCTATTGTTACTTATTTTTTATGATTTGAATTCAACAAAAAATATTGCGTTTCCTTGAATCTGAAATGATCTTTTTCTGCTTACAACACTTACTTTACTGGTTTAAGGAATATATTGGAGTAATAATTTACGGTTAGGGGACTGAACCAGAAAAGGTTTTTTTCAATATTCCTCACGGCCAAGGGACCGGTCAATGAAGACATAATATACCAGGAGTAATGACAGTTATTTGGATATAATAAAAATGGGTGCCGGGCTTTATGTTGCACGAGATGGGGTTGTTTTTAAAGGGTTGTTTAAACTTTCTGGTTGCTGCCGTAAATACGTAAAATGAACTCTTTGTGGGCCAGATATTAGGACTTTATATTTGAAAAAATCCGGTCAAATTTTCGTCGGCAACAATCAAAATACAAACCACAATACAGAGCATTACGCATTACATACAATAAAGGACTATGTCCCAATCACGTTGTATAAGTAGTTTTTGAGGTATATGTGAATGGGATAGGATCTGCTCTGTGCTGAGTCCGTAATTGACCAAAATTGGTGTTGGTGGTAAGACTTTGTTTAAGTCCGTCTGGCTAGCTAACATCTTACCTAAGTATGTCACCATAGCAACAACTCTGAGTTGTTGCAATGCGGCACTAAGAATTGTTGATGATTCCGGGTGAAGTGCGTTTCCGATTTCAGCCGTATCATAACTTGAAACCAGGTGAGATGAAAGCCAAGCGCTCCCCGTCATACAAAAAAGTAAATTCAAATCGTTTTAGAAAATATTTATTATATGATTTTAAGAAAAAAGGAATTGAAATATTAAATCGTGGATATTTTTTTATTCTACATTGTATATAGGTAATTGCGTAATGTGACGTTGCGCAACGAATTCAGACATAATATATTCAATAACTCAAGTGAAAGCAAAGATGAGGGAAAATTAGTTATCATAAATTTACGTAAACAGGATCTCTCGCCAATATGAATAATAATAAGATGCGAAATTTATACATTTGCCTGAAATAACATATTTCCGTAAAATGTTCCTTTTTTGTGCTGGAATTACGATGGTCCCTAAATTATAAGGCATTTCAAGGGACTACACAAAATCAAATTTGTGAAAAGTTGAAAGAATGCTTTGAAAAATGTGTATTTCTTTCTAAAATACGGTAGAATCAAGTGACCAATAGTGAGTTTTATTTTAACATTGAGGGTTCCGAACCAATTAAGTTTGACGCTTGTAGGTGTGGTTTGCCGTGGAGGTCGCGGCTTTTTGACCCCTCCAATTGACCCCTTCAAGCCTTCAGCCCACGGATGTCGTAAGAGTCGACTAATGGATTTTTTCCACAGAAGAAGGGCAGCAGTTTTTTCTGTATACTACTAAAAACGTTTACTGCGATAACTAATTCGTCTGCCAAGCGTGGTGATAAAAGCAAAACCCTCCAATTTTGGAGGAGGCTCTGTCCAGCAGTGGACACTAATGGGCTTTTGATGATGATGAGGTGTGGTTTAATTTATGTTGTTTACGATGGAGCGAGCCTTTCCAGAAAGTACCTACTTATAAACTCTCTTTACGACTTTAGAAATGAAATAAAATGAAAATTGTTTATTACACATGACGATAAGACAACGGAAATACGTACATAAAAAAGCGCTCCAAAGAAACAGCAAAGTGCTATAGAAAACATACGACGAAGATAAAAAAGAAAAAAAAGAAAAATCGTTTATTGAACTTAAAGCGTAATGAAGTTATATCAAACTGTATTCATCAGCATCACTGCCCGCCTGCATGATGATGATGATGATGATGATGATGTCATTATTGGTATCATCGGATATTCTACAGCCCATTAACACTGCTCAAGTGCTGCGTACAAGCTAAAGGTTGTTTTTTTACCTGTATGCGTTTTTAAGTTTACTTGCAACACTTCATTTACTATGGGCGTAAGTAGGCCAGATTATATGATTCGTTGTACAATTCAAAATATGATAAATTGTATGAAATTTTTTTGAAGCAACATCATGCGTAAGTTTGGTTACTCTAACGTGGCCATTTTAGGCCACTTATATTTATTAGCATACGATTTCTGGCCATATTCAGCGAAGATCAAGGCTCGTGTATTCTCAGCGATAAAACTTCGAACTTGATATCACCCCGGTCGTGCATAAACACGCAACTTCCCTTTAATGTGGGCATTTTAGGCCACTTATATTACAAGCATACGATGCCTGGCCATATGCAGTGAAGGTCAAGACTCGTGTTTTCTCAGCGATAAAACTTCGAACACGATTAAGCCTGGTCGTGCAAAAGCACGCAACTTTCCTGCAATGTGGGCATTTTAGGCCACATATAAATAAATAAATCAATCAATCAATAAACTAACAACTAACAATAATATATAAATATTACAGGACAGTAATATCACACAGCGCCATCTAGCCCCAAACTAAGCATAGCTTGTTATATGGGAACTATGTATATGTAGAATACTTGTATACTTTTCTTTTGTAAATAAAGGGTGTGCACTTTTTAAAATTGGAAAACTCATTACAAAAATTACGCTGGGAAAGTTACGCTGAAACCGCTCGCAAACTTCGTCAAATTTTCATCCGAGAAACTGCACCTAATGTGTCAACCATTCGAAGAGTGGTCAAAAAAATCCTCATGCAATCCATGAGAAACAAATGCACCCACAAAGAGTAACTGTCTGGTGCGGATTTTGGTCAGGCGGCGTGACCTTACTTTTTTGAAAATGAGGCCGAAATTGTAGTCACTGTGAATGGCATTCGTTACAGGAATATGACGGACTTCTTGTGGCCTCAACTGGATGGTGTGAATCTGGATAACATGTGGTTTCAGCAGGACGGCGCAACCTGCCACACCACGCATGAAACAATCGACTTATTGCAGCAACGATTTCCAGAACACATTATATCACGAAATTCTGATGTCAACTGGCCACCAAGATCGTGCGATTTAACTTCGTGCTATTTTTTTCTTTGGAGTTTTGTGAAATCTCGGGTTTATGAGATTTAACCCGAAACAATTCCTGAGCTCAAATCGGAAATCCAACGCGTCATCGGTGAGATACAGCCACATCTCTGTGCAAAAGTCATGGAAAATTTCATGAAAAGAGTAATGGCCTATCATCGGAGCGGTGGGGGTCATTTGCCGGATATTTTATTCTATACTTAATCGGAACATGTCTTCTATACAATACAATAAAAATATCACAACTGTGTCATAAAATACTTGTTTTTATTTACAAATGAAAAAGTGCACTCTTACTGAGACACCCTTTACATACGTACTATATGATACAACGCCCAAACACAGAACAAACATCTATATTCGTCACCCAAATGTTTGTCCTGGCTGGGAATCGAACCCACAGCCTACTCAGAAGGCATCAACTAGCAATGAGACATGTTGTTATATTACAAGCATACTATTTTTGGTCACATTCAGCTAAGATCAAGGCTCGTGTACTCTCAGCGAAAAAACTTCTAACTTGATATTACCCCGGTCGTGCATAAACACGCAACTTTCCGGTTAAGTCCGCGTTAGCCGGTACATTAAGTGTTGGATCAACTCCGCTTGTAACGAAGTTGTCGGTGGAATGCCAACGTGCCCGCTAAGTCGCTTGTTTGTGGCCGATCAAAAACTGTGGGACTCACAGAATTTCTGGTCGTACAGTTAATTTATAGCTATCCGGCATTCAGAGGTAAGATAGCCAGTTCCTCAGTTTGTTGAGGATTCCGGGTGAAGTGCGCCTCCACCTTCGGCTTTATCTTAACTTGTTACCAGGTGAGATGAAGGCCAAGCGCTTCCCCGTCGTACAATAAAAAAAAAAAAAAACCAATTATTTTTGTATAGTGGTGGACAATAAATGATTTCTCAAATCAAAAACTTGCGTGACACGTGACAGTCTAGAAGGCACCAACTTTATTTCGATTTCCCTGGGAAAACTGTCATTAATGAATCCCGGATCTGATCGAGGTTGCGGTGCGTACAGTCTTCTCGATCGACGTTTGTGCCTAAATCAACTATCATTTACCTACGTAAGTAAAACTCGATCAATCTATAGGTATATAGATAGAAAAATATTTTCGGTCGGTACACTCTTGTGAATTACATATTCACAAGAGTGTACCGTGTCTATGTATGATAGTGGACAGTCTACCACATTCAAGCAGGTTTTTTCCCACTAACAAAAACAAATTGTGTTCTCTCTTATCTCTCATAAAAATGATGATCCGAATTTGGCAATCCATAACAACCTTTGCCATAATAATCAAAATCCCGAAGCCTATTTTGTCGACTATCATTTTACCTAACATCACTTGTACGTGTTGAAAATTCTATAATAATCAAAATTCCGAAAATGTTTTTTCATAATCGACATAATCCCGAATATTCAAAAGACAAAAAGAAATAAATACTTTATCCATAGTTTGGTTTATCATAACAGTCATGTTGTATAAATATAATTTATTCTAAAATACACTCAGTGCAAGCACCATGCGAGCAAGCATGTTTTCTGAGACGAGCTCCCGCCAGAAAGCTCGCTCGTTGCCCCTAAGAATCACTTCACCCACTCAACCTGCGCAATGCTCCAGAGGTCAGCGGCTCGCTTCGCTCGCCACCTCCCCCCTTCGCTAAGCTAGGTTTCGCGGACTCGCTCCTCTCAGGACCTCCGTTGCGAGCTGTTGGCTCCGCCTTTTTTATATATACACCCCAAGGTCACGCACAAGACCAGGTAGAGTCGGGGTCGGCCGTTTCTTTTGTCATTTATTGACAAAACCGTAATCCGACAAAACTTCGCTACGCTTTGTTTCACGAGCTTACTCCTCTCAGAACTTATCGTGTTTTATCATCAATAGGATATATGAGTTTAGTAATATTGGAATTCGTAGATGTGTATATTATGTATTGCTATATTATAGCTGAAGATCATTCGGGAAAAAGAAAAGTATAATAAACAAAATGTATGAAAATCTAGCATTATGGCAAGTGATGATTATGAGATGTCTGTGTGAGAAAGTGATTTTCGGACAAAAGTGATTATGAGTCGTACGGGAATCCTAACAAATTGGTCAGTCCAGCGCATAGACTGCTGTGTATATCAATGCACATAAATTGACCCACAACTGACAGATAATCAACGCCCTAAACCAGGGGTCGGCAACCTGCGGCTCGCGAGCCACATTAGTTCCAAAGGCAAATATTGTTTATTTTATTAAAACTCAAAATCTTTCTGAATCGATGAACGAGGATAAGGCACCATTTCTATCTCACAGCCATAAAATTTAGAGTCATGTTTGAAACTTAAAACAACAAGTTATGAGCCAAATTTAGCCAAACTTTTTTAAACCATGCAAAGCCAACGCTTCTATTGAATTTGTTTGTTGAACAAAAATGTATGTTTTTGTTTTTTTTATTTTTAAGTACAATTTATATTGTTTAGTAAAGTTTAAATTTTCTACTTGAATAACCATGCAAAGCCAGCGCTCAATTGTTTGTTATTGAAATACAAGTTCGTGTTGTAAGTCAATATTTAATTGTTTAAATTTTTTACTTAAATTATAAGTGATAATCTAATTTGTTGTGAAAAACACTACTTATACTTTATGAAAAAAAAATACAATTTTATATGATTAATTAAGTTGTTAAAATTAAAAAAAAAACGGCTTTAGGAATATTACATAATTTCGTTTACCTGAATGACGTATTTTTTCCAATTACTTAGATGAAAGATGTACGGAAAGACAGGCAGACGCGTGATCCTATAAGGGGTCCGTTTATTCCTTACTTTTGAGGTTAAACATTCTAAAAATACCCAAATTGCTATAAGTGTGCCTATAACATTTGAAGAGAAGTTCCGATGAATTGAGAACCTCCTCCTTTTTCGGTTCGAAAGTCGGTTTATAAATAAGTTAGTTTTTTTAACAAAAAGCAAGTATTTAAGTATTTATACAAGTAGGTAAGTACTATTTAGTTTTGACAAGAAACAAAAACGCGGCTCCTTAAAAATCTTAAAAATTTTAAATCGAAATTTTTGACTCTTCCGACTCAAAAGGTTGCGACCCCTGCCCTAAACCACAAGACATCAAAGAAGTGCTGAAATTTACCTTGACATTAATGCACAAACGTACCAACTGTCTATATCTCTTAGCTCTTAATTTCGGCCACAGTAATTTAAATCCTCTGGTAACCGCCTCCGTGGTCTAGTGGTTGATGGGTGCACCAGTGTCAGAGCTTGGTTTGGTTGGTGGTAGGACTTTGTTAAAGTCCACCTGGCTAGCTACCAACGTCTTATACTTATACTAACGTCGGTCGCCATAGCAACTATTCTTAATTTTTGTGTTCGAGCATTTAGAACATTAAGACAGGTAAGTTCCTCAAACTGTTGACTTTGGCCTTATAGTTGAAACGAGATTAAGGCCAAGCGCTTCCCCAACATACAATAAAAAATATATAATAATATAGCCCCCGTCTTATTGTGTTATGATACTCCAAGCCTAACTCTCATTACTCATAGCATCTCATTATTATAGTGACATCTTTGTGAGTATTTCAAACCGTAACCAAATGAGAAAACTGTGAAATGAATGTAATATAAATTCAACGACGGAATTTATTCTCACAAAATAATTTGTCAAGCTGTTTCTCTGTGTGTCCGTTTAGCGCAGTCACGTTTATTGTTAGTGAGTTCTTGGGAAAAACTGGAGCGAACTGAGAGCGTGTATTGATTCACAAAGCGAAACCTCCACTCCTGTCTCAGTAACTCTTTATTTATAAGGTCGGCAGCGCGTGTGATTTGGTGTTACAAGAGTCCATAGGCTATGGTGACCAATCACCATCGGGCTCCTATTCTATGAAACCAATCACTTCACTATGATAATGGTATTATCGCAGAATTGCCACCATAGGTGTCTAGAATAACATGTATTGGGCATTTTGCGATGCAATACCATTGCCATTGTGAAACGATAGGTTCAGTAGAACCGGGCCAGATGAGCCGGATGCTTGTTTGCTCTTAGTTGTAAGCGAAAACGAAAAAGTATATTATTTACATCTGTTTGTTTATTCCAACAGATAGAATATAATACTCGTATAATAAATAGTAACAATTTTAGGATTAATAAAGCCGAAAATTTTCACGTTTGGATTTAGAATTGGAAACAACAATATATGATACAATTTAAAAACAGAATAATATAGAAGATTTGTAGCATAATCGTATAAATTACAAAACAAACGAACTCATATATACCGTGGCGGTTGCTGTTAAAGAATCAATCTGTCTCAATCAACCCGTGGCTATCGTTAATGTAGGCCTACTACCAAGGGATTTCATTAGAAGGGCAGTTGCTTCCTTCTATGTATTATTTAGCACCTTTACTGTAATCATTAATCCACCGCATGTTGATTATGGTTAAACGTCTCAAGCCTAGTAGTTGTGGATGATGGGCACCCCCTCAGTGCCCTCTCTTAACCTAGGTCATGGGGGCTGCATCTGGTAAAAGTTTCTCATCCGGTGCCCGGTTCATACCCTGAACCCGTGATATACACACACCAACAATGTCAAGGGATATTGTATGAATTCCCTCATAACTATTCAATTGAGTTGTGTCTAAAGTTAGTTCTTCAGACAAACTTACTACAGCATATTTTTTAAAATCAAACAAAATGTTATTGCTTTATTAATTTTGACTATATTTTTCTTTATTTCTAATTATGTGCCATTGGTGTAAAAAAAACAAATAATAAATCCTGCAGTCGGATGGTTTTTTATTGAATGAGAAGGGCATAAAATAAGCTTTAATTTAATATTTTGTAATTAAATATTCTTAAATTCACGTTATTTCATAATATCCTTAGACATTGTTGATGTGTGTATATGTTACTCATATAAGTTGGCGATATGTTGTTTTTATTGTACGTCGGGGAAGCGCTTAACCTACTCACCTAGTCACAAGTTATGATAAGGCCGAAGGTGGAGGCGCACTTCACCCGGAATCCTCAACAGCCTGAGGAACTGGCTATCTTACCTCTAAATGCCGGAACACAACAATTTAGAATTGTTGTTATGGCGACGAAATTAGTTAAGATGGAGACCTACCACCAACCAAACCAAGCACAATATTGTAAGCCCCTGGGGATCGAAGGTTAGACCGCTGGATCTGATATCGGTTGGCGATCTACTAGACCACAGAAGCGGTTACGGATATACGAATATATACAGGTAGATACGAATGTTGCAACATTCAGTAGGTATCTAGTTAATTTAGAAGCCGAACCCGCGGGCTAATCAAACATAGCTACATGCGTCTATTGAAACCTGCTGACCTATCGCAAGGCGATGTCAAATGTGTAGACTGTTATTTTGGGCATAGAATCAAAAGACGACAGAGTGGTCTTACCTTACCGCTGTGTTCATTATTTTGCTTCCAGTAAAACTACTTATCTATTTGTGACATAGGACAGTTTGCTTTACTGACTTTACTACCAAATTTAGTACCTATTGAATTCGCTTGATAAGTTTTCATACATTGTATCTTCTGTCCTTGCTAGTGACTGTTGTTGAGCCTGTGGTATCCACATTGTTCCGAGTTTCACATAAATAGTTGTATTATACCAATTTTTACCCGTGGATTCGCCTACTTGGTATCCAAACAAAATGAAGCGTATGTTCTTTGCATTGGCATTTTTTTTATCGTACGAAGAGCAGGTGCTTGGTCTTCATCTAACCTGATTTATCAGTTATGATAAGGCTGGAAGTGCATTCCACCCGGAATCCTCAACAAACTGAGGAACTGGCTCTAAATGCCGGAACACAACAATTTAGAATCGTTGTTATGGCGACAGAATTAGGTAAGATGGTATTAGCTGGCCAAGCGGACTAGAACAAAGTCCTACTACCAACCAAACCAAGCAATATATTGTACACCCCCTGGGGATCGAACCCGGGACCTCTGTATCTGACACCGGTGGATGAACCACTAGACAACAGAGGCGGTTATACACTATATTAATAAATTTTATTTTATTCTTTTTCTTCTTACTTAACATGTTTTTGACCTCGAAGCTTGCCAGGTAATTACTGCTTACCTGGATGAGGATAAGGTATGCAATGGAACAACTTTTTCCAGGATTGCCTATTAACGGAGAATTATTAACCGGGCGAATAAATAGCATAAGGATAACTGTTACTGAGATACTTTAATACTAAACCGAGCTGTGTTCAATTATGTTTAAAAATTTACTTCAGTGGCGATAATAATTAAAGATTAAAAGTACGTAAAATGAGCTACTAACTGTGAAAAATATTGAATCTTAGAAAGCAACTAAAATTCCAAGTGTCCAAATAACACAACAATAAAACTAAACTGAATAAAAAAAATACTGAATATCATTAGAACTTCAAAATTACATATAAAAACACGAAGATACTTATACATACTAAGTCATTAGGTTTCGGTTAGGTTATGTTTATCCAGTGAAAAAAAATACAAATATAGCTGAAGATTTAAAAAAAAACAAGGGAAATTTGTTCGCTTAAGAATTATTATAAGTACTGATCGTTCTAAATATTTTGTATCTCAAGTTCATATATTCAATTCACCATTTTCAATATTCGTGTTCGCCCTGTCTTTTGCCCATTTAGTATTTCAGTGCACCATAATCAATATTTTTGACACCCTTATTTGAATGTTATATTTGATCATATAAGGTTAATTAAAACACTACCTGTAGGGTACTTTAGAAAACCAAACTCCTATAAATATACATAAGTACTACTAATGTACATATACATTAGCTCAAGTCATGTGAGTTTTGTTTTGTTATTAGCTATAGCATAATCTTATATTCAATCGCCTAATTGATTCTTGCTTCCGTTATTAGCAACTTCCGCTCAAAGCGACCTCTGAGCATCTGGTTGCAGGCAAACAGGCTAGGGATAAGCAAAAACATATAATATTGAACTAGCTAGATTTAAATTAAATTTGCAATTAAATGAAATGACTTTTGTACAGAGGAGTAGTTTGATCTTTTGTTGACCTTGCAATGTTATTTGTAAGGTCAACTAACCGTGGGTGGACCACTATGCTATAGAGGCGGTTGATTTGATAGTATACCTATTATGAGCATTTATTAAACGCGTGTGAGAAGTCACATATGATATGAATTTCGTTACAGCGAAGACATTTTTTTCTGACATTGAGTGGCAGGTTCATACTGCTACAGAGTGAACTTCCAAAATGGATAGAATTGCTGTCACGCCAAGGGGTAAAAAAATAAAACATATATTGTAAATATCTCAACCGCAAACAAGGAGTAGAAACGAAACTAAACATACCCTAACCCAAATGTGCTAACGATTTTAAACAGATTTTTGAAGTGAAAACTTCTTGAGGCGCTTTGGGTTTTTGTTTAATGGGAAAAAAACATTGAACTCACGAGACCGTTTCCGTTACTAGTAGCTGTAGTGTAGTCTGCTTTCATATTTTAAACACCCAAACATTGAGCGCTAAATTTAAAATGAAAAAAAAAAACAAAACAGCAGTCTTAAACCAGCTCTGTAACTTAATGCTTCAACCTACCGATTTTAGATCCAGAGGTCCGGGGTTCGATCCCAGGTACAATATTGTGCTTAGTTTGATTGGTGGTAGGACTTTGTTTAAATCCGCTTAGCTAGCTACCATCGTCTTAAAATTCTGTCGCCATAACAACAGTTCTAAAAACTGTTATGCTCCGGAATTTAGATGTAAGATAGCCAGTTCCTCAGTTAGTTGAGGATTCCGGGTGAAGTGCGCCTCCACTTTCAGCCTTATCTAAATTTTTAACCACGTGAGATGAAGGCCAAGCGCTTAACCGTCGTACAATAAAAAAAAAGAAAATTGCGGACTACAAGCGGAGAGAAAAATAACCTAGTGGGCTTTTATATAATCCCAAAGGAGGCACTTCTCCCGGAAGACAAAGCCCTATACCATTAACTTATCACAAAGCACTAGCACTCGCTCTGATGAAACAGCGATCAGCTTGGCATCGGACTTCGGCACGTAGATATCTGTGCGTATTTGCGTACTTATCTTTGACAGACAGGCCTGCACAGTACGATAGTCTGGACAATGGCCGTCAGTGAACTGTGAACCAGATAGGCCTTAAATTAATTAATGTATGGGTTAGATTCTCGTCTTTTGTTAGAAAGGGCATAAATGGGCCTATTTATATGACATTTCGGTATGAGGGGTAAGAATGGACGATATTTTATTGTTAACTATGGGCATATAATTTTGGCCGATAAAACCTTGTCTTATAGTAAGTTGAATTTTTACTGATATTGTACCGAAAGAGGTTCTTTTTATTGTACTACGGGAAGGTGCTTTACCTTCCTCTCACCTGATTTTCAGGTAATGATGAGGCAAGTGGTGGAAATGCACTGCACCGTGAATCTTTAAATTAGAAATTACTTTGTCGTCTTTTACAAGACCCATGGGCTGAGCTATAGGGGTCGATTCTAAAGCCGCAACCGCCTCAGTAATAAATAACCATCAATACATGTATCATAATGTTGATGGTGTCTTATTTTGTGAGCCAAATAAATAAAAACACATAAGTAGTATTACAAATAAACACCATTTCACATTGTTTGCTCATGGCCCAATAAACTAATGCTGATTATTTATCATATAAATAAATAAATATTACAGGACATTCATGTTACACAGTGCCATTTAGCCACAAACTAAGCATAGCTTGTAATATGGGAACTGGATTACGGATAGTATACTTAAATACTTTTTGTAAATTCATACGTACTATATTCGAATTAAAAAAAAACAAAATAATCGTTAGAATCGTCATGGATTGTTTCAATAATATTAATCTCAGCGAGATTTACATGTGGGGAGAATAAATTAAGCTATTCTAAAATGTTAATACTATTTAAATCAGCAACCATTGCGAAGTTGTCCAATTATCCTAACAAAAATGTCTTCAAAATAATTTGTAAGGAACCCTCAGGATAATACGCTTTGAAATATGTTATTACTGTTCAGCATTGTTATTTTTATAGCCGCACGGATCCCTACAAAAGCTCCCTAAAGCCTGTTTAACAGAAATTTGTGTTAGCCGCATACATTTTTGCGGAAAAGTGATTCTCACGAGATATTTATTATCTCGGTAACAGTGCTCTATTATTGCGGTTAGGTATGTACACGGTAAACGCATAAACATGGAGCAAACTACTATTTGAAGTTAGTATAATCATTCTTTTTCATCTGTACAGCAGCTTTAAATTGCGTAGACGCTGCGAAATGCTTAGCATATCGTAGAGGCGGCGTAGCATCTCGTAGAAGCTCGTAGAGGATGTGTAGCACTTAGTAGCATCGGACATGACAAAAAATAAATATAAAAGACCCCATTTATGCACCAAATATAAGTTAATTTTATGGTCAACAGTATTATACTTATTATATATTATACATATATAATATTATATGTTGCGTGATGATGGTAAGCGGCCCGACGGTATGACTCTTGTCCCTTGGGAAATGGGTAGGCCTTTGGTGTGGGACGCTACCTGCGTCGACACCCTAGCGCCATCTCATCTGCTTGGGACATCAGTTAGGGCTGGTGCGGCGGCTGATTCGGCCGAGGATCACAAAAGGCGCAAATATAGTGGTCTCGACAGAGCTTACCTATTTGAGCCTTTTGTGGTGGAGACCTTGGGTCCGTGGGGAGCCGGTGCCCTCCGGGTTTTCAAAAATATTGCGGGGCTTTTGATTGAGGCGACACGTGACCCAAGGGCTGGCTCTTATTTAGGCCAGCGAATTAGCATAGCTATTCAGCGTGGCAATGCAGCCAGTGTCTTGGGCACGCTTCCGTCTGGTACTGGTCTGGAACAGTTGAGTTACCTATAGGCCGTTTGTAACGGTCCTTAGGTAATTTGACTGATTCCTTTGTGCATAGTTAGTTTAATTGTACTTTTTATTGAATAAATGTTTACTTATTATAAAAAAAAAACAGTATTATACATACAAATTTATCTTAAGTATCTTAATTTCCATTAAGAACCATTATTTTACGGTAACTATTTCAGTGTTCGTTAGGTAAGTTTTTTGCCAATTGTCAAATGTCAATTTAAATATCTCCATGTCTATTCCACGTTAACATAATAACAGTAGGACTTTATTACTATTACCTATTGGTAAAGTACTACTATTATTATGCTAACGTTTTAAAATATACCTGGGTATTTATAATTTAATTATTGATGTTGTATGTATGTGTTTATAACTATTTATTATTTATATATGAATTTGTTGCAATTAATATTTTTCTTTTAATTGTAAGCGACCAACTAAAATGTTTTAGGTTGTCTGGATGACATTGCTGTTGGCGATAAGGACCACCCATAGAACTTATTTAATGAGTTACCTAATGTTGGTATTGTTTAATGTAATTTCTTTATTAAAATTTGTTTTTTCACGGACTTTCATGCATAAGGTCTGCCGACAGGAAAATATAGTGGTCTCGACAGAGCTTACCTATTTCAGCCTTTTGGGGTGGAGACCTTGGGCCCGGGGGGAGCCGGTGCCCTCCGGGTTTTCAAAAATCTTGCGGTGCTTTTGATTGAGGTGACACTTGACCCAAGGGTTGGCCCTTATTTAGGCCAGCGAATTAGCACAGCTATTCAGCGTTTCAATGCAGCCAGTGTCTTGGGCACGCTTCCGTCTGGAACAGTTGAGTTACCTATAGGCCGTTTGCAACGGTCCGTAGGTAATTTGACTGATTCCTTTGACCATAGCTAGTATAATTGTCCATTTAATTTACAAATAAATAAAAACATATTTATTTATTTATTCTTTATATTTCATATAATGTCGGAAAAGGCAACCCGCCAAGCGTGATGTGGCCTAAACCCGTTTAGCATTAGCATATGTTTTTAGTGCATTAAAAGTGTTTAAATGTATTAATTCTGTATATAAAACCTATGTTCACAGTAATTTTCAAGCTATCATGAAAACGAAATGAAATTGAGCTAATTATTTATGTTATATACTATGTCTAAGTATTATAAGTAGGTATATTTAATCATTTTATTTTAATTATTAATATTATTTTTGATTGTAGGTATAAGTATATACTATGTATTAGTAATAAATTACTATAAAATATCATTTCTCCCGTTAAGTAGCACTACCACCCACTCCATACTACACAAGGGTTATCTGGAAGAAAATGCTTCGTAGCATTAAGTTCGTCCATGTACTTTTATTTATTAGTGCAATAAAGTGTTTTCTATCTATCTATCTAAAACGATAAAGATTAAATAAGTTCAAAGCATGAACTTAGTTGCGTTTTTTCATTCCTTTCATTTCACGTTACTTTAAAAATGCAAATGCCACGGAATAAAGAACGAATGGAAGGCGCAGTATGGGATGTAATGTCGTTACCATTACGTTGGCCCATTCCGTTAATGCAGATGCATAGACGCCTCTTCCTGCGGACCTGGGTCGTGCTGCAGTAAAACTTTACTAGCTATTTTGTAAAATGACCAGTACTTAAATATAATTACTCATTTTTCTCCCAGGATCACATATTATTAGCATATGGGCTCTGGCATTAGCTCCATCTCAAGACCACCTCTGTGGTCTGGTGGTTTACCTACCGGTGTCAGATCCTGAGGTCCCGGGTTTGAACCCCAGGGGAATACAATATTGTACTTGGTTTGGTTGGTGGTAGGACTTTATGTAAGTCCGCCTGGCTAGCTACCGTCTTACCTAAGTCTGCAACATAACAAAAATTCTAAATTGTTGTGTTTCCATTTAGAGGTAAGATTGCCAGTTCCTCAGACAGTTAAGGATACCGGGTGAAGTGCGCTTTCAGCTTTGACCTTGTTAACCTGAAACCAGGTGAGAAGAAGGCCAAGCACTTCCTCGTGATACAATAAAAAAAAGAGTTGATAAGCACCTTTTGGGTGGGCTCGCTACATCGTTAACCTTATCCTTGCATGAACAGTTTCAAGGTTAAAAGCTGACACATACCTACTAAATCATAAAAAAAAATCCTGTATAAGATCCAATCTCCGAGTAGTGATCATAAGTGGATCCTCGATGGTTAAAAGCCAAAAGTCTTTTTTATATATACTTTCTTGCGTCTGGCAGCTATTTTGCTAATGTTTTTGTAACATTAATTCATTAAAAAGTACAATTAAACAAACTCTTTACGGAGGAATCAGTCAGATTACCTAAGGATCGTTACAAACGGCCTATAGGTAACTCAACTGTTCCAGACCAGCACCAGTTATGTAACATGATTATTTGTAAACATTATAAAACATGAGTTTTACTCACGTATACGATTATGTTGATCAAGGCATCATAATCAAATAATAATACGTGAGTTAAACCTGTGTTGAACTCGTATAGGTAGTTAAACGGAATAAGTGGGCAGCAGCATCAACCTGAGAACCTAACACCAATACTGAAATCACTAGACTGCCTGCCAAGCGTGGTGGTTACGGCAAAACTCGCCTTAATTTGTTGGGGGGTGTCATGTGGTGAATTTTTTGTACATTAATAAATCTTCTTGGATAGGTATTCATAAATAAGTCATTATTTGCTCTTTACCCACAGCATCGTAGCGGCATGAAAATAAAAAGCTTTCCGAATTAATTCGTATAGTTCTTTGAATAATTTATGATGGATTATATTATCATACTAGCTGTTTTTCCAGGGTGCACTCGCCTGCATATTTCCCTCCATTACCGCTGCGTCACCACTTTTGCTTTTTGTTTTATAATGGCCGTCTTCACTGAAACTGAGAATGGAGAATTTTCGAGTGCAATCAATTTTTGATTGAGCTCTTTTTGCTTTCGTAAAATGTACCTTCTTGTTAAGGTATTTATGACACAATTTAGAGCAACAATAAACGTTGGGTAAAAAAACGATTAAATAAAGCTTTTGGTCCAATCCTTCAGAACATATACTCGTACCACCTTAAGTCCCAGATTCAGATGATTCACTACCTACAATAAGCTACCTAGTCATAACTTGGGTTTTACATTACAGGACAGGACAATAATTTTACACAGTCCCAAACTAAGCAAATCTTGTAATATGGGAACTGGATTACGTATATAATACTTTTATACTTTTTGTTTTTGTAAATACACACATATCATTCAATACAACACCCGAACACAGAACAAAAATCAATATTCATCACACAAATGTTTGTCCTAGGTGGGAATCGAACCCACAACCTAGAGCACGGAAGGCACAAAGGCGAACCAACTGAGCTGTGAGTCTTGTTAACATACAACATAGTGCCTGATTCTTCCCCTAGCCTATTACAACAATACAATACAGCCCACACCTGATGAAGAAGCTATTATCCTTGTGGTGTGATCCCTTAGTCGACTTTTTTATACGTCATCTTTGGTCTATGTTGAGGCCGTGACTACCACGGCAGGTATGGCATTATTATGGCAGTATGGCTTGACCTTCATCTCATCTAATATTTCAAGCCGATAAGGTGAAAGCACACCTCACCCGGAATTTTCAACAAACTGAGGAACTGGCTATCTTACCTCTAAATGCCGGAACACAACGATTTTTAGGAATTTTTTTTACGGCGACAAACTTGGGTAAGATGGTGGTAGCTAGCCAGGCAGACTTAAACAAAGTCCTAACACCAACCAAACCAAGCAAAATATTGTACTCTCCCTGGGGATCAAACCCGGGATCTCTGGATCTGACACCGGTGGGTGAACCACAAGACCACAGCGGTTAAGATAAGATAAGGGTAAGCGGTTAAAATTCAGAGATGAGATTGCAGTCGCGGCGCGTATTGTCTTCTGGTTCGACGTCGCGTTTCTTACCTGATGTTGATGATGGTTCCCTGGGTGAACCAAAACAAAAGAAAACTTTCAACTGTCATGTGAGTATAACCCGTGTTTTATTTATTTAATCGTATGACATTATGTAAGGCGTAAAGGTGACAAATAATAATTCTAGTAGTTAATAGGTAGATTATAAGTCAATTTTTCAGTCAATTATGCGTTGGGGGAGATCCATAATGCTCCGGGGACCCGGATCCGAGTGGATTGGGCAGCGTGTGATTATGTGGTCCATGGTCTGGTCTTCCATACCGCATTCACAAAGCGCGAAGTTAGTCCAACCTCACATCTACCCGTCTTTAAAAATGTTTTTATTACTCTTGTTTGTCAAAATTCACTTGACCCCGTTTCAGCGATGGCTCTATGACCGTTATTTTATTTAATTTAGAGTGAATGCCTGCAGTCTTTAGGTATATAAAACTGAACTTATCTCTAAGTTTACGATCGGCATCATAAGCACTAAAACATTTTGAAACACCCCACTGGCTTTTAGGTCAGTGGAAAAATATATCGTGGCTATTTTTACCGCCCCCTGTAGGGGCCGTATCTGGGAGTGTAGTTTATGCCGTTGATACCTATAAAATAACATAGAAATATATCAATACGTAATCGAAACAAGTGAATGTGGCTGTGAACGAAGAATTTTGTAGTGAAATCTCCGGGACAAAATCTATGAATTCTGTTGAAATTGTTTTGCAAATTGCTTGTTGCATAGTGCAAAAGTACAACACTAAAAAAGGAAACTACCCTGAAAATCTCAAGTCTCTAGGAACTCTAGGTAGGCTGTGCAATGATTGTCATTCCTACGTTTGAGTCGGTGAAGTCGAGAAAAACCGACTTCAATGAAGAATATGATACAATTTCTGTTACCTGGATGACGTATTTTTTTCAATTAATTTGATGCCAGACCTATAATATATGTCCTATAATATAGGTCCGTGTTTTCTTAACTTTTGAGGTAATACAACCAAATCGCTTCAAGTTTGCCCATAACATTTGAAGAGTTCCCTCGATTTTTCCAAAATGGCATCATCAGATCCTGACCCTAAAAATACCCAAATCACTTAAAGTGCGCATATAATATTTGAAGAGTTCCCTCGATTTCTCCAGGATCCCATCATGAGATCCTGACCTGATGTCAATGGAATTGACCACCTGTGTGATCACCCTTTCAAACAAAAAAATAATTTTCGAAATCGGTCCAGGCGTCTTCGACGAGTATTTCGAGTAATCGGGAATCAATCGAAACCGACAAATTGAGAACCTCCTCTTTTTATTGAAGTCAGTTAAAAATGCTTATATATTGCGTGTCAATGCAGCCAGCGTCTTGGGCACGCTCCCCTGGTACTGATCTGGAACAGTTGAGTTTACTAATAGACCGTTTGTAACCCGGCTGCCTTGTATATAGTTAGTTCAATTGTATATGCTTTAAATAATTACTTACGTTACGGGATCTGTTTTGAATTAAATAGTTTTTGTTAATTTTAAGTTCTAGGAAAGAGACCGTACCGCTGATGGTGTTTTTTTATTAACATTCGCGCTTTAAACGTTATTTGTGCCGAGGTGAATTAGCAAACAACTATGATCTCACCTTCACGATATCAGCTCAGGGATTTGATCAAACCCCATGCATTTCTTTAGAGTTTTGACAGAATCGCGTTTATAGTTTCACATTTCCCGTTTCTTGATAATTATTTGTAAGTTATAGGTATATCCATACCAAATGCTACTTTACCCTGATTTCAAACTAATTAGGTTAACAGTAAGATCTATCTTTGTATTTCAATAGTAACACAGTCATATGAACACGGCAAAACACACTACATTGCAGTATTGCATAATATCAGAATTTCATTTAAAGGGTGCACCAAGACGACGTAGCAAATTGAACAGCCATCTTGACTATAGCGTTTATATGAGATATTACTGCAGTATGAAGGTTGACCAGTGTGAGATATAATGTATAGTACCAGGATTATAACTCTATTAGTCTAGTTCAGTCCGTTGCTTTTTAACTATTGATAGTTCGCTTTTATTAGCTTCAAATGAAAAAAAACAAAGAATGTGATAAAATCTTTAAAGTCGATTTTAACCTCCTTTTAATTGTCGTATCGAAATTAAGCTGAGTGTTCTTTTTTTTAGTGTATACGTAGTTCGCATAACAAAACTATTATTTGGTCTCTTTGAGCTAATCGGATGTTCTGATCTGATGATGGAGCTTGGAGGTTGATTGTACAGACTCTAAAGTGTAACCCTCAAGTTTGGGCTCATATGATTTGTTTTGACGAGTCAAATTGACGTTTATTTTGAAATTTGCTTTGTGACAAAGTTCAATAAATAGTGAGAAAAACTAACTGATGCAACTTTATTGGTGCAATGAACTGCATTTTTTTATTGCTGCGGACTAATATGCTTCAAATAGAATAATCGCAACAATTAAATATGTAATAACTACCTAGCTCTAACGCGCACTTTCTTCTTTCAACTCATTAAATAATAACACTAAAGTCATAAATGCCATATCTATTGATGTTAAAATTTAAAATGTTCATCACATTTTTTTATCAGGTTCAGTTTCTCATGTAGAAACAACACATACAAGAATAAGTTTTACGATGTAGCGAGCCTTTTCAGGAGGTGATTTAATAGACAAGAGGAAGAAGAGAGTTTATTCTCTCGTTGTCGACATTAAGGTCGTAACTCAGAGGCAATACTAACGATGGAAGTTATTGAAGTGCGCATAATACATATTTTTGAAAGCGCTTAGTCCTACTTCATGGAATATCTAACAGGTAGGGATAATATTTCGCTGTGTTTCTGAAATGCCTATTATAGAACGTTAAGCTCCTGGGGAAACTCACAAAAAAATATCCTGTGAAACAAAACCTCGCGGGTGCCTGGGCTCGCACATAGTTTACCAGGTAATAGATGCAATTTCAGGCTATCACCAGCGACAAATAAAATGATAAAAAGATACCACCATCTTACCTAATTCGGTCGCCATGACAACAATTATAAAAATTGTTGTGTTCCGGCATTTTTTTTTTTTTTTTTAGAGGTAAGATAGCCAGTTCTCAACTTGTAACCAGGTGAGATGAAGGCCAAGCGCTTCTCCGTCGTATAATAAAAAAAAATGTCAAGATGTAATAACGATATCATATCTTTTAGTGAACTAGAGCCGTTACCAGCTTTCAGCCAGCTTCGCTCCAACTTTATGACATAAACAAGTAACATCTGCTTTGTCTTATTGAGTTTGGAACTCAATATCGCGACTCAATAGTAAATATATACGTACAAATCAAATTTCAACGTTCGTACGTGTTCGATATTCGTACGTAATAAAATTGGGTATGTAGAATTAGACACACGTACTTTTTAGGGTTCCCGAGCTTTAAGGAGGTTACCAGAATCTTTAAGATCACTCTTAACCTCCTGAGTAACCAAAAATAATTGACCCTACATCATTTTTTGTTTTCAAAAAAAGTGGGAGTGGAGGGGAAGAAGAAGAAGAAGACAAGAAGAAAGATAAAAGAGGAAATAAGAAGAAAAAAGCTTCCACACCTTCTTGGTAATGTCAGTTCGGTTCTAGCTAGACCCAACGCGAGTCGAGCTATCTTAATCCAAAAATTAAACTTTGACTTTGACCTAGGCGAGGACAGTAGAATATATGAAAACCATGGAAGTAATAATGTACTACGGTTACTTAAAAATTCCTTGATGAAAACTTACAGCACCTCTACCTAACAGTGAAGAAAATATGTAGGTTCTTAAATTGGCGGCTCAGTTTAATAAACTTTCACTCATCGCGTATAGAAAACTACTATGATCCAGTAGTAGGGACACAATTTAATTGACTGCTTTATTTAAGTCTACTTTTACGGGCAAAAGGTACAAAAGAGTTCCTTTTTCTCTCAATCCTGGTAACAAACTGGTATATTCAGGGTTATGTCCTTATCAAAATAATAATAATAATTGTTAAGCTAGATCAGATGGTCAAACTTAAATATTGACAAATTTCTTATAAGAAACCCTTCTTATTTGAGCCTAAATTGCACTTGGCTTTTTTCTTTGGGTTCGAAAGAATTCTCGTAAGATTTGTAATTCAATCATAAAAATTCTTTTGAGATTATGTAAGAAAATGTTTCAGATATATGAATGAATTATTAATGTTCCAAATTTGTATATATTGTACGAAAGTGTATGTTACGATAATAACTCACGCTCTGAAATCTTGGTCGTCTATTTATATCCAAGCCGGTGAAAAACATATTTTTATACAATCATTATGATAAAAGGGCTCTGGCAGTCGTGTTGATGGTCACAGCATTGTTGTTAAATATTGGTCTAGTCAGGTGGTAGGTGCTGCTTAGCTCAGTGCTCCTTTGCTATACGCCGTGACATATCTGATGTATACAGGTTGAGTTTTTTTCCAGGGCCACTGAGGCCTAGTCTGAAACCTTGAGAGTTATCGAAAAGTCATGTTAGGAGTTACTGAGCACTCGATTGCTCGAGTGCTCGATTTAGAAAAAAATTAGTTCTGCATCAAAAAAACCATATAGCACTAGATTTAGCAGCCGTAGCGAAAACACACATCGATTAATACCTCTATAAAACGTACAATTAAACTAAATGTACAAAGGAATCAGTCAGTTGCCTAAGGACCGTTACAAACGGCCTATAGGTAGCTCAACTGTTCCAGACCAGTACCAGATGGAAGCGTACCCAAGACACTGACTGCATTGCCACGCTAAATAGATAAGCTAATGCGCTGGCCTAAATAAGAGTCAGCCCTTGGGTCATGTGTCGCCTCAATCAAAAGCCCCGCAAGATTTTTGAAAACCTGGAGGGCACCGGCTCCCCACGAACCCAAGGATAGATGTAATATATTATACCAATATCGAATGCAATAAGTATCGTAAACCCCGATCGATTATCAATTTATCTATGAGACTCGCAACTCCCGAAGAAGCTGCACAAAATAAAACACAAAGGGCATTCTTAAAGCAATTTCCTTACGGATCGCTTCTTAACGCAGAAATAGGAGCTTTCAGCTAGCTCACTAATAGATTTACGTCCATACCCAGGGCTGATATATGTGCCCCAGGGGTCCAAAAAAAATCTAAAAGTGTCGGCAACGCGCAAGTGATGCTATTGGTATTACAAGCGTAGTAAGTAAATAATCGGTCACCATTAGATGGGCACTAGGCTTGTTCGCCAACTTTGTTGCCAAAAAAACTTATTAGCATACTACAGCTTATTTTTAAGAATGGGTCAGTTCAACCGCCTCTGTGGTTTAGTGGTTCAACCCACCGATTTCAGTTCCAGAGGTCCCTGGTTAGATTCCAGGGGAAGTACAATATTATGCTCGGTTAAGTTGGTGGTACGACTTTGTTCAAGTCTGCATGGCTAGCTAACACCATCTTACTTAATTCTGTCTCCCTAATAATAGTTTTGAAATTGTTGTGTTCTGGCATTTAGAGGTAAGGTAACCAGTTCCTCAGTTGGTTGAGGATTCCAGGTGAAGTGCGCCTCCACCTTCGGCCTGATCTACAAAGATTCATATGACAAAATGACATAAAAATTAACTCGACTCTATCCCCCCATCTTTTTTTTTTACTGTGTTACGGGGAAGCGCTTGGCCTGCATCTCACCTGGTTACAAGTTAAGATAATGCCAAAGGTGGAGGCGTACTTCACCCGGAATCCTCAACAATCTAAGAAACTGGATATCTTACCTCTAATGCCGGCACACAATTTTTTTTTAGAATTGTTTACTAACAATATCCACCAGTCGCCATACTTGGCGACTGAATTAGTAAGATGGTGTTAGATAGCCAGGTAGGCTTAAACAAAGTCCTACCACTAACAAACCAAACACAATATTGTACTCCCCCTGGGGATGGAAACCGGGACCTCTGGATCTGAAATCGGTAGGTTGAACCTCTTAAATAGTTCAATCTTTTTTCCCATAAGGCTTTACCAATAAACAACGGATACTGATGCCCTTTCAAAGTGTTATGTCATAATAAGATGACATAACACTTTGAAATGATGAAATGACTGATCACCATATGCATAAGACAATTCCTAGAAAAAGTTCAAATTAAGTAATTACTTATAATATTCCTGCCTGTTAATGAAATAAAAATACTTAAATCGCAGACTCGCGAGGATAGTTTGGAGGCATGTTGGAGGCTTCCTCGACAAAGATCTCAATCTTTTATTGCATTAATAGGCAGGAATATTATAAGTAATTATGTATTATGTTTTATAGTATATGCAGGTAAGTGATATACTTATACTCAATACAAAATATAAAGGTAAATCACGGGTCAATACAAGTGGTTGAAACCAAGTGATTACGTCTTCTTTGATAGTAACATATTATTTATCTCTCTTTGTTATTCATGTTTAATAATAATTACACTAATTAGCTCAGCATTAATCTGATATCATTATATAAAGGAGAAAAAAGTCGTAAGCCTTTTCCAAGAGCAATGGCATGAAACGTAAATGAATATAAAATATAAAAACTGGTGCTTATAATAATATCTTTGCAATTTGTCTTACCCTGCATCGGTATTACTTTAGGTAATATAGATTTTATATTGCGTTAAATATAGGTACCTAAACAAAAAGTTCGTGAAAAAAAATTAAGGTACACACACTCAGGTTAGTATTGAAAATGTAGCACACTATAATTTATTCTAGTGTACAATATTTCCAATCTTCAGAACTTTTAACTTTAGTTTATTTTTAATTCAGTTTAACAAATATGTACCTTATGCTCTTACAACTATTATCCACCATTTTTAAATGTTTTTGATCTACAAACCATGCACTGCCAGCGTGACCTAGCTGAATATGCACGCCAAGGTAACGGTTTAATCTATTTTTAAGCCATAACTCTTCGCCAGGAAGAATCCTTTTGCAGCGAACATCAAAGCCTTTGAAAGGGTGAAACGGAAAATAATATAAATTTGTTACAAAAAATAATACTTTTAACGTTATTAGCAAGGAAAATTGTTTGTATCTACAATATTGAAACTTTATTAGTTTTTCTGTTATTTTTGTGTAATACTCATCAAAAAACTCATAAAGAATCGGATAGGTAGTTCAAAACAAACATAATATAATGTAAAACACATAGGTTATACTCACTTATATGTTGATATAGATACCAACAGTTTCAATTCAACAAGGGAATCATCATCAGTATGCGTGTAGTGTTGTTTTGAAAGTGATTTAATGTAGAATGCTTAAAATATAACCTATCCTTTGGGCTCTGTCGTAGTTGGATAAAAATGCTAAGTCAGCAAATGTGACTATGTACTCCGGTTTGAAATTTCGTAGCTCGTATGCAGTTTAGTCAAAATGCAACTAACTTTGATGAAAAACTGAAACATGGAACGAAATGCTGAACTGACAACATAACATTCTACTAAATTATTCCGTGCTAGAGTGTCACCTAACAAAGTCACATTTCTACAAAACGCTGTCATTTTTTGTTTTTTCGATGAGAAAGCGCTTGAGCTTTATCTCACCTGGTTTTACAAGTCATGATAAGGCTCCGCGCATGTGTCTCTCACGGCTTCGTGCTTCACGCATGTGTAGGCTGTAGGTGGAAGCGCACTTCTCCCGGAATCCTCAACGGTCTGAGGAACTGGCTATCTTACCTCTAAATTCCGGAACACAACAATTTTAGAATTGTTGCTATGGCGATGCAGAATTGGATGAGATGGTGGTAGCTAGCCAGACGGACTTATAAAGTCCTACCACCATCCAAAACAAGATAAATAGTGTACTCCCCTGGGGTTCGAACCCGGAATCTAAGGATCTGACACCGGTAGGCGAACCACTAGACCAAGGAGTCGGTAAAAATGTTAAGCATGAAATTTTCATAGAGTTCATAGAATCTAGGCTCATTAAAACTAACAGTCGACATCTTAAATATTCGTCGTTTTTAATGTACCTGAAGGCCGCAAAAGGGGTTGATTTCTTTGATTTTGTCGGGCACCATTTGTCGATGTATTCAAATTACTGATCGAGTGTAACTTTTGTTTTAAATTCAATTCTCGCGTGTGACACGTCTACAGAAAGCTCTCCACGCATCTAGAACAGGTAAACAGCAAAATCCGGAACCCCAATAAAGAAATCTTTATATTTCAGCGTTTTTCATTGTAACACTTGCAATTTGGTCTTTTTGATATGAATTTCAGCTTAAATCATTGTGTTTTCTTCGGTTTTATCGGGCACCTGAATTTGTAGCTGCTACATCCCCGCCGCGTGGCGTCTTTTGTGTCTGCAACAAAAAACGCGCTGACTGAAAAACGCAATTAGAACAGAGAAAAAATAACACAAACCAGACGCGAGATCTCAGTTAAGGTCAAACTACTAGTTATTTGCTTCTTTGTCAGGAAACTCTGAAACTCCTGTTTTTTGTGTGAATGTGGCCCATGATTCGGATATAGCCCGTGTCGACACACATTGATTTATTTAAACCTGGACAAAAGTGCAGTTACTTTTTTAGCCTCAGTTTCAAAGGCCAAACAATGTACTGTGTGGAAATGGATGCAACTTCAAGATTAATGTTTTAGAATTAGTGGATCTTAATTCTATAACAAATACTATTTAATTATAATTGGTTTATTGGTCAATTGAAATTATGGAACGCGTATAATAGCGTCTTAATTATAGTTTCTAGATAAATTGTCTCACTGATTTCACCTAAGCCAAGTGGTGAAATACTCGACTTTTGATCCGTGGGTCGTGGTTTCACATCCCGGCTGTGCACAAAAGAATTCGAGAAAGGGTATCGGTAAAATCCGAGAATTACTTTTGAGGTTTCATGCAAGGGTTTTGACTGCGCCTATTCCATATCAACAGTACATTAGTGTCCACACCAATGTGGAAATAACTTTCTCTATAACTGTAAGGTACGGCCATTATCACCACGCTAAGCAGACATTGATGCTCACAGTTAAAGTTTTGCTTACACAACGAAAAAAACTGCTGCCCTTTTGGTTGACTTTACGACATCCGTGGGCTGGAGAGGTAGATTTTGAAACAACGTTGCATAAGGCAACAGTTTTGAGAGCACTTTTCAAAACGCCATCGACCTTTGTTTCATGTTAGTAAGAATACATTACGTTAGCAACAAGAGAGAGACTCGAACGTTTATTTTGTTAATTTTAACGTTTTCAATAACGTTCTATTTGAGAAATAATCTCCGTCTCAAACCAGACATCACGAGATCTCAGTTCGGGGCAAACTACTAGTATATTTGAAGCATTCATAAGGTACCAACAAATTATTTGTTAAAAGTTTTCGAATTTATCAAATTTAGACATTTAAAACATTTCCGTCATACGGCCGCTAGTCCAAGAAACCAAGTCAAGGCTTTACTGTGAAACTAAGATAGGAACTAATCCTCTACAAAGGTCTACGAATAAGCTCTAACTTACCTTTAACTCCAGACTTCGTACAACCCGAAGAACTAAGAAGCTATTCTAAACTATATAAATTCTTAGACCTACAAAGAGTTTTTACTAAAGTAGGATATCTTCGTATACAGTCTTATGAAATTGTTGTTTGAGCTAGGTATATCTGTTTTTTTATGTATGACGGGGAAACTCTTGACCGTCATCTCACTTATATAGCGATTTTCAAACACACGGAAAGTTTTCGGATCTGAAACGTCATTTTTGTCGGATTCGACATAGAATCCGATAAATTTCGATGCTATTCTCACACCATTCTTCTGTGGGAAGCATCTAATTCGAATGCCATATTTCGATTTCGGAGTTATGAATAGCGTTCTCGGTATCTCCATCGGAATCTTCCGAATTCGATCCGATAAGGCTTTCCAAATGTTGGAAAATAGCTATACTGGTTTCATTATAAGGTGTGAATGAAGGTGGAAGCGCTCTTCACCCACAACCCTCAGTAGTCTGAGGAGTTTCACAGAGACAGTTGGCTATCTTACCTCTAAATTGCGAAACACAACAATTTAAAATTGCTGTTATGGCGACAGACTTAGGTAAGATGGTGATAGCTGGCCAGGCGGACTTCTACCACCAACCAATACATTAGACCCCTAAACATAGCCTGCGGATGTTGTAAGAGTCGACTACGGGATTTTTTCAACAGAGGAAGGGCAGATACTTCTTTCTGTAGCATACCCAACACCTTTACAGCGATCACCAATTCGTATGGCTGTGGCAAAACCCACCAATTTTGTAGGAGGCTTCAGTGGCCAGCAGTAGACACTGAAGGTCTGTTGATATTGATGATCTAATACCTTAGAGTAAATACAAATGTAAGTGTAGGTACGTACATTTAGATTTACTTTCAAAATGAAATGTTACTAACTATTGCGCGCGTGGTACCTGCCCGAATAAAAGTATGAGTCGGTTCTTGATTTCGAAACTAACCTACACAGGCAAAGATAAGATCCTATCCTTCGAACCTACCCAGAAAGCTTGAAGTAATTATGGTCTTAACATAACGAAAAACTATACGAGCTCATTCAAGGTTCTTGCAGTGCGTATAATTGACCGAGCGAGCGAAGCGAGCAAAGCGTCTCAGTTTTGAAATTGGCTAAAAATCCTTGTGTCCGCTGTCTGTCGGTTGTCGGTCGGTTTGTTCTCGCCTGCAGGTCGCATTTTTCAGCCGATTTTTATGAAAATTGGCACACATGTGTCTTGATTTAAAAAAATGTTTAATCGATCGCGATTTTTACTAATCAAACTACTCTCCGCCTTTGCAATACAAATCCGTAGAGACAGGTTCAATCTCGTCAGACCAAGGGAACGCGAGTAATCGCTAAAACTTCTATCCCTATTTACTCAAAAGTCTAAGAGGAAAAGTGAAAGAGGAAATCATTGGTTATTGCATGGCTATAAGGGTCTACTGTTCTTACAGATCCACTAGTAATATCATGTTGTAAGCGATTTGTTCTTATATGTGGGATGATAATAGGCTGTGCGTCTGAAATTTCTAGTAAAGAACGACGAAGGCATAAGGTCGTGAAGCTCGAGCACACTCACTGAAGTACATTATGTATTATTACCACATATTATCGAAATATCCTATCCTTAATCTAGTTCCCATATGACAAGCTATGCTTTATTGGGGCTAGATGGCGCTGTGTATAATAAATGTCCTGCAATTATAATGTGCAATCTGTAAAATACAGACAAACACTCAACATGCATCGTCGAAAAGATGGCTCAGGCTGTCGAGCCTTGCTATGGCACTCTTCACCTATGAGCCTCTTGGCTCTGCGCTCCACCGAGTCAAGCACGGCAAGGGGATTTCATGTATAAAAATATGTTCCTTATAAATTGGAATGTCATTTCTAGTAACGACTTTCCACTTGGAGGACTTGCTGTTTATAAACTTATGAACACGTGAGAGCTCGGTCCTAAGCTAGGTCCATCATTAAAAACGCACTTTATGCTATCAAAGAGGCCTATAAAAATTGTCGCAAGTCTATTAATCTATTAAAATATAATATGACTAATTTACTTAATATAAACATTATGATGATCACATAATTTGACAGTTGTGAGTTCACTTCCCACCCGGGACAAACACTTATAATTATGTATATAGATGTCTGTACTGTCTTTGGGTGTTATATAGTCACATAAGTATTTATAAAAAAAAGAAGTACTTAAAGTAATAATGTATTCCGTAATCTAGATCCCACAAGTTACAAGTTTTGCTTAATTTGTTAGTTAGCTAGATATATATACATATATTACAGGACATTTATTTCGCACAGTGCCATCTAGCCCCAAACTAGGCATAGCTTGTAATTTGGGAACTAGATAACGGATAGAGTACTACTTAATTAAATACTTTGTAAATACATACGTACTATATGATATAACACCCAAACACAGAACAAACATCTATATTCATCACACAAATGTTTTTCCTGGGTGGGAATCGAACCCACAAACTACAGCGCAGAAGGCAGAGATACTAACAACTGCTAAGACTTTTTGACTTTTGGCTTGTCATCAATCAGATGGAGTTGTGTATCTGGTAATATTTATTTAATTAATATAAAAATACCTACTTGTAAAACTTACTCTTTCCTGAACCTTTTTTTGTTAAGTTTAAAAGAAAAGCACGTCCAATCATAGATAGGGTAGAAAAAACCTTAATTATGCCATTTACAACCCCTCTGCACTTTTTTGGCTTCAAACATTAATTTGATGCGAAGAATTTTCAGTGTTTAGGGTTTCTTTGTTGAAACTCAAGTCCAAAAGTTGAGGCTCGAAATTTGAACTTAAAATTATTCCAAAAACAAAAAAGATAAGATGGCTTTTCTAAAAATAAAAATGGGTATGGGTAGTTGGTTTGTTTGTAAGAATTGTTGTTATTTTTATTTATTATCATTTTAGCCATTTTAAAAGCATTATTCGTCTACTGCTGTATATAGACGTTTCCTGTAATCAACGCCAAAAATAGCCTAGAGGAGGCTATTTTTTCAATAGACTCCTAAAAGTCGTCAGTTTATTCCCACATTTCGTTACGCGTTTTAACGTGCTTGCTATGCGAGAACCTACCAATCCCAGTTGAGTTTCGGTTCTGCAAGTTATGTGGCCCTACAAAATCTGAAGGTGCATCTTCAGCTTTTACGAAATTAGATAGTTTAAATTTTTTATGATATGTTATTTAAATAAATAGCTTTTTTTATTGCTTGAATCTTGAATCTAAAGACGTTCCATCATAATTATGTAAAATATAAAGAGGTCCCGGGTTCAATCCACAGGGAGGTAAAAATTTGTTCTTGGCTTAGTTGGTGGTATAATTATATATAAGTAGGTAAGGTATTATATATAAGCCCGCCTGGCTAGCTACCACCATCTTGCATAAGTCTGTCTTTGTTGTGTTCCGGCATTCAGAGGTGAGATAGCCAGTTCCTCAGTCAGCTGAGGATGCGTAAAGTGCGCTTCTACTTTCGACCTTAGACTTGCCATAATGTGAGATGAAAGCCGAAAAAAAAAATACTATGACACATACATCATAACATCCTTTTTTTACCGACTTCAAAGAAAAAGAGGAGGTTTTTAACTCCGTAATTTCTCAACCGATATAATAAAATATTTTTTTGTTTGAAACGATATGATTCCAGATTGGTCCTATTTACTGTTTTCAAAATCGTTCCGTATCTTTGAAATAAAAAAAATAGGAAAACGATAATATGATAATGTGAACTAAAATTCGTCATCCTAACATCCTAACATAGTTGCACCCAGGCTCATAAATATAGAGTGTCGTAGGCGTAACAAACAAAGATAAAAATAAGTTATTTTTGAAAAAAAATTGGAACCGACATCACCACTAAAAACTTAAAAATAACTCTAAGGTACAATTTGAAGGCGGTATACAACAAACATGTTGTTTTGCTTGGCAATTCGGAACCAGTCAGTCCCCGTCAGTCTTCCCGTCAGAACCTATAAATATGATCTACAAGGTCAGAACCTTATATCATTCGGCATTTAGAGGTAAGATAGCCAATTTCTCAGTTGATTGTGGATTCCGGGTGAAGTGCGCTTCCAACTTTGGCCTTATCATAGCTTGAAAATCAGGTGAGATGAAGGTGAAGCACCGCCCCGCCGTACTACTAAAAACGACATATTTACGTTGATAAGAAAATGGTCACACAGTTTCCGCATGTCGTTATTTTGTGGCCTGCTAAGGTGCGGTTCATGACGTAGCCAGCGGCGGTTTTCTTCTAAAATGTAGGTACCCTCATTGTACTCCTGGGAACGTTTTCTGTTTCGATTTTTACGTCATTTCCTGTAATATACGTCTATCGTTTATATGTTGTTGTGCTCGTACACACCTAGTTTAGTCACAGAAAATCCTGACGCGATTTTTAGTAATAGTACCGAATGTGGTCATATTTTTGGGGACTTAAAAAAAAATCTATGATATATTACCAACATATATAAAGCTCGATTACGATTGACTCACTCACTCACTGATTGACACGGTTGTTTGTGTTGATGCATTCGACGAGTCAACGGAGAACTTTATACGTATTGGTAGGGAATTTATCGGCGAGTAGAGGAAAAATCTAAAATTTCTCTGCTTTCATAGTAAAAGCTGTGGATAACTTGATATTTGTAAAAAAAACGGGAAAAATGGCTAAAATTTGCAATTTCGAATAAAAAAATGACGATCGCCGTTCGAAAATTTCAAATTTTGCATAGATCTACAGCGTACCAGATGTGGCAATATCAAGCGAAATGTATGGAGATTTTCAAACAAATGTCTATGCCGCTTCTAAATCGGCCAATTTTTACCTAGGTCTATGTAGAGTTCGAAATAGTTTCAAAATATAATGGCCAAGCACGAGTGTTTTTTTTTTTAACATGACATTGAATCCGATACAATATTTATCTATATTCCACGAGCACGACGTTTGGATACGCATTTTTGTTTTTTTTTTCAATGGAATTATAGACGTGAAGGCTAAGAAGGCAAAAGTCTTTTTGCATACCACCTTGAATTATGGTGGTTTTTCTTTTTTGACTAAAGACATTTTTGCACACCGCCTTGAATGATGGTTGTATTTTTTTTAATTTAGGCAAGGCAGAAGTCAATATTTGTATACCGCCACATGAGGCTACACTCATTTGTGCATACCGCCTTGAAGTATGGTTATTTTTTTTTTAAGGCTTAAGACATTTTTACATACCGCTTTAAATTGTGGTTGTTTTTTTTTAAATGTAGTGCATGCAAGTTATGTACAGAAGGCTAAAGTCAATATTTGTATAGCGCCTTGAAATATGGATGTTTTTTTTTATAAATGTAGGGATGGCAATGCAAATATTTTTATTCCACCATTGTGAAATCGAGTTTTTTTTACTTGCAGGGAGACTATGGATAGCGAACTTTGACAAACTTTTTCTATTAATTTTATGTGGGCGGCGGTGACGCACGAGCACTTCGACCCGAGCGGAGCGAGGGTCGCAGCGAGATTGTCCCGAGCGCAGCGAGGGACAATCGAGCTTCGTGTATATTGTACATATATATATTTTTATTCAATAAAAAGTACAATTAAACTAACTATGTACAAAGGAATCAGTCGGATTACCTAAGGACCGTTACAAACGGTCTATAGGTAACTCAACTGTTCCAGACCAGTACCAGACGGAAGCGTGCCCAAGACACTGGATGCATTGCCACGCTGAATAGCTATGCTGATTTGCTGGCCTAAATAAGAGCCAGACTTTGGGTCACGTGTCGCCTCAATCAAAAGCCCCGCAAGATTTTTGAAAACCCGGAGGGCACCGGCTCCCCACGGACCCAAGGTCTCCACTATATATATATATGTTTTCACATACATTTTTTTTTAAATATTTTTTTTATTTCACATACATTTTTTTTATGTCAAATCAAATAAAAAATGAAAGTCCACCTCCGCGGGCTGCATGCAGCTCGCGGCACTACAAAAAAACTAGTATTAATTATAAAACCAAACTACGTGGGTACACGTGGATTTCTAACTATAGTTACGACTGTGGTCATATATCTGGGGACTTCAAAACATTGTTATGAGCAAATAAAAGAGTAGGTATTAATTTTATATTCATTTAAAAAAATATATGCAAAGTTATATGTCAATTCTTTTTATTAAGATTCAATCGATTTTTATCTCCTATCACATCACCATATAATTAATAAATCTCTATTTTTTTGAGTACCATGGTACTTTACTTGGGTTTTTCATCTGGTTCAAGCACGGGATACTTACAGTTATAATTGTTGTATCAAATAAACAACCGCTGTAGTCTAAAATGAAATAATTTTACATGATCTAAGTCTGGCGGTCAAAAAGATTGTCATTCCCAAAAATGTCTTTTCGTTTTACTAGAGTACGCTAGTAAAATTTTCCTACAGAGGAATTATCTACAAAGAGGAAGTCTAATATCGTAATGCTACTTCAATTTATCATAGACATTTACATAATACATGAAAATATGTCCTCACCAAACACTCGCCATCTGTTCAAAGATTCGTAAGCTTCTCCTGTTGCAACCATAGATTACTTCCATAAAAACCGCCCTCCAGATTGCACGGGTCATAACAGATAAACGTCGGCAGTAACTTTAGACTCCCTTCATCCCTTGTGTAAAACAAAGGGTGAGGTAGCCGGGTTTCTATAGGTTTACGATACGATACTGTTTTTAGTAGGGATGTGGTCACTGAGGTTCAAATATGCAACTTAAATGATACAGCAGGAAAGTATGTCCTAGGTTGGATTAGGGCGGTATACAGAGCCTTGTCTATGCCAATAGTAGTTCGTTTAACTCGGTTACGGAGTCTTTGTTTTCTATGGTCTAGTTCCATAGTCATCGTCATCACAACCAGAGAAACAAAAAAATGCATGATATACGGCCCGTATATCATGCATATTCTTCTTTGAAGAGTGAAACGGGGTTTTCACTGACGTATTTGCTACAGATGAGTGTAATCAAATAAATGCTGCCCATCTCTTTCGTGTCGTTCCCCACAACCCACAATCTCCAAATTAGAAGGATTAACTTTCTCTTTCGGAAGTTTTGGGTTGAAATCCGGTCGTGTGTCATTGGACTTTTTGGATTTTCAGAAAATGTAGGTATGTGCTTGTTTTTTTGTAAGGTCATCATGTCCCTAGGACCAAACATACAAGTAACGTATGTCACTAGCTAGTATTCCGCTGAGCAGCGATAATCTTACAACCTGTCACGTATTGAATGCTACTTGCAAATTGTGGGCATGTACCGAACGAAATTCAGACGTGCTTCTGACTGTCTCAAAAAAAGTTATGCTCTTAGTTGATCACAGGTAAATTCTCGAAAGGAAAAGAGGCGCGTCTTTATTTCGTGATTGCTTTGATTTTGTGATTCCGTATATCTCGTAGGTAATGCATATTGAATTCAGAATATACAAAACCATTTTCCATCTCGCATTTCTCATCCCTAGTTATTAGGGCCGATGTATCGGAGATCGGAAAGGTACATAGTGTTTTGTCACGCGCTGAGTAGCGGATCCGGAAGTCATGAATAGAGGTGCGCGGGAAGTGGATATTAGTAGATAAGGCTTTCATGGCGGATGGGATCAAATTGCGTTTGCTAAGTTAATTTTGTACAATGCATATTACCGTCAGCGGTGTTAAACGTAGGATCAAACGCGCAGGTTTTGTGTTGTTATCTTTTTGCTGAGATTACTTTTTTAAAAAGAAATAACAAGGAAATCATGTTAAGATGAAATAATAGCTATTTTAGAAGTACCTGCAACTTCTAAAATAGCTATTATAAATAAATATTACAGGACATTAATTTCACACAGCGCCATCTAGTCCCAAACTAAGCATAGCTTGTAATATGGGAACTAGATTACGGATAAAATACATAAATACTTTTTTTTTGTAAATACATACTTATCATACAATACAACACCCAAACACAGAACAAACATCTATAATCATCTCATAAATGTTTGTCCTGGGTGGGAATCGAACTCACAACCTACAGCGCAGAAGGCAGAGCTACTACCAACTGAGCTGCGAGGCTTGTTAATTATTGCATCATTTATATATTTTACTTAATAGTTGATAAGTAACACACGACTTTTTCCCTGTCGAGGATTCAGCTGAATACTAGCCGGTGACACATGGCATTTGGACTTTTGTTCTACTGTTTTGTTGACTTTTGTCCTAGGACCAAAAGTCCACATTGTGAGGAATCCGGCATGTTCCTTTCACCACTTTTCACGTCCGAAAAACCCAATATTTTATTTATATTTTGATATTTTACAAATTTAATCGCTTAGCGACTCATTCAAAAGGCCGTTGGTGCAGTCCCGGGACAGTTAGGAATAAAATCCTATCCACTCCGGTGGCACCCGATACAACAATCACCGAGATTGTTGTTCATCAGGGCGGATAAGAAATAACTGTTCCATTGGGTGCTATAAATGAAATATACCCTAAATTAGTGTTACATTCTTATGTAGCGTATAGTACCTTACCTACCTGACATAGGTACTTTAACCTTTTATCAGCTAAGTGGCTCGTGAAAGCAAAGTTAAGCTTCTATTATTAAAATGAGAACATTTAAGGCTTAAGCCGACCTGTTTCACGAATATTGATGTTCAAACTTTGATTTTATTGAAAGCATCATTCACCCGGACTTTGAACAGTTTCCAACAAATTGCCGCTCTAACTGAAAGCGTTCGCTTGAAGCTAAAGGGAAATTAGCACATTTTAAGGTTTTAGCACTCATTTTCCATGCAAATCCGAGGCTTTTCGGGGCCGCCGGTCCGATCTAGCCTTTACACTTTGAAAGTGAATAAACTTTTTGTTTAGTTCGCTGAAAAGGTGAGGGCTTGCACGCTTATCTACTTTTCGTAGTCTGCGCGCAAAGGTAGATAATCCTTGAGTATAGCCATGCTTTATGTTAAACGAAAACAAGGATCGCATATCTATCGCATATTTCTACCTATTGTTTTTATATTGTTTTGGCAGGGTTGCACCAACCAGGCCAAAATAAATACCCGGTTTTTCGACGAAAATAAACAGTTAAATTAAAGAATCATCGCTGTTGAAAAACCATTTATACGTAGGTACGATTTTAGTTCGAATTCCGTATTCAAACGAAATAAAAACAGAACCCGCCAAAATCACGCATGCTTATCACCGTTTCCCTAATAAATCAGATACCCGAATAAAATCCACAGTCGAATAAAATTCAAAATTCGAATCACGAACGGATCCGTAATCCGAAGCCCTCTTCATCGCGACACCTCACTTTCGACCCGCCACTCTTGGCTTACGTGCCGCTAGGTTGGTAAGAATGAGCTTTTTTATAATGTTGGCAGCATTCGAGGCTTCAATTCGTTCGACATTCAATTCATGTCAGAATGTAGGATTTAGAACTTGAATGCATTTCCGATTTCTTGAAACACATGGTATGTACCTACTTTACTACTTACTAACTTGTACCTACTATACTTTACATTTAGTTACTGTTTAAAAGACGTTTATTATGATAATTCCGTTGCAAGCCGAAACGTGGATTTTACACAACATACTTTCAGTTATTGTGCTGAATGTCCTGATGGAGATGACCAAGTAAAACGTACAGTAGTCAAAGTCTAATCCAGTAGACCATAGAACCATAAATCTCACAGCAACAAATTTGAAAAAAGCAGCTGTCGTCACAGACAAAATTACGCACTCAGTGCCTATTATAGTCTAAGAGGCAGCAGTAAAAAGTGAAACGTAATTTAACTGGTGTTGCCAGTTCTGAACGACCGTTTTACAGCAAGAGGAAGACATTATCCACACGTTCGCGTAATGACCCTTCAAGGGGATGGGGATTGAATGAGGCACGCTGAATGAGGCATGAGATGTTGCAACCAGGAATGCATCAAATTTCGAATTCCAATTTTTTATTTAGCAGTAAACCTCGTTCTTCGTTTAATACATAAAATACTAGAATTTGGTTTATTGGCATAATGGATTTTAATCGTCATCTGGACTGTTATCACGTAGTTTTGATTTTCAACGTTTGGATTTCCAAACTCAAGAGAAGATATTCACTGTAAGAGCATTAAAATGCCGGCACATAGTATTCATAGAAACATTGATCCTAATTCACATCTTGTTTATCTGTATAACTTGTATCTAAATAAAAGCATTATATATAATGGTGGTGTTGGTGACTGACTGTTTGTCTGTCTGACTGACAATCACAGCCCAAATCACCTATGAGTCCTAGATATTTGAAACTTTCAGGATAGCTTCTTTCTGTGTTTCACTAATCTTCCATACAGACGGGATAGAGTATACCTCTAGCCTGTATCTATTTCTGTAAAATCCCTGTATACATTCTTAACTTGTCAACTAAGCTCAGAGTAAGCCTTCCATCTAATCTACCTCCGGGAACAATATGGCGTTCTAAAAGTGCACTTAGCAACATTACGCATGCAAATCTGAGTCCGCCGTCATCTGCGCGGCGGTAATCCGATTACACCGGTGTCCGGACAATATGGACGCAGGCCATGGATAAACAGCTGGCAACGTGTATACTTTACAGTAAATGTCATTATCTATACTTTAAAGTAAATGTCATCATGAGTACTTTTTGTTTGAGGAAATAAATATATATTTTATGACATTATTATAATTATTTTTAGTTGATGCCATTATGTGTTCTTTTGTGTACATTGAAGTAAATTTTACAACGATCTACGAACCTCAGTATATTGAGATTTCCGGGTGAAGAGCGTTTCCACCTTCGGCCTTATCATAACTTGGAAATCATGCAAGATGAAGGCCAAGCATAACCCCATCGTACAAAAAAAAAAGTCATTATGTGCATTTTTATATAACGCCTAGGTCTGTCTAGTGTTAATGTAATTGACATTCGCGACAATAATCAGGCTACAGACTACATGTACTTATATATCAATAAATTATATTACCTGTGAATATTTCCTATTTTTTTTCTGAACTGAGTGATTTGCTCTCGTAAAAAAACACTCTAGGAGCCAATAAATAAATTCAAACCCACTTGAACACTTGGAATCAAATTCCAGCGGTATTTCTGCGGTGTAGCGTCCCTAATGTCTACAAGAAGAGTTACCTTCTATGTAGGCTAGCTCCATAGTAGACCTCATACTTGCATGAGAAGGTTTTGATGTCAGCTAACCCATTTAAAATAATAACAAAAAGCCATTAAATATCAAAAACATTACACAGCTTTGAAACACATTTAGACATGTCACGCAATTATCACTTTTAAGATATTTTCTTTAAACTGTCATGATTTGGTCCAATGACATGTGGTCCCATTGCTTTTCGGATAAGCTGTCTTTCGAAAGCTATGGATCGAATGGAGCATTATCGGATGGTAATGAAGGCAATTTAAAACTTAATTGTATGCTTTTGATCGATGCGTTGCGGTTTGCGCCGAAATAAAGTACAATTTCCAATATTAAATCATAATTTTATATCATTGGTGTTTTTCAACATTTTATCAAAATCATTATTTATTAACGTACAACAGGGAATCGTTTGACTTTGTTTCAAGTTTTGGTTTTGAATTTTAGTGTGTGGAGGAACACTTCATCGAAAATGCTCGAAAGAATGAGGTTATCTTACCTTTTAAATACCGGAAAACCACGATTTTGAATAGGCATTTTAATTTTTTCGAGTTGCCCGCAACCAGGGCTGGTGCAAACGCAATGAAATACCGGGATGAATATACAGTTAAAAAAATACCTATTTTTTTATTGTACGTGTACGTGTTTTATTGTATTTTTTCATTTTTTTTTATTTATTTATTTATTTATTTATTTATTTATTAAACACAATACACTTTACAACCAATTGAAAATACAACTAAAAAAATAAAACTAAGGTACAAATCTAGATTGTAAGGTAAAAAACATGTGCTTACAACTAAGTTAATACATTTGGTAACGAACGGAGACTAAAAAAAAAAAAAAATGTGAACAAAAACATGACAACAATTAACATAACAGAGTTCTACGGGTTGACAAATTAGGAATTGGTATATAAAATAGATTTTAATTGTTTACTGAATTGGCTTAAGTTGCGAACAAAGATGTCAATTTGACTAAATTCTTTCAGTAAATCATTGTACTGGCGTAACATTCTAGTTAAAGGATTATAAAAAGAGATATTATTTTTATAAACTTGAAGTATAAATATATTGATTTTATTGGAATTTCGTGCTCTGAATCTAATGTTAAACGATATCATCGATAATAAATGAGGGGAGTCAATGAGAGAGTGAATTATTTTATAGAGATATATGAGATCAAAGTATTTACGCCTAGTTTCTAGGGATTCCAACTGAAATTTACTTAATCTTTCTTCGTAACTCAAGCCCAGACGGCCAGGTTGCAAGCGATAACATAATAACCTTAAACACTTTCTCTGAATCCTTTCAATATTATAGATATGCACTTTGTAATTAGGGGACCATATCGGGCTACCATATTCTAATATACTTCTTACTAGAGAGTTGAAAAGATATATTACACTGCGATTCTTCTTAAAAACTTTTGTCGATCTCAGAATGAAACCTAGAAGTTGATTGGCTCTTGTTATAATATGTTGATAATGCGCATGAAAGGTGAGTTTATCGTCAATTGTCGTCAAATATCGTCGTTTGTACGACGGGGAAGCGCTTGGCCTTCATCTCACCTGGTAACAAGTTAAGATTTTATGGCTAATGACTTACGAATGATCGTAGCTAGTCAGGAAATAAACAAAGTCCTACAACTAACCAAATCATACACAATATCCACTCCTGGAGATCAAACCCGGGGCCTCTCGATTTGATACCTCTGGGCGAACCACTAGTCCATAGAGGCTGTTAAAAACTTTTTGTAACCAGACGATGCATTTACGTTCGACCACCAGCTTACTTAAAGGTAAAAGAAGATGTGGTTTAAAGTACGATTGAATTGAAGAATTCTTATCACTCAAAGCCAGACGAAGGCAACGATATCCACTCCATATCTATCCCTATCATTAATTAGATGTAAATTGCTACCCTTACAAGTAGGTATCGCTATCGGTTAACGTGAAGGCAAACAGCCTCGAATCCATAGCAAAACAAATGGTTTTCAAGAAAATTAGCTCTCAAAATGGCTATCATAACCGTAACGCTCTAACCAATCTCGATTCTCATCCGAAAACACTTCAACCCTTCCATTAACGTGGTGAGCTAGGAAAAGTATACTCGCCTGATTTGAATATGCATTAGGATTTCAGCAGTACACAGGCACATTAATAAGGGGTCGCACACACGTTTCAAGTAGCTGATTTCTAGTTGATAACAAATTCAACAAGTCCACTCTCGAGTAACGCCATTTTTTCTGATATTTTATTATTTTTGGTTTGGTGCAGTAATTTTTTGGGAGTTATTTTTGTCAAATTACATTATCATATATATATTTTTTTATTGTTGGTCATGCGTTTATTACCAGCTTACATGTAAAACAAGTAAAGATGTGGCCTAAGATAGAGCCCGCTTGCCTAAGGGAACCTATTTACTCTGGACTTGAAGACTCCAAGATTATACTCGTGCGGAACAGAGGAAGGCAAGGAATTCCATTCCTTACCAGTATTCATGATAAAGGTAGAGGCAAAACGACGTGTTCGGCACAATGGAACATTTACAAGGTACGGGTTGTAGCCAGCCGTACGTCTACTAGTCCGGTGTAGGAGAAGGAGGTCAAAGATATTTTGAACCTGTAGCTGGGCAGCTATTAGGCATATGTCTCTCCCAAGTTTCGCCGCTGAGACCGGTTTGCGGCTTGTCCATCAGAGCCAGAGGTTAAACCTTGTGAGTTTTCTAAATTAGGATATCAATCTTCTATACGACAAATATAGGATACTATCCTTACTTAAAAACGACAAAACCATATTTTTTTAAAGAAATTTATTACATTATTCTAACCAGTGTATACTTTTGTGAAATATAATATTCCCCCGTGACTCATACACAGTAGGTACATTAAATTTAAGTTATAGGTACATAAATAAACGGTCGCCGAAGTGAACCAAAACTAGCACAATTTAAATGATGAGTTCATTAAAACATGTCAGATGAATTGACAACCTCAGTTATGACAGTGAGACATATTTTAGAAAAAGTAAAACAAGTTAATATTAAGAGGAAACATTCACCTAAGTTACGCGGTATACTTTCATGAAGTTTATAAAATAATGTCGATGACAAATTGTAATATTAGCCTATGCATTTTGTGACACGACAAATTCTACAATTTGCCTTCGACAACATAAACACAACATTCTTGAACATAAAAAGCCGGTCGGTTAGTTCAACCATTCCTACCAGACCACTAAGGTGGACGGACAGTAGGTGGTTTGATAGGAATATAAATCCTAACCGACCAACTAGGTTGATGGATTGAGTGGTCCGTTAGTAACAATCAATATACATTATAAGGAGAGAAAAACCTTTCAAATGTTTGGAGACGGTCTATGCCCAATTACTATCTCGTTGTTGATGTGAACTAGCCCGATAAACTTATTATAATAGTAGTCGGATCTAATCACATCGTCTATCACCCGCCTTAAGGCATCTCTGGGGTCAACGAGACCCTTCGAAGAGGGTCCATTAGAGTGAGTGTTATTGTGACGCTCACAAGTAACGTGAAATTGGAGTTTTGTACCGAGTCATGTCATTAAGTGTGAAGGGGAATCTTATTTGGATGTTGTTTGGCAAGACGGTTTACCCTTTCGCAGGGGAAGCGGAAAGTTGGCTTTTACCTTAATGTGTAATGAAAATAACTTTTCCGCTTACTTTTACGCTGTTGGCAACACAGGTGCGTGCAAAGTGCTTTGAATATCTATCAGCGTATCAGCTATCAGTACTAACTATTTGAATGTTTTTATTTCTTGATTAGACAATTCTTTGCATATATCTTTTGAATTTACAAACAGAAAAACTGATGCAGTTTCCTTGTGAATGTAAAAATAAGTGATTTACTTATAGGTACTGCATAACTGCATTGTAGATAAGTATAGAGGTACAATAACTAGAGTTAAACATTTTTTTTCAACTTTCAGAAGTTGAAAAAAAAAAAATTAAGACATGGTTTTACAACAAGATCGCTACAGTATAAATATCGATATATATTTAGAATTGGAATTATATTTTTTTTATTAGCCATATTGTTATCAAACATATTTAATTGTTTTTAGGACATGGAAGCGCTTGGCCTTCATCTCACCCGGTTACAAGTTGAGATAAGGCCGAAGGTGGAGGCGCACTTCACCCGGAATCCTCAACAAACTGACTATTGTATCCTTCCCCTACCGTTATTTTTTATTCGCCACTCCGATATAAAAATATATTGCCTATTATCACTGCCACAATTAAGAGAAACCAAATCCCACCAAACGACAAATAATATTTACTTAATTATGTCGATAGATAAAACTAAAAAGACACGATTAATTTTTCGTAATATTTCATTTTGTAAATGTCTAAAGGCTTTGTTTTGTCATGCTTGAACTGAAGCAAATGTCAAATATCAAAACAAACGTCAATTGGAATCGTAAAATAAAATTACATGAGCCCAAACTAAAGGGTTGCTATATCTATCCATCTCCTGACTCCATCATCCGATCAGCTCCAAGATACCAAATTATATTTTCTCATCCGAACTACAGTATACATTCAAAGTTCAGTAGCGATACCACTATTAAAAGTAGTTAAACATTTGAATTTGTATTGTATTTGTATCTATCTTGTATTACAGCTATTAATTTGTGTAAATACTCACAAGGATAAACATTATGCTCTTCTCTCATCAATCCATACATCGTTAATTCCATGTTTGAGGCAAATTTCATCTCAAAAACATCTATTTATGTATCGATAGAGCGGAATTTTCTGATTCTATTGATATACATAAATGTTATACTAGCTTTATATTTCATCTGAAAAACCTAATGTTTCGATATTTCATAAATTTTGACGATACCCTGGATACCTATTATTATTTATTTATTTATTACCTGGCTATGAAGCCTATCTTAGACGCCGCATGTGGAGGCATATTTCTGATGCTGTCCTGGAAAATCAGAATACCTGACGCTGTCCTGAACTCTATCCTAGAGGCTCTGCAAGATAGAAATTAACCACTCTTAATTACTCCAGGTTAATGACCCTCCTGATTCTACTCTCCGCACCTAGCCAGCCTTCATGACAACAGTTGTCGACGCTTCACAGCTTGGCAATCTCCATCTCCGCTCTCTACAACTCTCCACACCTTGCCGCCTTCACTTCAATATCTGTATCATTTCTATATAATCTTCATTAGTGTTTTTTTATTTTTATTCTTGTAATTCTTTTACTAGATATGTATCTGTAAATTTAAATCTTTTCCTTTGGTTCTTTCTAAATTTAATTAGTGACATACGGTTCTCCGTAACGTTACAACTTCCATTAAAATTTTGTTTCATTGTTTGTTAGTTGTAAGTGAAGCGTTCGTTAGTAAATGAAGTATTATTTCCATCAGCCCTCAAGGCTTCGTAACATTACAATGGAATTGAAATATATTATATGAAAACACTTTTCCAAAATGAAAACAACTTTCCTCCTTGGATGAAAAACAGTAGGTATTAAAGAGATCCTGTCTTTTAAAAGATAGATAAAAACAAATCTTTTGCACGAATTTGGGTAAGATACATATATGCTACATAATTTAAGCCCCACCAATCAGAACAACACGTACATAAATCCCCTAAAAAGTGCGTGGACCGACGATGTTTGTTACAAACGTGCTAGGGTCCCCTTGTAGGTACTTTATCCGTAAATCGTCCCTGCAACACGCGACACGTACTTTCCTCAACGAAAGTATGGGATATTACTCGGCGAAGACATATGGTGCGATATTGGATGCTGTTGAGCATCACATGCGCATTTTCGAAACGAAGTTGCATATTTTTAGCAACCATATTTTCGCCCAGCTAATTAACCTTGCTATTACCAAGGTTGCTAGGCGAAATGGTGATCCAGTAAAAGGTATTAGAATACATTGTATACACTTACAATGTATTCTAATGCCTTTAGTATATTATCATAGTATATTACTTTTTTTTTAGTAAAAGGTATTAGAATACGTTGTTTACACTTACAATGTATTCTTATACCTTTTATGGGCGCGATAAATACACGTTTTCGTTATAAAATGACGTGTTCAATTATTTAGAAGTAATGAGCCTCTCCCCTTCTGATTTTCTTCGTAGATCCTCAAGTCAACTTATACGACTCCCGCAGGCCGGAAGAGCCTCATACCGCGACCTCCTTGCCAAATATTAACTAGAAGGCAGCTCTAAAACATAAATATTTAAACCAATACATTTCATATATTTTTAGAGAATTAAATCTTCCGCACAAGTACAATTTAGTAGTCTTCAAGTCCAGGCTCTTATTAGAAAAGCTCCATCTTAGGTCTCAACTTTTTTCAGCTGATCCGCTCTAAACTTATCCCACGGGATGAGTTGACTGAATAATTAATTGTCAATTTACGCTTTACCAAACCAATAACAATAAAAATATAACAGTATTTCTTTTGTTTGTTGACAAGCTGCAATTCAACAACAAAGGATATCCGTAAGGCTTCGAACAATTAAAAGTAGTTGGAAGTTTCTGTCATGTGCACGCTTCCTCGCATATCACTTTAATATCGCGCTAAGTGCCTGTCTGTACTTAGCGAACTTTCGTTGGAAACCACAGATGCTGGAGTTGGAGTCACCGACAGATATGACATCTAAACTAATATTAAAAAGAGGTTAGTGATAGGACTTTGTTTTAAGTTCGCCTGGCTAGTTTTTTACGTGGGGAAGTGCTTGGCCTTCATCTTACCTGATTTTCAAGTTCTGATAAGGCCGAAGGTGGAAGCGCACTTCACCCGGAATCCTCAACAAACTTAGGAACTGGCTATATCACCTCTAAATGCCGGAACACAAAAAAATTAGAATTGTTGTTATGGCGACAGAATTAGGCTGAGGATATTGCGTCATGGCTTAGGCGGCAATATCTACAAAAATAAAATAAAATCTTTCACCTATAATTAGAATGGACTTTCAAGGTTCACGAACATTAAAAAAAAAAAAAAACGAAAATTAATTAATTGTATATATTCGATCTTTTAAGATAATTTAAGGTCAATTGACAACCGATACGGGCTATTATTACCCCGTAGAAGTAAATATCGTGGAATGTCAGTTAATGTGATTTTCAAATAAAAAATAGTTGAGGAGAATGAAACTTATCGTGATATGTCATCATGCAATAATAATGTAAGTATTCTTACAACTTTTCAATAAAAAATATAATTTAACTTCCAATAGTGTATGTTAAAACATACCTATTATTAATGACATACTTGTTATTGTATGTATAAGTTAATGGGTTTTTTTATAATTAATGTAATAATTTATTAAAAACTATATTTGTGTTTTTTATATTTTATTTACGAGTCAAATTGATTAGTTTAGATAATAATATTCCCTAATTACTGCACTACCATTTATATTTCTTTTTTACTTTGTTTATAAATAAATAAATAAATATTACGGGACGTAAATGGTATCCTTCCAAGGTTGCCTGGAAGAAATTACTTGAAGCGATAAGGCCGCACTTTGTACTTAATATCCTGTCTCATCTAATGTCTTTATTAGATGAGACAGGATATTATCAGTAGTATTCGATGTAATTTTTGTTTTTCAAGACTTCAAACAAGATTCTTGAAATTTCTCAAATCAAGAAATTTCTTGACTATCGCCGGCATGCTCTCCGGTTTCCAGCATCTATGGTAAACTTTTTCGTTTAACATGCTTGGGGATAAGTAGTTTTCTGTGGAAAGTACCTACTTTCAATATTTTATAGAATCCGATAAAAGTTGGATCAAAAATTATGGTAAGCGCTAGCCAAATCAAGCGGTGTGTTTCACAGAATATACTGACTCATTCCATGAAATCTGGTGACGCCCTCCTAGTAGTTCAGTACTGTTTTCCTAACAATCACCGAAAATCGGTTCTTGGTAATTGTTGTTCACCCGGGATAAATAGGTTAATTTTAACCTCTGCTGTGGTCTATTGGTTCGCTCACTGGTGTCAGATCCAGAGGTCCCGGGTTAAATCCCCAAGAGTAGTACAATATTGTGTTCGGGTTGGTTGGTGGTAGGACTTTGTTAAATCCGCCTGGCTACCACAATCTTACCTAAGACTGTCGCCTTAACAAACAATTTTTAAATTGTTGTGTTCCGGCATTTAGGGGTAAGATAGCCAGTTCTTCAGTTTATTGAGGATTCCGAGTGAAGCGCGCTTCCAACTTCGGCCTTATCGTAACATGAAAGTTTAGGTAAGAAGGCCAAGCATATTCCCGTCGCACAAAAAAAATGGTACTTATTAGTAGCCGTTTCCGATCTGGTGGACCGTAAGCCTGATTGCCATTACTACTAGTACTAGTATAAAAAAGGTTAAAAATTGTATACGACAAAATGAATGTCTGGCAACGAAATAATGCCAAACGAAGTGTATAATCCCTTTTCTCTAATCATATTTAATTAAAAGTAAACAAAATATGACAGTAAATACAACTCATCCGCGAAAGTGCAAACACTTTACGGAAATTAGCATGCAGCCAATTGAAAGTCAACTGCAAGACTTGGAAGTGGCATATTGTTCGCGCACTTGAATTGGCCGGGCGAAGAAAGAAACTTTAGCGGTGCGAAGAGGCGAAGTAAACATGCGGACACACTGGATTTTTCCTTGAAAAACGTTGGTGGGACATCACTTAGATTTGTGAGCAACACATAATATCAGTTCCATATCGAAATATTACAGGACATTAATATAACGCAGCGCCATTTAGCCCAACACTATGCATAGTAATGTTTGAACTAAAATACGGTTAGATAACTTAAATACTTTCGTAAATACATACGTATTAAATGATACAACACAAAAACACAAAACAAATATCAATATACATCACACAAATGTTTGTCCTGGAGTTACAAGAATATTGAGCAGTATCATTCCTATATTATTCATTTCTATAAAAATTGCTATCAAATAAATTCGGTTGAGTAACGTTTGAACGTAAATAAATAAAAAATGCTAAAATTTTTGTTGAGTATATTTATTACGCAAATTTGATAGTATTTTGGATGTCCGTTTAATCTGTTGGAAAAAAATGGGTATTTTTTGGTGAGGGGTTAACTACTACCCCAAAATAATGGAAATGTGAGAAGGAGATAAATTATTATTTCTCAAACTGCAGCTTTATTCTTTACTATTTAAAGGCATATATGAGGCTTAATGAGTAATTGTTACAGCAATAAATATAGAACCATTATCATAATGCACTATTCATTGGGTGAAAATCAAACAATTTGGAAGGTCAAAGTGGCAGGTTAGGCTGCATAATGTCTTAACATCAGGCGAGAAAGCAGTGGAACGCAATACTATATGAACACATTTACCATGTTACTAGTAGTATTACTATCAGCTCTGGACTTCCCATTGTAAGGTAAAGGCCATCCCTGATGGATAGCATCCAGTTCTACGTGCTATCATGCGTGGTCTGCCGCGACGCTGTCTGTTCCTAAAAGGGACCCACGTCATTGACGTTTGGGCCCATATACCATCAAGCATGCATCTCATCTCATCTCATCTCATCTCATCTCATCTCATCATTCATAACTATGATAATAATTTATTTAATAACTACACAATTAACAACACAAATAAATCTGACAACTTAGAGAAGCACATGCGGCAGACGTGCCCAGCCCAGTTCCACGTACCATGTAAACGAATAGCACCTATAAAACGAATAGCACGCTTTATTTACTAGTTAACTTTTAGTCAATAATAAAAACTGCAGGCACGGCCATTACTGTTGAAAAAGTCATAAAACAGTGCAACTAGCGAGTTTCCACGAAGCTTTCCATTAGGTGATCACATAACTGCAAAGCTAGCAGCGATGTGATTTGAAAATGACAATTTATTTCAATACGCTAGTGAACTGATAATAACATATTTTTATACCTGGCTATTGGAACGCCCGGAACTTTGTTACCGTTACCCAAATTTACAAAAAAACCTTTCTTAGTTCACCCTAACACCACAGGAACAGACCCTCTGAACTTCAAGTTGCTAACGTTAAGGGTTTAGGCGTTGTTTGTCAGTCACTCATGCCAAAATATGGTTATTCGGTAGTACCAATCGGGAAAACATTCTAGGCTTCATGTCGTACCGTGGTATATTGTTTTCTTAGCACCCGTACAAAGTCAAAGTCAAAGTCAAATATATTTATTCAGTAAGATTTTTTAGGATCACTTTGAACCGTCAAATCTACCGCCTGTTCGGAATCGCGACCAGCACACAAGGAGAAAGGCAAGAACCTCGGGCTAGTTTTTTTTTTCATGATCCTTTACAATAGTATAAAATGATCTAATACTAATTACAATTAATTCACTGGAGCAAATTCATTTTTTTAATGCCAGGCCTTCTTATCTTCTATTTAATCTGAAATTTTAATATAAGTTTTCCTGGATAGCTTTTGTTTTACAAAAAAATGAATTTATTAATTCAAGCTTTGCACATCACTTGCCAATTTATTATAAAAGCGTACAGTTTGCCCTTTCAACGATTTATTAACCTTATATACCTAATTATTATAACTAACTGTACACTGTAAAAGGGAGCTAATAATTATATTTTTTGTATTCTACAAACTATCTTTGTATTTAGGGAATAGCAGTTTGTCGCGTTCATTGAATGCAATTTAATAACCAGTTGTCCATTCCAAGGAAACAAAATTTGACTCAATCGAAAATATTAAAATATATCTGTTTCCGCTACGCCCACAGCACGTAAGAACTTTGAGTTTCATACGTTCATTGCCCTAATCCATAATCTTAAAGAAACATACGCTCTTTTACTCAAATTTACTGGAAGTACCTGAATAAGTGAATTGATGAAGTGTTCAAGTATATTTTGTATGTATATACAAATGCCCTATGGCAATGGCTTGGGGTTTGGTGTGGGACGCTACTATGTACATACGTATATGAATCATGTATGTACCACCGTATACATGACAACAATCTGGACGGTGGGTACGTACATTATCTTGTTATTGACGTATAATGTAATTATAAATGAAGTACTATAAGCGATCTCTTTGTTTAGAAACTTTGGTGTAAAAAAGAGGTGTTACCCGAGGTCCCACTTCTAAAACTCACTGTTTGCATGTGTATTTTTTTCCTCATAGTATTGCTACTGTTTTTTTCTTATTTCATTGGCAGTATCAGTGGTTCCACGGTTAGTTTTGGTTAACCGTGCTCTTTACCCGTGGACTTATTATTTTGGCCGTAATCGTCAGCGACAATGTAATATTCTTCTAATATTTAATTTTACTAACCCTGGAAGGCATCGGTTCCCCAGCAGCCCCACCAAGGTTTTTACGAATAAAAGTCCTGTAGGACACAAACCTTAGCTGTACCTATAGCTAATCTCAAAAATTCGGAAAGCCTTATCGGATCGAATTCGGAAACATCAGATGGTGATTTCAGGAACGCTGTTCCGAATTTTTTTTTTTTTTTATTTTGACATTAGTTGGTATTCGAAACTTCCATACCTAGACGATTTTCAGTAATGGTTGAGCGTTAAAATCTATCGGATTCTACTTAACGGGGTTCTAATTTCGAACCAAGATAATTATAGTAACAATAAAGGTGACATTGCTGTGCGTTCAACCACGGCGCTTATGACCACCAGATGACAGAAATATGCGCGTATTTCTATGTTTTGTTTTTTTACGGTAAAACAAATATATGAATTTTGAAAATCTAAAACACAGACCGTCTGCTGTATACTGTACAAAGTTTCAAGCCCTAATTGTGCATATTTATTGAATGGCGAATATTTTTGGTACATATAATTCAACTTTTTATGTAATCGTGTTTTTGAAACACAGGCGATTTAGCATCTATCCAGAACTGTAACATATATTAATTTCAAAGTAAATGCTACAGTATTGTGAAAGATATTATGATCGCTAAAGCTAAGCCATTTCACATATCATAGACTCTTAAGTCAAATCCGACGAAAAGAGATGCTTCTGAAACAGAACATTTTCGCGTGTTTGAGAATAGCGGTACACTTCGCTGCATTGTCGGGCGAACTACCCTAATGAGAAAGTTAGCCGACGCGTTCCTCAGCCTACCCTCTAATTCACTACACTCAAATCCCATCGCGCCGCGTACTCCCACATTGGATAGAACAAATTACTGAATGCAGTTAGTGAATGCGGGTTTGAATCGCACGGCTCGCCACATCTTTTTTTCGAAACCCCCTTTGTTATCAGCTTTTTGGATGCACTCGTGTAGAAACCGGGTTTTGTGGTTGCGGAAAAAAAAGTATATTGGTTTTAGCAGTCACTAGTACATATAGAGTACGTGCTCAGGAAACCTAGACGAGATTCAGCTGACTGTCTAACAAAATAAATGCATTAAGTAATTTTTATTAAAATTTTGACGTAATATCTGACCGAAAAAGAAAAAGTTAAAAAAAGAGTGCTTTGTGAAAGGGCTCGTCCAGAGTCAAACTACCATCATACCTATTTCAGCCGCCGAGCAGCATTTCTGCTGCCGGTGAATTTACGGGAACACAGCGCTTAACCTGTATGCCTCAAATTAATGGGCGCAATGCAGTGCAGCGTAAGTCATGGTCTTTGTGGATATGAACTAATCAGTAAGGCTTAATTACAGGCAAAACTTGCGAAATGCAAAAACATTTACTGAGAAAGAAGTAAAAACATCAGATCAACATATCCGGGACAGTATAAAGCAGTAATAATTATTATGCCAATGTTATACTGCTATCAAGTCATATGTGAAATTACATGTAATTTAAATTTGACAATTTGTTTTGAGACGACGACGGTACAAAGTAAAAACCAGACTGCACCGGTATTTTATAGAAATACTGCTTTTGTATGTATTTCAGCCCAACGTGCACTCGCCGATGTTACAAAGGCCGCCGTACATCTGAAAACCAGTCACGTGTACCTACACGCCACTGACAAAGAATAATGCTGGTATGACTGTACGTCAATTGGAAATTTTGGATTTTCAGTGTTTCTGGTCTTTGTGTACAAGAATTTTTATAAAGTGATACGGCCATATCATAAAATTAGAGAACCGTTGCAGAAGGACGACAGTCACGTTGCATTAAATGTGGAGTTTGAAGACTTTAAGAGTAGAGAAAGACCGAAAAGACATGGATGGATGGGGTAAAGGAGAACATTTATTTGAAAGGAGTGGATGACGAGCTGACGGCTGATAAGAGTGAGTTGGAGAAAAGAGTATGTATTGCCCACTCTGCTTAGTAAGGGATAAAGACAGAAATATTAGGTGTGTGGCCAAGTGGATAGATGCTTTCAGATTTGGAGGCTGAGGGTTAACATCCAGTCGTGCACTGAGTGACTTTTCTTGCACACCGTGGTCATGTGATAAATGTGATGTCCAAACATACGAGGCAAACGTGCCTCTGACTATAAAAAGTGATCACCAAAAAGTCCGAGATGAGTTTTAAAGTAATGATCCAAGGTGAATCTTAGAAGGGAAAATCTTACATCTGCTTGTTATTATTTCTGTTTCATTTTTGTATATTCTCAAGGCATATTTGATGTTGGAACGAAAATAACAAAACTAACTACTCGTCATCATCATCATTGTCAGCATCTTGTGTTCCAATATTGGATGTATGCCTCCCCTAATTCTTTCCACTGTGCTATATTCTGAGTATCACGCCCCCACTCGTGGCCGGCTACGGCTTTTAACTAACTACTAATTGTGATTTGTTGATGTGGTTCCAGTATTTACTGGAACCCTCTATAAATACATATTATTCAAAATACCTGTTAATCAGCGCTTAAGCTGATTTGGATGTGACACAAAAATTCGGAATCTGCGTCAGGACCAAATATGTTGGTTCCAGTCCCGTCGCGAGCTGTGACTTTTTGACTCATTACAACATTTGTACCTGAAATAAGTTTGTAATAACAAAGTATACAATGTATATAATAGGTGAAGTTGAAGTTAAAGAAGTCAACCTATGAAGTTGCCGTTTTGTAGTACTGGTAATTTCGAAAAAAAACTATTTTTAAATGTCTATGAATTCTAATTTTAAATTCATTTAATTTTAAAACATGACATTCTATTTTCAAAATCAGTCTTTTGTTTACTGATTAGCGTTATGTTTTCATCCCATTTGGGTCTCTTTCGTCATCATTGGCCAGTAAAATTGTTCTATGGTCATCATGGATACGTTAAAAAATCGAGTAATTATGGAATATGAGTACTGACGGGGTAGCAACGTGGCACAAACGGCAAGCAACATAAACGACGTATACGGAGAGAACACTACAAACGAACGCACAACCCGTTATTGGTTTACCCGCTTCCGTGCTGGAAATTTCAACCTGAAAAATGCACCCCGTGGTCGTCCGGAAGCTTTGGTCGACGTTTGGTTGAAGCCCGTCTTAAAATGCCCTAAACGAAAAATTACACCTGAAAAGTGATGGTCACTGTTTGGTGGACTAGCCCCGGTATGATTCATCATAGCTTACCAAACGGGACGAGTATTACTGCAGATATGTACTGTGAAGAACTGAACACAATGATGGAGAAACTACTTTTTTCAAAATTTGGACAACGTCCAGCAGACTTTTTCAAGAAGGGCACCGATAAATTGCCACCGCGCTGGCAAAGATGCGTCAACTGCATGGGCGATTACTTTGATTGACGGAAATAAATATGATCGAAAAAAAATACCTCCATTGCTTTCATACAAAACGACAATTTTATAGGTAAAGACCACCATTGCTAGACAATACCCAAATGGAAATCTATATGTAAAGCAAAGCAATAGTTGCCAAGGCAGGACAAGTAGTATGAAATTTCCTAGGGAATAAAGTGATTTTAATTTGGAAAGTCAAATTCGTGTGGACACTCGTGGTAAAATCTTTGTAAAAAATGCCCAATGGCACTGTAACAAGGGATTCCACACCATCTGCTCGACAATGTCCAATTACAAATCATGTAAAGCAAAGCATTATCTCCCAAGGGAGTACAAGTTGTATGAAACTCTCAATGGAGTAAAATGATTTGAATTTAGAACGTCAAATTCTCTCTCAAAAAAACTCTCGTATGTAAATGTATAACTCACAGTTAATAAATGCCCAATGGCTTAGTAATAAATGTTTTTCAAAAATCAAGTTGCTCATGGCCAGCTCGATTTACAATAAAATCCGGATAATTGATGATTCCGGGTGAAAACAAGCTCAAACTAGTTTGGCTACGAGGACGGCCGCCCTATATCACTGTATGCAACATTAGCTATTAATGAACAATTGTCTTGCATTATATTGGAGGCATATATAATTTTAATTTATTCTTTCACTCATTCATTCACGTAAAATAAACCACTGTGATCATGTGGTAGGCGGCTCTGTAGCTACCTGTAGTAAGGACTGTATCATAATAATGAATACGACAGGTATACCCGAAAGAAATGTGTAAAACTTCTATAAAATAGCTAGAGTATGTACACCTGTTGAAAGTAAAAAAAACTGAAACCCGACTTCTAAATATTAAAAATCGCGCATGTTATCCACATCATTTGGAATCGGCATATTAATTCCCATTTTCCCTATTCTTCCCCTTTTGTTTTTTATTCGCACCCTCAATGTTGAATTTATAATAACCTATGTTATTATATATATATACTCCGACAATTTAGAGGAGCAAACCTCACAAACCAAAATACATCAAGCCATTTAGGCTGCAAAGCGCAACAATGACATAGACGTAGATATTTGCATACACACTCTCGAAAAACATCAGAATCCTTCTGGGGCAGTCAGTCGGATAAAAAGATTAAAAAGAACGCATATAAGGTGTGTCTGTTTATTGAAAAAATCTTTGCTCCCCATCGCTCGATATTGAAAAGATTTTCTTCGTTTTCGGTAAAACATGTTTTGTTTTTGAAAGCCCGTGGATGCTGAAAATAGAGATAAACCAAATTAATGATTAGCTAGTTAACTTGCTCAAACAATATGGTTATTGACTGATTAACTTAGTAACACTTCTATTGTTTAGTGGTGGATAATCCTATAACTAGAGAACAGAGGCCTCCACCTGGAAGTCCGGGTTTGAAACAGGAGGGGCATTTTGAGATATTGCTCCCAGTTTGGATTAGACACTGCAGAATTAATCGCCTAATGGTCCAATAACAACAAGCCTCATAGCTCAGCTGGTAGTAACTCTGCCTTCTACGCTGTAGGTTGTTGGTTCGATTCCCACCCAGGACAAACATTTGTGTGATGATGTTCGTTCGGTGTTTGGGTATTCTAATATATGATAAGTACACAAACAAAAAGTAATATTTAATATGTTTAGGATAGGATTATATTAGGATATTAAAATAATCCTAATGGATTATTTTGATATTATTAAATAGATACACCGTTATAACGATTATTATTAAATGGAATGTTAGAAGACCCTATATTAAATGGAATAAAGCGGCTCAGGATTTATTTTTTATACAACTAGGAGACGGAACAAGTAAGTAGTCCACCTGATGTTAAGCACATCTCTTGCCTATAACAAACCCTCACTGCGTAGGCCACATCCACTAAGAACATAGCATACATGGCACTGCTTTGCGCCCGTCAACTTTAAGTGATAAAGTTGTAAAGCCTCGCGTGCCCGTAATTTCACCGGCAACCATACCCTTCAAACCGGAACACAGCAGTCCTGCTTGGCGGCTGAAGTAGGTATGGTGGTAGTACAGCCCTTTCATTAGGGAAATGAAAAATTAATAATGGAAATGGAAATGAATTTATTTGCACCTCGTTAACAATAAGTCTTAGGAGTATATATTGTTTCTATAGTACCTATGCTTATGGTATGTATATGGGAAGTGTAAGTGTGCAACGAATTCCTAAGCTAGGGTAACAAGTACCCTGTGTGATAGGAGTCAGCGGGGCTCTACTACTATTGACATTGAGGATACTAGGATTGGGGGAGTCCCATATTCAGGAGTATAAGCATTCAAGCTGTAATAATGATATTTATGGGAAAACTCGCTCTAGCGTAGACCACATCCTTGCTCTGCCATGGAGCTAGACAAGTCTAGAGGTATATCATCATTCATTAAACAATCCGTCATACTCGTATTCATGCCGTTCCCCGGAAAGGCTTGCTTGTCTGTTTTTAAATAGAATCAGGCAAAAAGTACGCAGTTGATGCTGTGTTATAATAGAGTTCAGTGCTAGCCTTAGCGAGGTTTTGTAACCTACGTTCTGGAAAATCGTTCTTTTTGCGAGCTTTTGTGTACACATACGAGTATACTTAGTAGGTATTGAAACAACACGTATTTTGTAGGGTTTCGAACAGCAACCACCCAGTTTTTTGATCTTGATAATGTCAACGATCTCTAGTTTGGGATGAGTGGCGATTCTCAGTCAGGCGTAAAGCTCACAATGATATGCGTAGAGTAGAATATTCGATAGAGTCTGGATCGCAAATTTCTTAGAAATGTCATATTTACGCTTTGTCGAGTTTTTATGCTATATTCTTTCAGTATAGACTTAATGGTTATTTAAAGGTTCCAAAAGTAACAAGCGTTGTTTACATTACTCCGCTTCTGACTCGGAATTGGTTTAGTCAATTATTTTACTTTTTTTAATTACGCTTAGCTCTTTACCTCGACCTTGACCTTGACTTGACCTTGCCTTCCAGGGCAAGAATGAGGTTTCACGATCTCTGATTGATCTTAGATTGTACGTCGTATCAGAGCAGAGACTTATTGCACCTATGTTTTTTTAAGGTTCACATCAAACCAGAAATAATTATAGTTAATAACTAAATATTACAGGACAGTAAGTATTAGTAAGTACGTAAAAACTATAAAATGGACTCCGTAAGAAGAGATACGATAAAGATGTATTCATTTCTTGCTGCGGTTCACAAACCTCATTTTTTATATCAATGAAGTTCGTATGTATTTACAAAAAAAAGTTTTTAAGTGTTCTATCCGTAATCTAGTTCCCAAATTACAAACTATGCTTCGTTTGGCACTGTGTGATATTAATGTCTTATAAAATTTGTTTATTTATTTAATAATGTTTTGAAGATTCTCGTTGCTTAGAAACATTTGCATTTGCGACCGTAAATTGAACATAAGGAGTAGCTTTTAATGCGTGATAATTCGTAAGTAATTAGATTTTAGAAAAAAAAAACATGATTATCTTTATTCGTAACCGTGATGAGCCTAAATCGGGCGGCTTAGTATGTCCTAAACAATATTTCTGGTAAGCTATTTGAAAGGTTATTCTAAATAATTCGATTAATCTAGTTACGACCAATTATTTCAACATCTTACTGAAAAGCTCTATAAATGCATGAGCTACCTAGCAAAAGTCGAGGAGGTGTCGAGTGAAATGCATCCACTAATGAAAAACCTCTTGAGATGGCGTCTATTGTCAACATACTCGCGCTTGGCAGGTTTGCTCTGGAATAATCGGGTCAGCGGGTTATTTGTTTTGTGTTCGCAATAGGGATTTTTTAGGTCACATGGCTTGTAGTCTTTTATTAACGCCTGTCGCTGGTTATCGTACAAACTGGCACAGAAAAATCGTAGAGATTATGTTCTTAGCAAATAGCTTTTACCATTTCTTGGTAACGTCAATGTATTTAATACGAGTACTTTTCAGGAACAAGTGAATTAATAAGAAAAATATTGAGTGAACACTTTATTGTAAACAGAAATTACGTCGCACAATATACATACATTAGATGAATTAATGAATGAGTGAAATTAAATCGTATGTTTATTTTTGAAATTAAATATATTACATTCATTTATTGGTTTCCATTGATATGACCTCCAGCACTTAAATAAACAAGTAAAGTATGGCCTAAAATGAAGCCTGCTTGTTTTCAGGAACCAATATACACTCTGGACTTGAAGACTCCAAGATTGTACTATAGCTGAGAAAGAGGCGAGGGCAACGACTTGTTTTTTTTTGTTGAAGTAAATACATATTAAATTAATTTAACACATCGCCATCTAGCACCAAACTAATCATAGCTTGTAATATGGAACTAGATTTCAGATAGAATACTTAAACACTTTTTTATGTATATACATAGGTACGTACTATATAATACAACACCCATACACAGAACAAAAATATTTATCACACAAATGTTTGTCCTGGGTGGGAATCGAACCCACAGCTTACAGCGATGAGGCTTGTCAAGACTTGCATTCCTTACCATTACTAATCATAACGTAGAGGCGAATCTAGGTATGTGAATATTATGGTATATGTATGGTATGGTACCTTCTGTACCCTGACCATGCTAATCCGATGGTGGAAAGAGGGAGAAGGGTTTATATGAAAGACATTTTCCAAAATGGTATTTTGTGAAATTCATGATTACGATTGAAGATCCAGAAAAAACTGTCACAATTCCGAATTTATTTGCAAACAGCCAACAATGAAAGTGACTTTTCTATAGCATTTCGTTGGCCTCATTTGCCGCCATCACATTGTCTGAGATTTTTCGTTTGAGACAAAGAGAAGCTGTACAATAGACACAATGACGGCATTATCGGACTATTTCTAAAGATTAGAGGATTTTTTTAAGTAAGATTAAGACAGCGTAATAATAATATTGGTACACAAAAACTCATGCAGGTAAATATGAGTAGGAAGTTAGTTAACATTGTGCATAATAGAAGACAGTAATTCCACACAACGCCATCTAGCCCCACAATAAATAAAATGTTTGTTCTGTGTGGGAATCAAACCCACAACCTACAGCATAGAAGGCAGATGTACTCTACCACCTGATCTGTGAGGCTTGATATAGTATTGTTTTAGTATATATTTATACATAAAAAACAATCAAATATAACATGCTTATGATTATTATTTTTTATGATTTTAGAAATCCATGGATAATTTAATCACAGCTTGAGAAATTTAACTCCGCCTTCCACCATAGGAGATAGTCACATCAGCAGCCGTTATAGTCCACTGCTGGACAGAGCCATGGCTTAATCATAATCACCACTTTTGGTAGAGCAGATTGGTGATGGCGTCAAAGGTAGATAATACACAGAAGGAAGCTTAAACCATTCTTCTAGTGAGATCCCTTAGCTGGCTTTTACGACATCCACGGGCTGAAGGAGTTGATTCTCAAACCGCGACAACCATGGCCAGAGAGTGTAATAAGGTTAATTGTGTAAACTCGTTCTTTTTTTTCGTGTCGTTTTTTTTTTTGCTTTGCCTTTCATCTTACCTTGTTTTCAAGTTATGGCCGAAGGTGGAAGCGCGCTTCACCCGGGATCCTCAACAGTCTAAGGATCTCGAAAATGCGGAACACAACAATTTTAGAATTGCTGTTATGGCGACGGAAGTAAATAAGATGGTGGTAGCTAGCCAAGCGGACAAGTTCAACCACCAAGCAAACCAAATACAATATTTTACTCCTCTGGGGATCGAATCCGTGGCCTCTGGATCTGAGTTCTGGGCCGAAACAAAGTTTTTCTTTTAGCAATACGACATTAATACAATAAAAATAACAATTAAACTAACTATGCACAAAGGAATCAGTCAGATTACCTAAGGACCGTTACAAACGGCTTACCTATAAGGTGACTCAACTGTTCCAGAAAGAAAAAAAAATAAACAAAGTCCTACCACCAACCAAACTATTGTGCTTGGTTTGGTTGTACTGGGGAACGGATTGTCCGTTTTGCCTTGTTCTGATAAAACCTAATTTAGTAATGAAATCTTACTGAAATCACATACACGAGGAGCGCACACCCTTAGCTATTACATCATTCATACCGTTCTCATATCGCAGTCTCACTCGCTTCCAGGATATTATCGATGAGTGAATTTCATTTCGTGAGCATTGTAACGTGCTCCCACCGGGGCGATTTGAACGGCAACATGTTTCATCGGACGAGTCAATACACTGCTCAAATAATAGTCCAGGAGATGAGAGTTACAATTTATCTTTACTACGATATGGTTTGGACATTCATGTCGCACTTCACGATTCTATCGCTGGTGGTAACGTGTATAGGTCTACTTTTTTGTGTCTAACCTCAAGCCAAAGTCGAATGCCATGCTTCACTGTGTTCTGTCAGTGCGTGGGAGAGCCAGGCCATTAATAGACAGCTTCTGAGAGAGCTCATTACATCTTAGACATCATCCTCGCTCAGCTGAAGGTGAACTTCTAGTTCTCAAGAACCTTTTCAAAAATATTCGTTTAGTCAGCTTTAGAACATGAAACTTGCACATGCAAGGATGAGCAAGTTTCTATGATAATAACCTCAATCTTCGGTCACAGCTGCGGCAGTAGATGGATTGACTGGAATATTTAATACAGAAGTCTATAATTAAATCAAATACATTTTTATATTTATTATAAAATTATTTAATTGTTTATTCCTTTAATTCATGGAGATCAAGCACATCAAATTCAATGAAAATAAAATAAAAGATTTTTTCTCAGTTTCATCCCTTTTTTGGACACCATCTCCTAGACTACACAGTAACGTTCAGTTCTACGGGCGTCAGTATGGTTTATGTTTATTATGATTTGGTATATGTGATGCGTATCCGTAACATTAACGTGAGCCGTTCGTATTTCTATTGGAATAAAATCATTTTATACCTCAGAGCTATGACAACATCGTGAGATTTTTAACAAATATAACGAGATTGAATGTGTTTTTTGATTTGAAAGAGGGGAAGTTTTTAAACTTGAGGCTTGCCTGGGCATCTACCTGGGTGAGGATATCCACGATAGAGCGAGCTTTGGAAGAACTGCCTACGAGCGATTTTAGCGCTACGCAGCTAAAATCGCGGCAGGAACGATTATGAGAGTTGACAACGGCAAGCTGTAGGTGGCGCATGCGTATCGGAAATAAAACCTTTTGATAATTCTTATTCTGAGATCGCGTTGCAGGTATGTAGGTAGATAATGTGACCATATGAACTTTTACTGGCACAGAACAAATAACTTATTTAAATTCGTCCTAATATTTATTCTGAGTCTAGGTGTTGTCTGACCGCTGCGAGGATGACAAGCAGACGTCCGACGTCGACAGCGGTCACAGAGCTACTGATTGCAAGGTGGGCGCGCGGTGCGCCTGTAGTTTTTCAAATAATTCATGATGAAAATTAAATTTGAATTGGTGTCAAAAACTAGCTTACCTTTAATGTAGATCAACATGTAACCTATCATTTAAAATAAATCGTAAGTCAATATTCATTGTAGGTATCACAATATTTCTCATGTAAATTTTGAAACGTACCATTTTCAATAAATATTTTTATCCATATATTTTTCAGCTATAATGTTTTCAGCTTACCTTTAATGTAGATAGGTACTTGAAGTAATACATATATAAAAAATAGGCTCGTGACTTATTAAGTACTATAATTTTCCATTGGAAATCGTTGACTAACGGTCAACGATTCTGTTGTCTGGGGAGACCACTAGGAAGTTCATCCCACCCACCCTAAATTCCTTAATCTGATTTGAAATAATACTTTCTACTAACAAGCAACAAAACAATCTTCCTCATTTATTTGCCTTTCCTAAGTGCATCCTTCAAATAACGACGTAAACAGGACAGAGTCATCAGGAATAAACAATTTATGGGACCAAAAATCCACTTAAAAGCTTTTCGACTTAAATTATTACAACGAATAATGTTTGGGGAACAAATAAACGAAAAACGTAAACGTTCTAATTAACATGGCTGACTTTACACTGTACCTATGTGGAGCAGTTTCTTTAGCATTCGCGATTAAACTCAGGATGTGTTTTATAACGAAGAAATAAGCTTATTTTGTTGTTAAATTTAAATAGCTTATATTGACATTTGCTTGTTTTGACATGTGTCAATGTCTTGCCGTGGAGGTTGCTCGCAGGAAGAAATCTCACCAGAAGAAGGGCAGTTGCTTCCTTCTCATTATTATCTTAACTACGATCACCAATAAAGTCAAAACAAATCATCACAGACCACGGGTAAGAAACGTAACTAATAGCCACTGAAGAGTTCCACTATCCATCTCCTGGCTGTATCATCGTATGAGCTCCAATATACCAAACTATAGCTTGGTCGTCCGAGCTACATAGCTAGGTATACATACAAAGATTCATTTCAATACCTAGTTAAAAGTAGTAGAAGTTTGAAAGTGGCACAGTTGTAGAAAAGTTGAGGAGTGCTAGGTTGGCATGGTATGGGCATGTAATGAGGAGGGATAATAGTCATTTGACCAAAAGGGTTATGAATTTGAGCGTGTATGGACATGCGAGCAAGGGAAGGCCGAAAAAGAGATGGATGGATTGTGTGAAAGAGGACATGGGTATGAAAGGTAGATGCAGAGTTGACGGTTGATAGGAGTGAGTGGAAGAAGAGAACATGTTGTGCCGACCCCACCTAGCGTGGGATAAGAGCAGGAGAATGATGACCTAGTTAAAAGTAGGTTAATTGACTTCTAAGATTTTATTACATTGCTAGTTACAAGTGAAGCTAAATAAGCGTGAAATATTTTTCAACAGGTAATGGTGTTCGTTTATGTGTCTGAAAACAATATAAGTACACTTAAAATAAAAATCTTCATAAACCTTGGTATCGCTTTGGAAAATTAAATCATTAATTATTGGGAAACTGTTATAGATTCTACAGTACTTAAGCTTTCTCAAAGCGCTACCAAAATTTCTGCTCGTAAATTCAAATGTATAAAAAATAGTTTAATAAAAAGAGCGTTCTAAATAATAAGTGACTACATCGACGATAAGACAGCGTGGCCATGTAATTTCTCAATATTAACAAACTGCCCATTAGGTAGTAATAAATATGTTATTATAGTGTTAAGTAGGTTTGTTGTTGAAATTATTTAAAAGTCTGAACTATTACCATCAAAAAACTTACTAGCCCGAGGTTCTTCCTTTTCTCCTTTGTGTGCCGGTCGCAATTCTGAACAGACGGTAAATTTGACGTTTTAAAATGGTCCTTAAAAACTAACTTAATAAAACCATTTGATTTTGACTATTATAGGACAGGACATGACATTAATTTCACACAGCGCCATTTAGCCCCAAACTAAGCATAGCTTATAATGGGACCGTGATTATGGATAGGACATTTAAACACTTTTTGTAAATACATACGTACCTACTTCGAGTATATGATTCAACATCCAAACACAGAACAAACATATTCAACACACAAATATTTGTCCTGGGTGGGAATCGAACCCACAGCCAACAGCGCAGAAGGCAGAGTTACTACCAACTGAGCTATGAGGCTTGTTTTTAAGATTGCAGATGGGTGCTTTAGAAATATAGACGCGTATTATAGACGTAACTAATAGTATTTTAGTTACTTTCGTCATCGGTGTGACAAGCGGTCTGAATTCCAAATTAAGCTCATCGTAAACATTAGAGTAACAAAGTTTGTAGATGCTTACATAAGACTTATCGGTTGAAATGACATTGAAATCGCTTCCTGATTTCCGATGGACGCTTACATCTGCAATAAGATATACCTATAGGTGGAGCAAACGAATCCAATATCGTATTGTATTTTTTATTGTACGATGGGGAAGCGCTTAACCTTCAACCACCTGGTAAAAAGTTAAGATAAGGCCGAAGTTGGAGTCGCACCTCAAGAAACAGAGGAACTGGCTATCTTACTTCTAAATGCCTGAACACATGATTTTAAGAATTGTTATTACGGCGACAGAATTAGGTAAAATTGTGGTAGCTAGGCGGATTTAAACAAAACCTATCACCAACCAAACCAAGCACAATATGGCGCCCCCTGGGGATCAATATTGGGAAATTCAGGTGTTTTTGCTAATTGTTTAAGATGTTCAAGCTGCTTCGCCCGCGTATACACCCGGATAAATGTAAAGTAGACTTCTCTTTACATACCTAGTACATACGCTGGCGCATAATTATAGCTAGTAAGTTATACAGTACCTATATAATATTACTAATGATAAATTAAAATCGTGTGTTTCCCGTCCCTATGGACTCTAAAACGGCTGGGCCAATTTTTTAGGTACTTCCACTGGGAGATAACTGATGCAACAAGGTGTACCTAACTAGGCTTCTTTTAATTTAGGGTTACGCGCAGAAAAATTAAAACCCTACTTATGAAAGAGTAGCTTCCTTTCGTGGTATCGGGATACGATAAGAAAGGATTAAATTGTCAATTATTAAGAAAAATTTAGGTATATATTCATTCCGTTCTCATTATTTGCAAGCTATATTTAATTTGGGGATAGATAGTTTTATGTTAAAGGTATAAATCCGTAGCCGACTGCAGACAGCAGTACCAGGCGATATTGTATATTGTTTAATGTGCCTCTGACTACCCCCTAGTAGGTGTTCCTTTAAAGATCCACGCTCTGAGTAGTGAAGGGGAAAAAATTTAGTCTGTTACTGTTTACTGATTACAGATATGTTTTGGTTAGGTTTACTTTGTTTACCTAAACATTTAATTAACTAGATGGTGCAGTGTAAAATTATTGGCCTGTAATATTATATTATTAGGTTGGTATTACCTACTAAGCTCACAAACGCCTTATAATATTGCCATAGCAACACGCGGGGTGGTAAAACGTTTAAAAGTAACACTTCACTTTAATTATTAGTTAGGTACGCACGGTTAATAACTTCCACCGATATTTAGATACAGTTGGGTAAGTAGCTACCTGAGTTTCTTCGACGGCTAAATAGTTTGGAAACTTTCTATTACTTCCCGAGTTTCGAATTTCCACGTTACTTTGGTGATAACTAGTGAACAAGTTCGAACTCAAAATATTTGAACGGTGTTGCTACTTACTGGTATTTGTACAAGCCTTCGGTTTCACTTGCATAAGTCACACCATGTTATAGAAGTACCTTGTTACCTAGAACAAAGGTACCGAGTCATTAATGATCCACCGTATTGCGAGCTAATACGAAGGAATTATAAACATTTTGATTAACACGATACCATACACTTCAACAAGTTTAAATAGTAGGTACTAACAGACTATATCAATAAATAATATCTATCTAGTATTATAGATAGAAAATACTTTGTTGCATACCTACACACACATACAAGGTTAAACAATCATTATTTACTAAACAAACTTACCTATTTGTTATAATTGGCGGATCTGTCGCTAGAGCATCGATGATAAGGATTAGAAATGGAGCTTTTGACGTTGATATAAAAAAAAAAGATTTACATATAAATAGGTACCTACCTAAATAAAAAAACATCACACTCATTAAAAACATACTATTTTATGTAGAAAAGCACGGTATGGTTTCCAGCCTTATGATGCTGGAAAATGATAATTTACGTAATGAGTGAATATAAAATCGCGAGGATGATAATTTCACGCAGACCATTGGGCCCATTCTGCTCACGTATTTTTAGACAATGGAGATTTTTTCTCTCAACACAATGGGAAATTGGGCCTGACGCCACCTTTTATGATGACTTGCGCTGAACTGAGACCTTGCTTCTGAGCCATGTCCGGCCAATATCTCAATGTACATAAATAGAGATTAATTTCTTCTAAACCAAAATTATGTAGGTACATTCGCCAATTATAACAAAGTAACGTCGATTTTTTGGGTAGAATCAAACTACCTAGACCGTATTTGATATAAAGTGATGAAGAAAAAACAGTACCTAAATCAAATCGTGTCTGGGAATTAATAAAAATCCCATGACTAATACTCGCAGCGTAGATGGCAAATGCTCAGGCTCAGGCGAACGTTGTTGCCTATCTGCTGGTGCCTACCTTATTCGCCTCTAACTATATCCACCGGTGGATAGGTACAGCCACATGTTCTTTATCAGAGTCGCCTAGAAACGCGCAACAAATATTTACTGAGGAAATCACTAATGCTTGAGATATTGTTTGAATTATGAGAATAAATACGGAGAACAACAATTCAAAACATTGTTGTGTTCTGGAGTTTAGAGATTTAAGATTCTATTTCCTCATTTAGTTGAGGATTCCGGGTGAAGTGCGCCTCCACCTTCGGCGTTATCTCAACTTGTAAATAGGTGAGATGATGGCCAAGCGCTTAGCCGTCGAACAAAAAAAAAATGTTTTGGTTTTTTCATTTTCATATGCCAAAATACAATACTTACCTGCCTAATTCATGTTGTCACTCTTCACTTCACCGCTCTGTAAGTACTCGGTGTAGTAACAGTTATTAAGCGTTCCTTCACACAACGATTGAGTGTTCCAAGTTCTTGGAATACTTTTCTTTGTTGCCTGCGGAGTCCTTAATCAAGTGTGGAAATGGCTTTTGGGTAAATTCCGTTTTTACACCAACCAACAGTTTAACGCAAAAAATATAACATTGTTGAGTAACAAATAGTTAGCAAAAGAGGATATAATTTTATGGTGATGCGAAATTTTTTGACAGAAGACTCATAATAAGAATTCTATAGAAGTGCCAAATGCTGTGATAGCTGTCTTCCGAATAATTTTCAATAACAAACAATACTTATATTTTGACCTTGTAAAAGTCAGTTGGTTTTAAAAAGTCAAAAGGTCATATACAGATCTGTGACGAATTTAATGTAATTTTGCATGGTTCGAAATTTCATGAAAATCCATACATATATGGGGACAATCACACACTCACCGAAGACTCCATAATAAAAAAAGGAAATTACGGATGAGTCATGGTAATTATATTATATATATATGTGAAAATATCATGTTGATTTTGTTTTATGAAATACATTTTGTGGTTTTGTAACTAAATATTTATCTGCTGTCATAATGAATTGGGTCTCCGCAAAAAAATCAACTACATTTATATTGTTGTGTTTCGTCATTTAGAGGTTTATCTCTCTTCTCAAAGACATAAGGGTCGTAGCACAGCGGAAAACAGACACTGGGAGCTTATTCCAAGTTCTTGCAGAGCGTATAATAAAAGATTCTCGAAAGCGCTTCGTTCTTACACGTGGAATATCAACCAGGTGGGGATGATAATATGCTGTACATCTGAAATTTATTTAAAGGACGGAGAAGGCGGTAAAGTCGTGAAGCTCCTGAGCACACTCACCAAAAACAATCTGTAAAATACCGACAAATACGCAATCTTTTGACGGTGACTCTAATTGTCGAACCTTGCTTTGGTATTCTCCACCTATGCGCCTCCTATGGCTCTGCGCTTCATTAAGTCAAGCGCGGCAAATCTTATCATAACTTAAAACCGGATGATATAAAGAAGTTCCCAGTCGTATAATAAAAAAAAAAGGAAATTACGGATATTTAAATATTTATCCGGGTAATACGCGTAATCTACCACGTGGATAAAGCCAAAAGTTAGTCGTGCAAATTCATGTACCTAATTCATTAACTTTTCACAACCAAGCGAATAAGACTAGATCATGAAGTACGTACGAGTCGTACTTTAATCAGGATCCTAAATCAAGTCAGGTCCTAAGCCTCAGTTTGCTGATTTAACGATTCGCATAAATATAAAGATTTAATTGAGTTATGATTATGGCTGTTATAATCCCTGGTTTAATGTCTATATGTCATTTTGTAGGTTTAGGGTTGTGCGTTGTAACTTTATCGATAAAGTAAACTTGAAATCCAAGGCTCTACTACCAAAAGGCCATTGCTAATCTGGAGCCATAACAAACAAACTGGTGCCGTGAAGTATTGATGTATCAGATAAAGTTTTTTGTGTGTTTTTTTTTATTATAGGACGAGGAAGCACTTGGCCTTCAACTCAACTGATTTCAAGTAATGATAAGACTGAAGATGGAAGTGCACTTCACCCGGTATCCTCAACAGTCTGAGGAATCTTACCGCTAAAAGCCTAAACATAATATTAGAATTGATTTTATGGCGACAGACTTAGGTAAGGTGGTGGTACGACGGGGAATAGCATGGCCTTCATCTTAGTAACAAGTTGAGATAAGACCGAAGGTGGAGGCGCACTTCACCCGGAATCCTCAACTACCTGAGGAACTGGCTATCTTACTTCTAAAAATCGGGACACAACAATTTATAGAATAGTTGTTATGGCGACAGAATTAGGTAAGATGGTAGTAGCTAGCCAGGCGGAATTAAATAAAGTTCTACCACGAAGCAAACCAAGTGAAATATTTTTTCTCCCCTGGGGATCGAACCCGGAACCTCTGGATCTGAAATCAGTGGGTTGAACTACTAGACCACAGAGGCGGTTAAAATTTACCGATTTACCTAAGTACCTTTACAAACGGTGTATACTTAGAGTAATTAAGTGAGTTGATCCAGACCAGAATTAGACGGAAGCATGCTCAAGACACTGCATTCTGCATTGCTACGCATAATAGCAATCCTTAAAATAAGCATCTTTTTTATCGATTTGAGTCACATCCTTATTCCAAGGTAAACTTATATAGGGCGCAGACATGCAATTCTCATTCTCGAGCTGAGTGATGATCATTCGATTGAAGTACCTATATCATATATCGATGCGATGCACGTCCTTATTCGAGGTATTTTCGTCACGAAAGCGCAGCTGCTACAATTTGTCGGCAGTGACAAGCTACGATTGGAACAAACATCGCTCGACGCGTCTTGTTAACAACATTGTTTTGACAGCGGACACTGTTTTCAGAATAGAGACGCAAAAATTTTGAAATTGTTTTTTTAAATGCATAACTGCACGTCACTATAATATGATTGTCTCTGAGTTTTTACATGCGAATCTATATCTGTTACAGTTTTTTGGACTAATACGTTATTCTCATGTTTGTTCTTATGTTTACTTCTCACAAATATACAACACATACATCACATACAACATCCTAAGTCAGTTACACAGTTACACTGTTTTGTAATTACGAATTGGCTCACCAAGCTTTGATAATGGCCCTTCAGTTTTGGAAATCCTATTTTTATTTACGACATGATTTGCTTATGAGACGGAATAAGCAAGTAACCCACCTCATGGTAAGTGCATCTCTTGCCTAGATCAAACCCTTGCTGCGTAGGTCATAACAATTAGAACATATTATATACTATAAATTGAATACAATAAGAACATAACCTACGCTGCACTTAGTTGCATTGTGCCCAATACCTTGAGGCATAAAGGTGTTAAGCCCAGTGTGCCCGTAATTTCACCGGCAACCATACCCTCAAACCAAAACACAGCAATGCTGCCTGCTAGTGTTTAGTAGGTAAGTAGATTAGTAGGTAAGTGAGCACTGAGAACTGGTATTGGGTAACTCCAACAGGATTATGGGAAAGGCCCGGGGTCGTTGATATAATAAGTTGAGCATGTCCTCAGCTTTACCAAAGCGGCTTCAAACCCGCTTATTAGCCATCAACTTCAATTGAAACATCTCAATTCTCCATTTCTCAGCACCAGTTACACCAAGCTAGTAATTATTTCATTCACATGGCAGTTTTTTCCGCCCACTAACTGCCCTATTACTAAATGGTGTTGGGTAATTTTCCGGCTGTTTTGACCGGTGAATTTTTTTATTGTAATATGAAAAGTAGCCAGTTTTGAAAGCAATAAAAATCTTAAAACTAATTGAACCCACTCTGGATGAGCACATTTTTCATCTTTTACTATAATTTTATTGTAAGCGTGATGTAGTGAAGATTATTTTAGTAAAAATATCCAGCACAGTAAATAATTTGCTAATAGTAGGGTAGACCGAGGCGAATCGGATCATTTTGACTTTAAGGTTAAAAAAAAGCAACTTCTGTTTAAAGTTAGTTACATTTATTCATTGGACAACAATCAGTCTTTATTGTAGATACCTACACGTAATAATCTTTTATAAATAAACTTCAATCTTTCCTTTCACAAACAAAAAATGAAAACTTGAGAAATATCCGATTCGCCCCAAATTCGGGGGCTAATCGGATCAAACAGATATGTACCATAAAATCAAATAAAAACGAAAAAAATTACAAAATAATCTACATAAAACCCATGAGTATCTTAATACTGAGATCAGTTATCATTATTGGCACATAAATCACAAGTGTACGGTCCTTTGGCACCTTCTCTATCAGCACAGTTCTCATGGCACCATTCTTCACATGCACTGCACTGAATCCAGTCGTCTGTTGGCGGGTACAATTTTTTCTGAGCAAAAAATGCAGTGCCAGTCTTTTGACTGACTCCTGCTCTTTACTTTCAGTCCAGGTGTAGTTTTATTCTTCTTCTTAACCGTCGTATTCTCTTTGCCTTTTGTTTTTCCTTCTACTTTAGATTTTTTCTTTACTGTTTCAGTTTTTTTCTTCTAGTCTTTTAGACAAAGAATGTCCATTGTGGTGAAGTTAAATTGGTTTAGTAACCTGGCGAGGTTTTTTGGTTACTACAGGGCTGTTCAGTGGAGAAGGAATTATTTCTTTCATGGCATTCTTGATCTGGTTTTGTTGTTGTTCTGCCTCTTGTGGAATGGTAGCGTATTGAGTACTCGTGGAAGGAGCTGGTTGAGCACTAGTGGAAGGAACTAGGCTATTTATTAGCTTCAACTGAGTCAAGATGGTCCACAGTAACACTGACCTTGGTCAGTTTTTTTAACATAGGTTCTAACCATCTAAAACAATAAAAAAATTGAACTTTAAGCAAATAGGTACTGATCCGAATCGCCCCGAAAGACATGATCCGATTCGCCCCATATCACAGCCGTTAAAAATTATGTTTTGTCAAAATATCTGCAACATAATCATTAAAAATCAATTGAATTTAGATTATTACATTCATACCTAATATAATAAAACAAAAACCAAAACAATTCAACGAAAGCTTGAAATAAAATTACAAGGAAACATAATTACGTACCTTAGATTTTGGCGTCAAAACTGATATCGCCTCACGACTACTTTCCTGGCGAGCGTCGCCAGCACTAAACTACTAATGCGAATGAAATATTTCCGATAGCAATAGATGCGGGGGGGAAGGAAGAAGACATGTGAAGCTATGGTTGCGTTCGGCAACGCGCGTAATTTGAAATATTTTCAAATTCCTTATTTTGATCCGATTCGCCCTGTGATCCGAATCGCCTCGGTCTACCCTATTTAATTAAACTTGTCATTTTAAACTATATTTGTAATGAAATAAACTACAGATAAAAATAAAAATACGATTCCCATTAGAACATACAGGTCATAGATCATTATAATCTTAATCAGTTATCCGATTTTTTAGTGTCCGGCTTTTTAGCATTTCCAAATTGTATGTGCTCCCTTAACCCCGCATTTTGCCGATTGGCTAAAACAGGATTCGTGACATATAATTTCAATGTGATGTATAATTTTAACACAATTATGTATGATTATATTAATTAAAACGCGGGCGCAGCTGTACAGCGTATGTTTAACTAGGCTCTTGCGTGTTCGTAAATTATGTACATTTAAGCAATTAAGGGGATAACTTGAATTTTATTTGGTTATACTGAATAAAATCTCCTCATTCATTTATATTTTTATGATTTTATAACCATAAAAGTAGCTTTCATTTCATCATTATCATCGCAACATGATTCAAACCATTCCAGAAAAACTATAAAATAATATTGATTATCTTTAATGCAGAACTTATTTTTTTTGAAATCGAACACGTAACTCCTAACATTACTTTTCGATAACTCTCACGGTTTCAGACTTGACCTCAGTGGCCCTGGAAAAAATCTCACCTGTATATAAATATATTTAAATATATAAAAATTCCGTTTCCGTTTTGCCGTAATAAAGCAATAGCAAGTCAGTCAGTTGGTAGTAGTTTTGCTTTCTGCGCTGTTGGTTGTGGGATCGATTCCCCGGACAAACTTGAACTTTGTGTGATCAATATAGATGTTTGTTCTGTATTACGTGTGCACCTACTTATTATAATAACAAAAATGTTTTTATTCAATTATTCTGTCTGTAATCTTGCTTCCATATTTCAAGCGTTGCTTAGTTTGGGCTAGATGGTGCTATCCGATATGAATGTCCAGTAATATTTGTAGACCTTTGACCAACTGTTGGAAAATACAAGTCGGTAAAAAATAATGATAGAAATTATCGAATATAAGACAATAACTTAACTACTGTATAATGTTCCAAAGATAAACTTTACCCATTTACAGGGAAATTAGTTAGGTTTACCCAAATACCATTTCAACTAGGATTCCTAAATACATAAATATATTTAAAGCGATTATTTACATTTTGATTTGATAGAACGACCATATTATCGATAGTTCTTTATTTTTAATGATTTTGTTTTTTATATTTATTTTTGGTATAATCACCTTGAATGTATATTTATATTATAGTTGCTGACCCGACAGACGTTGTCCTGTCATTCAATTCAAACTGTAATACAATACTATTACTTATTTATATTGTTGTAAATATTGTATGTTTGTATTTTTTTATTATTATAAAATATTGTTTATTGTAATGCTTGTTGCCACCGTCGAGTTGGTCGCGATATCGTTTTATATGCCTACGGTAGTAATAGGAAGGTGAATAGAAAATGGTGGGTAATAGATATAAGTAGGTATACCTATTGATATAAGTTTTAGTTATTTATTATGAGTTAGATTGTAGACGCGCCGGCTATGGGCGTGGGGTGCATGATAGTATCTCTCAGGCTACAAAGGTGGACTGCAGGCCTGACCCCATGGGCATTTAGAGCTCTAGGAACAATCACTTGGTCACCACTGGTACTGTCTTGTAGTATGCTGCTGAAGGGGCGTGGCGTGGACACGTGGCGACGCTGAGTGTGGAGGCAGCGTGTCTCTAGGCTCGGCGGAAACGCCGGTGTAGTGCAGCTCGGTAGGTAGCTGGTCGGCAAGCAGTACTCTCGATTGGCGAAGGCGGCCTGTCTGCGCACATCTTGAAGTTGGGTGCAACAGCCCCCTTTAGCCGTTATGCTATAGTGTCATGATACATGGCGGTGTCTTCTATCGTCTTAGGGATCGCAGGGGTAGGACTGCAAGAATGCCACGCCACGCGGAAAATGGACAGGGCGACCGGGCGTCCAGACACTATTCCCACACCGTCACAGTACCACAATTAGTTGTAGATTTATAGATTGTAGTCACAAAATACAGGGTATAATTTACAAATATGGGTCAGTACCTAGGTATATAAATATTAATTAGCTAGATTCACTCAAAGATAATATAGCGCTACGCTAGAATTATGCGATCTTTTTATACGATATTGGCGGTGTGCGATCTGTCTCTTACTGTCAAACAACTGACAGTTATATAAAACGTGCTAAGCAAAGAGTATATAACGCTGGAGCTAAGGTTAAATTTAAAAAGTTTGTAATAAAAGTAGCGGTTAAGTTTTCTTAAATTTTCTAAGTTTCTGCGCAATTTTCTTATTTTTTTTTAATGTAAAAACCTTCTACGGAAAAAATGTATGAATGAAATCAGTCAAGCCGTTCTCAAGTTATAGCGTGACCAGCAAAAATAGGGGTTCATTTATATATATATACATATATATACAGAGTGTTTTTTTTAAATGGGACAGTATGGGGAAATCCGAATCTAAAGGAGATAGAGGAAAAGTGTCCAAGGAGACATTAGGTGTTTTTTTATGTAAACAAATTTGGCTCGTTAAAATTTTTGGTCAAGCGTGAGTTGTTCTTAAAAAATGATAAAGTTGGTCAATTTTTTTTTTGACGCGGGTCGACTCTGTTTTATGTAAGGATTATTTCATTGTATGGAAAGAAAAAAATCTGAACAGCAGAAGTTGGTCAAATTTAATGAAAACTAATCTTCATACAGTTGGTTTATTACTTGAGTAAATGTTCGATGTGGCCGCCGTCTTGTCTTATGCAGGTACGAGCACGCTTCAAAACACTTCTAGTTGCATTTAACAGAGACTTATGGGGAATTGTGTTTAAAGTGTTGTAAACAGCATCTTTTAATTCTTGTATGGAGTTGTATCGGGATTCATAAATTCGACCCTTAAGGTAACCCCATAAGAAAAAATCTAATGGTGTTAAGTCGGGCGATCGTGGGGGCCACTTTATCGGCCCATATGTACCCATCCAACGGTTTGGAAACTGCTCGTCCAAACACAGTTTACTTGCCCTACTGTTGTGGGCTGGTGCACCATCTTGTTGGTAAATTATCTTACCAAAGTTCCTTAAGCTAATAATCTCATCCACTAAATCTGCAGCCATGTTCAAGATTTCCTGATATTTTTCACTATTTAGCGTTCCTTGGTAAATTTTGATAGCAAACATTCTGTTATGTAATATCGCACACCAACAATTAAAAGAAAATCGGATTTGGTTGTGGGTTTCTGTAGTTCTTAGCGGATTTATTTTTGACCAGTAATGGTTATTTCTCCTGTTGTACATGCTATTGTTCGAAAAGTTGCATTCATCAGTCCAAATAATAAAATTAGGAAAACATCTATTTCTAATAGTCTGAGCCAGATACAAATTACAGAAATGTAACCTGTGGTCTTTATCTCCAGGTAGTAACGCTTGTACAAGTCGACCTTCTATGTAACACTTGTATTTATGAGCCTTCAATATCTTCCTTACAGTTGATTTATGAATACCGATAGTTTCAGCTGCTTCCCGTAACGAAGCTTTTGGATATGATTCAAGATATCCCAATACGGCAATAGTTATAAACTCACTATTGACTATCGTCGGCCTTTTACGCATAGGTTTGAAACAGCCTTCCTGTCTTAGGTTCTTTATTAAACTATCAAATATCTTGCGATTCGGTACTACACGGTCAGGATAGCGTTCTTGATACCACTTAAGTGCATTATCTCTACTGCGATAATTAAGAAAATACGCCTCAATCAAATCAACTTTATGTGAATTAGTTAACGCCATGATGAATTAAATTACAAGCATGAACTGATTGGAAACAAAATCACAGCTGCAGAAATAACTTACGTTCCAAATTTGAATTCTTTTTTTTATAATTTCAAGACTATCGCGTGCCATGATGTTTACGAAGATTAAAAAAAATGTTCTTCTCTTGAATCATCTGGAGCTCTTATTGATTATCGAAATTTAAAAATGGAATAATTTTTAATATTTTTTTACACGCCTAGGCACTTGTACATATTAAAAGGCGAATACTGCAATTGTATGAAGATTAGTTTTCATTAAATTTGACCAACTTCTGCTGTTCAGATTTTTTTCTTTCCATACAATGAAATAATCCTTACATAAAACAGAGTCGACCCGCGTCAAAAAAAAAATTGACCAACTTTATCATTTTTTAAGAACAACTCACGCTTGACCAAAAATTTTAACGAGCCAAATTTGTTTACATAAAAAAACACCTAATGTCTCCTTGGACACTTTTCCTCTATCTCCTTTAGATTCGGGTTTCCCCATACTGTCCCATTTAAAAAAAACACTCTGTATACATAAGAACAATCATTATATAAAATAAGTTATATTAGTGTTTCATCTTTAATCATGATTAATGTATTGCTATTTTCACTCCTACTGAATCATGAGCAAATAAAACATTGAGAACAAAAACGATTTGAAATAAAGCACGGTTTCGTTTGAATGATTATGTACAATGACAATACAAATAGCTTGATGTCCTATCCCCACAAACGATTTCACAGCGAGCAAGTGGCGCCTATAGCGGATATTTTGGGAAACATTGATTCCACCTGGCGATGAAGAATATTAACTAGCAGACTTGTTTAGTTTTGTTAAGAAAACACATACCTAATCTTGTTTAGTTTACTAACACAAGATATTCTAACTTATTGATAAATAAGTAAAAAAAAAATCAATAAATAAATTTTACACAGCGCCAGTTAATCCCAAACTAATCAAAGCTTGGTAACTAGATTACGGATATAATACTTACATACTTTATTTTTTGTAAATACATACTTAAACGATACAACACCCAAACACAGAACAAACATTTTTAATCATCACACAAATATTTGTCCTGGGTGGGAATCGAACCCGCAACCTACAACTGAGCTGTGAGGCTTGTTATATTATACTGTCTTTTATCTAGATTTATCTCAAAAAGTAAAGACTGTGGCACCGTCACCTAAAAATAGCCAAATATCAAAGAGCAGGTTTTTATTAGAGCAGCATTCCGTCTGATCTCACACAAAGGGTGACAAACATCGTAAACGTTTAGCACTAAAATTAAATCGAGAAATGTTTAATTCAAAGCGTAGGGTGCTATTCTAAGCACATGAACAAAATTGAAAAGCTTGCGACATTAAGCATACTGAAAAAGGTAGATAATATGCACATCATCATAATTATACAGACCATTAGTGTGCATGGTTGGACTGAGCCGTCTCAAAAGTTGGAGAGTATTTGCCATAATCACCACGCTAGGCAGGTGGATTTGTAATCACAGTAAAGGCGTAGACAATACACAGACGTAGCTGCAGAATTAGCCTTTTCTCTGGTGAGATCCGTTAGTCAGCTTTTACGACATTCATGTACTGAGTTGGAGGGGTCGATTCTTAAGCCATGACACAACAGATAAACCGGTCATCTTTTTGAAACCGACTTTCAAAAAAAAGATTAGGTTCTCAACTCGACGGAATCTTTTTTTTTTTTATGTATATTCCCCGATTACTCAAAGACGCCTGGACCGATTTAGAAAATTATTTTTTTTGTTAGAAAGGGTACACACAGGTACTTCACAGGTAGTCCCATTAACATCAGGTCAGGATCTGATGATGGGATCCTGGAAAAATCGAGGGCACTCAAATACAAAGTAAATATTATAGGCACACTTGAAGTGGTTTAGGTGTATTTCCTCAAATGTAAGAAAAAAACGGACACCATATAGCATCACGCGTCTTTCTGTCTGTCCATCTATCTGTCATCAAAATAATTGGAAAAAAATACATCACTTGCTATTGGGCAATTTTTTTTTGTTTTTTTTTACCCCCCAAAATTAACCTTTAAAACCGGAATTGTTATTTACGTTATTCGTGCATGTGCATGATATAATTACCAAATTAATTATATGTATCAAATTTAAACTTTTTTTTGTTCTGTATTTTCGGAAGCAATGTGACACAGAGACACGCGGGTGGTTTTATGAGGGTTTCGTTTTGTCATCAGACTACCTACGGAACCCCATTTATTTTTTTATTATGTATGTGCGTATGACTCGATTAAGAGCATATTGGCCTAAAGTCAAAAATAATAGAAAATGTCATCCAGCTTTCTATCGTTGGACTGATACAAAGAGTGGAACTTGTCGTGTGCTTTGTCTACAATACTAAATTCTGAAATACTCTTCAAACTATTTATAGTCATTCACATTCAACGTGCGAGATCGTCACGAGTGTTCACTGAATTTTGAGACAACTTATCTTTTATAAATTGCATTCCTTCAGGCAGACTGTACAGACGGGCTATTCCTAACGGATCCGTATAATATCACCTGAGTCACATCAACAGCCCAATAGTGTCCACTGCTGAACAGAGCGTCCTTCAAAGCTGGAGGGTTTTGCCTTAATCACCATGCTTGGCAGGAGGATTAGTGATTGAAGGAAGCTGCTGCCCATCTTCTGGTATTGGCTGTTGGAGGGGTCGAATCTTAAGCCACGACCGCGACCGATTTACCTGATACTTACACTTTTTGCAAGAGAGTCTTCAGAAACAGATCTATCCTTAAGCTGGTGGAGGAACCTGTAAAGATCCGCCTGGCTACCAACCCCTTTCTGCCGAAGTCCGGTGCCAAGCAGTTGCTTTATTCTGAAAGTTCATTCCATCATCGTAGAAGTCAAGAGCATAAAAAAAGAAGTTTCGTCAATTTTGGCGCGCTCCTCTACTTAGGTATGCATACAAGTGGCCTATAATTCTATGGCAATTTTAGTTCCCTACTCTGGCAGAATGGTTCTTTTTACGGCAGTCTACCTGTTAGGTGACGATATAGTCAAGCGCTTATCTATCAATTCACTTGACTATAAGTTGAGATGGAATATGATGAAGAAACAAAGGACCTTTTCACTCAAGACTGAGCGACTATAATATTGTCAAGCTTTTTTACCTTTACAGTAAGACCCGGTAACGAAAGACAAATAAATGTATCCTGGTCTACGCCAGTTCTTAAGATAATCATATATAAACCAACTCTAGCTACTTAGTTGTAACTTAGGTAAGGATACCCTATTCATAAAGTGGAAAGCCAAATACGGAGACTAATAGCTTAGGATCGCAATACAAATACAAAGTAAATATAATGCAAAATTGTATGGGTATTATTTTTCGTTATGGCCAAGCGTTTGACCAACTTATGGAGATCGCTAGTCATAAAGGAACCTATTCACTCTTTACTTGAAGACTACTAAGATTTTACTGGTGCCGAAAAAGAGATGAGGGCAGTGAGTTCCACTCCTTACAAGTATTCTTAAGATAAATAGAAGAGGGTCTATGTGTTCGGCACAATGGAATGTCACAAATTATTCATCGTATATTATATTAGTGTTTGGGTGTTGTATCATTTAGTACGTATGTATTTACAAAAGTATGTAAGTATTATAACTGTAATTTAGTTCCCATATTACAAGCTATTCATAGTTTGGGGCTAGATGGCGCGTGTAAAAAAATAATGTCCTGTAATATTTATCTATCTAAATTCTGTAGGGAGGCTTTTACCTAGCATTCGTCAGAGATAAGCTGTGGATGATGATGACAATGGTAAAAGAGAAATCGGAAAAGTAATACCATTGGCTGTTACCACAAAAAATCTTATGTACTTTTATGAGACCGTAATGTTATTATTTATACCGCCAAACAGCATTACTTTGTTCCGGACCATTATAATTTGGGTGTCAAAAGGAGCATCCCAGCAGAGAATTATAGCTTCACGTCCTATTTGATGAATTCAGCCGTACAGGCGAACACCAGTTAGCTTTGATCCCTTGAGTTCTTCAACGGACCAACACAGTCGATTATGGGGAATGTTCTGGAAAGATCAAACTATGATGGCTAGACTTGTTCAAAACTGTATCATGTTGTTTTAGTTGAACATAATGTTATTGGTCTTGCAAGTTGTGTAAATTGTATATTTACACAACTTTTGATAATGAAGAGGTTATGGAAAAGCAAATACTTCAAACTCATTTTTACGGCAAAAATCTCACAAAAGAGAAGTGAGAGCTCACCTATCTCTAAACAGTATATTATAACATAAAACATATTATTAGTATAAATAACACATAACATATGATTGAAAAAAAAACACAAAAGAGATGGGTGTTCACTTTTGTGAAATTTTCCCATTAAAAGTTACTAGTTAATATACTTAGTATATTTACTAGAAGAGTATGAAGAGATAGTTGAAAGGATTAGTGTGGGTTTGTCGTCAAGATCAATAGACAGACTGACGTTGACAGGTAGATGTCACTGTCAGTTCTAGTTTATGGGACAAGGCTATCTACAACTATCTCTTACCTTCCCTTTTAAACGCCAAAATAGTAGGTATTTGTAACTGAGTTATTAGTAAGCATTTTGTAAACTACTTCGTCATTAAAACTGAGCGTACGTATCCAACTTGAAACATTTAATTTAAAAACGTGATGTATTTTCGCCGCCAATTTCTCAAGAAACTCTGACAGTAAGCAATAGCCTACAATGTAGAAATTCAATAAGCTTTATGTACTCGGCACCTCGAGGAGGCAATTTCCTCGGAACACTACTTTATTGCGTTTAGTTTGTTGACAAATTACTATCTCGCCGTGACGCGCATTGAATGACGTGATAAAAATGAAATGAGCTCTTCAACATGAGATTACCTGCGGACTTGGCAGTAGCTAAGGAGCTCATCATAATGATCATCTTTATTACAGCCTGAACAGGTTGAACAATTATGGTATATGATATACATCCATAGAAACTTATTTAATATCTACTTATTAATAATTTGTGATGTGAGTTTGTATGATTAAGCTGTTATTACCGTCGTTAATAAATGAAAGGAAATAGTCGCATCCAACGATTATTATTTCCCAGGGTCACTTTGGTCAAGTAGCCTTTTCAATTATATTAGGTAGGTACTTTACACTGGGTTAGGATGTTTATTGAATGAAAAAAAATCTTATGGCGTAGACTCTACTACTCAAGAATTAGAGGCCCTACTCTAGTTCACCGAAGTACGAAATTTCGGGTTACGTTGCGTGCCATTGGTACTCTAATCAAACGAAGCCCGAAATTTCGGCGCGAAGTTCGCAATTTGACAGCTTGAGCGTTGCGTACCCTACTCTAATACATGAAATGTACGACCGAACTTTTGGATTTGACAGACTTTGTTTCGTGAAACAAACTACTTTCTGTTACCTATCAGATTGACACTTACCACTTCACCTACACCAATATTCTAACCTTAACTGATTCTTTCTATTTTTTGTTATTTTTTCAATTATTATGTCTGGTTTTATGATATCTAGTACTAGTAATCTAGTATATTGAACCATAAAATTGTATATCTGTGAGGCTGCTATAGTGCTGCAAGGCTGCAACACAGTTTTATATAACTTTAGCAGTTATCATTGTTTCTAATGTACGCTTTAATTTCGATAAACGATTTTTCATTATTTCATACAAAAGGACCAAATATCCAAGTAGTGGTGTCCCTGCCCCAAGGTGGCAGTGTACTCTAAGTGTGTTCGGACTTGCAATACTCAGAAGTGGTCTTCATCTAGCATAAAATAATTGCCTTATTGAACCAACCGATCCTTTAACATGCCAACTTAGCGTTGTTCTACTAACGATTGCGGAACCGAACGCTGGAAACACCGAGAACCCCGATGCTAATAAATATGGCAATGGAATGACGTGTCTTATTAGAGTTAAACAGAACCACGTTTTCTGTTTTCAGTATATTCAATTGGACATTTGCAGTGTAACGCCTAAATCAATTAGCTTTGTTCATAGCGTTCACATCCATGATGGTTTCTAAAGTTATTATGGGTACCTAAGGTAGGTACATCAGTCAACGTCACCCCATCGACAAACAAACATACGGAATGAGCACCAACACTAATTAACATGCGCATTAAGTACATTGTCGGTGACAGAACCATTCATAACACACAAGTTGCCCTGTCTGTCTGTGTCGCTAAAATACAAGCCTGGGATGTTGCTTTGAGCGTATAAATCAGACGCTTAGACGGCTTATTAATATTTGCCGTAGGGATACAAAGATTCTGGATGGTGCACTGTAGCCAAATAAATGAATAAATGAATAAATGAATAAATGAATAAATGAATAAATGAATAAATGAAAAAACGAATAAATTAATAAATGTATTAAAACATAGACATGAACACTCAAATAATATGTACCTACATAAATTATGTTTGGACGACCCTTTGATTCTCATACAAACATAGTCAGAGTATCTACTCGTACCACCTGCAGATACCATGGACGGTTAACATCACTTCCAGCGTTGTATAATTCTTGGATGTTAATATAAAGATCCCATCTTAGTTGCGATTGTTGAGGCAAAGGGAAAGAGACGTAAGATATTTTGCACAGTCGACAACAAAAATCTTGAGCAGTTACGATTATTTATTGTTGACCAAACAATTCATACAAAGATACCTCAGTTTAGTAAACCTTCAAAAACAGGTAAAAAAGCCAAAAAAATTGTTATGTAGCTATTACCTACCTATACTCGTTCAGCCTTGAAACTAGAATTATCAATATTTTTTCTTGAAGATATAAAAATATAAAACTACAATATATACATATTTTTAATCAGTCTTTTAGAAATCAAGCTTTTTTTATATTCTCTCTTTTTTGATTTCTCCAAATTAAAATTAAATATAAGCCTGTGTCACTTCCACAGTGTAGAGAGACCAGATGACACCTTGCCCGTCAAAAACCATCAAGCCGTTCAGGCTGTAGACATACATACATACACATTGCATACAACCACACATACAAACTCATGGAAAACATCACTCTCCTCAGGAGGCAGTCGGGTAAAATAGAAGGTGCATTATTAGTCATATCTTTAAGATTGCCGTTTAACCAACAGAAGCCATACAGGAATAATAACTATGTTCTTTGGATAAAAAAATCTATATAATAATTACTTTGAAAGCTGACTGTACAGAGTGACAACTCTATTTGTGTGGCTGGAAGTACTTATAACTATTTAATAAAGCTGTATCGCTGGGTAAATAAACACTCGCTCAGAATTCATTGCGGTTCATTGCTGTAAAACATACTTCAGGTATTTCAATAACAACACAGGCATTTCACTGGTTTCGAAAATAACCAGTAGGTAAGATAGGTGATTATCATCGATATTCCACGCTCTGAGTACCTAGCGATCATAGGTGAATCCTCGAAGGGGAAAAATCGCGAGTCTGACTGCATAAATTAATATAAATTGTATTAATCAATAAATAAATATTACAGAACATTAATTTCACACAACGCCATCTAACCCCAAACTTAGCGTAGCTTGTAGTAACATGGGGACTAGATAACGGATAGAATACTTAGGTAAATACTTTTTTTTTGTAAAAAGATACATACGAACACCCAATATGAAATGTTACAATACCCAAGCACAGAACCAACATATTCATCTCACATTTTGTTTTCTGGGATGAGAATTGAATCCACAACCTATTGCGCAGAAAGCAGAGTCACTACCAAATAAGCTTTGAAGCTTGTTGAATACCTAATAGTATACATGATATTTTATTATATTTACTTTGGGGTGGAGACCTTGGGTCCGTGGGGAGCCGGTGCCCTCCGGGTTTTCAAAAATCTTCCGGGGCTTTTGATTGGGGTGACACGTGACCTTATTTAGGCTGGCTCTTATTTAGGCCAGAGAATTAGCATAGCTATTCAGCGTGGCAATGCAGCCAGTGTCTTGGGCACGCTTCCGTCTGGTACTGGTCTGGAACAGTTGAGTTACCTATAGGCTGTTTGTAACGGTCCTTAGGTAATCTGACTGATTCCTTTGTACATATTTAGTTTAATTGTACTTTTTATTGAATAAATGTACCTATACATGATTTATATATCAGATAGTATATACAATAAATATTTTTTTTTCCATCTATGGTTTATCCTTGATGTCTTAATACTTTGAAGCGATTTCTTCTAGGCAACGTGTTGGTTTGATGTTAATGTCCGCTCTAAAAAATTTAAAGTCAAACCTCTTTGTTCCATGTCGGCTAAATCTCATCTCGGCTTTCGGCTTTTTATTTATCCTTGAAGGCAACTCTATTTGTCAGTGCCTCGGGAAAGTACGGGGCTATTATTAAAAAGTTGCCGCGCGCATAATAAAGTATTCAATTTATGCAAATATGACGGTGCAACATCTCTGGTCTACTTCAGAAGATCCTTGGATATGAACATTTTGTTGTGTCGCTTATGGTGGATGAGCCTTGAGAGAACGCGTAAAATAGTTTAACATTTTTCCTGTAAATACATAACAATGAAATAGTTACAGACTCGTGTCTTTTTTTGTCTTCGAGAATCCACACCGGAGCGTGAATTTTATGAGGATAACCTACTAGGAGAACTAACCCCAAGTATTAGGCATATACCCACAATTTGCAAGAAGCTAGTATTCAATACGCAACAGTGTGCTAGTTAATCGCCGTATCTAAAATACATCACACAACAGCAACAGCCCATTTGTGTCCACTGCTGGACAGAGCCTCGTTCAAAGCAGGGTTTTGACTAATTACCACGCTTGGCAGGTGGTTTGGTGAACATAATACACAGAAGGTCCCTTCGTCGGTTTTTACGACATCCATGGGCTAAGTTGGAGGGGTCGATTCTTAAGCCGCAACTGCCACGGCACATCTAAAATACATTGCCGTATTATCATTAATAAATATTACTGATATTGTACACAACGCCATCAAAATAGCCCGAAATTAAGCAAAGCTTGTGAAATGAGTTCTATGGATAGACAACATTTGTTACCGTAATAAAAAATTTGACATGCAAAACTCACGCAGAAACTAATCAAAAGAATAAACACTTTTGCTTATTACCTACGCCATATGGCTCAGGTTGCTACCAACGAAATTGCACTTGGTAAGTACCATGAATCCGTTAGTACCATATTAAGATACGGACTTAATTTTGAGGACATAGTGAGTAGATAGTAGATGCATTCATTGCCCAGAATAAGTATACATTAATTGCTAGACTTCTTTTTACGCTAAGTTCTCCTAAGGACGATTCTGCCCTAAGTAGACCCAATGCGAGTCCGGTAATTTTAGAAAAAAATCACTGACATTGCCAGCCGTAAAATAGGTCTACAATTAATTTGACACTAGAAAGGGTCTGGGTATTATAGGCGGCCTGTTCCATTTTAATTGTCAACTTTCAAAATAAATCATCTGAATAACTCTTGAGATAAAATCGTAATTTATAACATAAACAATTTATTATGGCGCCTTGTAAACAAATAATTTTAAACAAAGCTTTAATACTTATTATTTTAGATAGGATCTGTAAATTATATCCAGGGAACGAAATAGTTTGTAACTTTCCCTTTGAAAGCAGTAGGTAACGCTTTTGAAGGGAATATAAAGGCGCAGTCAGAGTTACGAGCGGAGCGGATCTTACAGCGTTTCCGTGGGATAGGATGTCAAATATCGACATAAAAAACTGATTAATTCTCCATATCCATCATATCTCCATCATGCCGAAGAAACTGAAAAGTTTGAGCTGAAACTTTCCACATATATTTATATATTCTTGATTGATAAAAAACCACCCATCATGCCGAAGAAACTGAAAATTTTGAGCTGAAACTTTCCACATATATTTATATATTCTTGATTGATAAAAAACACACAAAAAAAAAAAAAAAAAATACAGGACACTAATTTCACAATCTAATATTTATCCCATAAATCAGTTCATGGGATGATAATGAGATGTCATTCATCGCCATACAAAACTTATTCGTTTCTGTACACAACGGATGGAGTTAACATTTTGTACAGATATTATTATGGACAAAGAAAATCAATAAGAGTTAAAACTCACATTTTACTCTGTAAGTTCAAGCTGTATTCATTTTTATTCTACGGTGAGGAAGCGCTTGGTTTTCTTCTCACCTGGTTTCAAGTTGTGATAAGACCGTACGTGGAACTTCTGAGGAACTGTCTATCCTATTACCTCTTATATATTAATGCCGGAACTCAACAATTAAGACTGATTTTTATGGCGCCAGACTTAGGTAAGATGGTGGTAGCAAGCCAGGCGAACTTAAACAAAGAAAACCAACTATTTAGATCTCCAACCACACTAAGCAAAATATTATACTCCCCTGGGATCGAGCCTGGGACCTTTGGATACATATATAAATATATATATATTTAATAATTCGAAGTGAATTTTATGCGTGTTATTTATGATATTATGGTATTTTGTGATGATTACCATGTACTACAATTCTGACTTATAATTTGACAAATTACTAATAAAATGTTTATATCTGTTTTATATCTGTTTATATCTGTTTTGGATCTGACACCGGTACGCGAACCACTATAACACAGTGGCGGTTAAATTATTATACTCAAGACCCTTATTTAAGCTCGGGAGGAGCTGACGAATTCAATCAAGCCATGGAAATCCGTTATTTGGATATTTTCAATATTAGCAAGTTGGGGTTGGCAGTGGGCAGGCCACAGCTCGCGGAACCGATATTATCTGGGGGGTAAAGGTTTTCGCAAGGTGAGCACGGTTAAACGCGAAACGGAATGTGGAAAGTCCCGCTCGATGGACCAATAACATTGTTGCGGTCGCGGGGAGTCGATGGATGGTGGTAGCCTAGAATTTGTATGTGACGTCGTTTGGAGGAGGCCTTTGTTTAGCAGTGGGAGAGTGGGAGAGCTTTGTTTAGAACTGAAAGACTATAATTGCAGTGTAAATAAACTTACTGTCCAATAAGTAAGATAATGCCGTTGTGTGATTGGTGTGCATGTGCACAATAAACCAATCATTGAATGCTATTCAATGATTGGTTTATTGTGCACATGAAGTAAAGAAGCTCGCCAAGTTTCAACACCAGAAATTATAGATTTATTTTGTATAAAAAAAGCCATTAAAATAAACATATTAATCTGAAAATAGAAGAATATTTATTAACAAATCCGCTTTGACAAAATCAAATTGACACGTGTTTCGCCTCTACACGAGGCACCCTCAGGAAATATAGTCTTGCTGCTAAGCTAACGAGCCTTCTGCCGATGTATGCCAATCCGAGAGTGACGATTTTATTTTTTCAAAAGAATTTAGCGGATTTGTTGGTAACTATTATTCTATTTTCAGGTTTATATTGAAAAATGGTTCTCCGCATATTAACGACTGAATCAATTAACTATATTTTGTAAGTTGGAAAGTTCTACATAATATGCTTAACTTAATTTATCTCTTTCTTGTATAACGATTTAGTACATATGTATATGTTCATCAGTTTTAAGAGTAGTAGAGCCCCTTGTGTAACGGCTAGTCCGGGGAAGTACTACCACCATGCCTATTTCAGCTGCCAAGCAGTATTGCTGTGTTCCGGTTTGATAGGCATGGCTGCTGGTAAAATTACGGGCACGCGAGGCTTAACACTTTTATGCCTCAAGTTGACGGGCGCAATGCAGTACCGTGTAGGCTATGTTCTTTGTGAATGTGATCTTCCCATAAGGCAGTTAGAATTATAGGCAATAGATACACTTAACATCAGGTGGGCCGTCGTACTTGCCGACTTGCTTGTTCCGTCTTCTATTTGTATAAAAAAAAAGGTTTAGGCTTCGCGAAGTTTATAAGATCTTCATCTAAGTATGTTTTTAATGTACCTTTCTGGTAGATTTATTTACATGTGTTATGATTTTTATATTCCTTCCATTTTTATATTTTTTTGAAAATACAAATGATAATATAGGTAGGTATGGACCTACCTATATTATCATTTGTATTTTCTATCTTTCTTAGATGTACTGTCCCATAATTAATAAATGCATTCTGTTCTATTTATATTATTTGCAAGGGTAACCGAACAAAGAAACAAGATATTTTTTCTTAAAAATGTATTTATTTTTATTTTATTGTGCTCTTCATATTATTTTAAATTGGACTTCTTCGTCCGAAATCTAAAACAGAAGTTTAATTCAATGTAAAAAAACAGTATTTATACAAAAATAAATATTGTAGGTACAAATTAATAAAAATATAACATGAAACAAAACAGCTTTGTTGATATATAGAAGAAACGTATACTTTTAGGCATAGAAAATTTGATGGCGCTACCATTTTACCCATTTTGTGAGTACTTTAGAACTTTGTGTTCTATAATAAAGTTAGACTTAAACATTTTCAGTTACACAGTTATAAAAAAGTGTAGGTACCTACTTGAATAAATAAAGTTTTATGATGTTTGTTAGCGCAAAACTATTAGGAAATGCTTTGACATAACTATTTTCTAATAAGAAAACAAAGAAACATACTCGTGATAATCTTAATTTATGAGCCGTGTGTATAATGATATGATTATAAAATCCAACTCACTATCTTAAATAATTCATTTAACTAATTTTGTACAGAATCTACAATCAAACAACACAAAATTTTACAACTCTTTTTACAACAATAAAAATACCAATTCACAAATTATGTGATTTTAAGGACTAGCTCAAAAATAACTTACTAGGACGAAAGTTCTATCACTACATAATGTGGTCACGTGATTTCTGTACATAGTAAAACTATCCATCTAAAAAACAACTCGGAAGGTTATCGGAAATAATTACAATCAAACGCCCAAACCGTCTAGTTAGAATATCACAAGATAGTAGTATAGTAACTATACTGAAACTCGCCAAGAAAAAGCTACATAATTATCGCCCTTACACCCCATTAAATAGGGACGAATTCTCTCTAAGCGACAGTCATTTAGTGCTAAGATGTCTCTACGAGGTTTCATTACGGTTCATACATATTTGACGGTAACAAATGCCGCTCAGCCTTTCTGTCGAGCAGATGAGGCCGTTTGCTTAGGCCGTGGAAATAACTACTAAATGCAAGAGTAACTTTGTCACTGTCATTGACTGTGACACTTCACGACAACGGTATCTCAGCGGATAACCTATGCCTGGAGGAGGCCCTGGTTCCGCAAGTCCCGCAAGTGTTGTTGCTGTAACCGGAATCAGAGCCGAACGATGAGTCTCCACTGGGAGGTTTGGGAGATGCTCTAGGTCCTCTCCAGCACGGAATCCCGGGGAGCTCACCGCCAGGCCACGCTCCTCCTGCTCCCATCATAGGTGCTTGCGGCCGTGCTCCTACAGTACCAACTTGGGGATATAATCTAAGCAACGCGTCGAGAAGCACACCCTCGTGGAATTCCGAGGGGTCTGGCGGGTGGATATGTCGCGGCATTCTTTGATGGGCGCGCCGTCTCTCCAGTGACTTGGGCCGTCGGTCCAGGCGCTGCTGCCTTGGCCGATGGGGTAAGGAGTGCGGGGCTTGTGGCCTTGAACAGGTCCGACAAGGCGCTGCTTCTCCGACCAGACTGAGCTCGTCTTCTGCGAAGTGGTCGTCACTGTGCAGGCTGTCATCAGATCTGTGCGGCAGTTCCTCGTAAAGCGGAGCTCCACAAACATCTCCTCCGCAGGAGTTGCCTCCACGCCATGTTCCTGAACCGCAGACGAAGACCCTTCCTGAGCAGTTTTGCCGCTTTGTCTCCACCATCTGTAACGTAAGAAATGTAATTCGTTTAATTAAAATTGTATCAACATTCTACTCAGAGAGACGTTTATTCAAAATGCTGAATATTTATCAAAACAATTTACCGAAGTAGCTCGCAAAGGTAACAATTCTTTTGAGAGCCATTATTCATGCATCACAAGAACCCTCAAAAGCCTAAACATTTCCAAAGTTGAGCCTCAGAATTATAAAGTCAATTACAGATATCGCGAGTAAATAAAGTCTAGATAGACTACAAACAGATCACAAGAGATAAAACAAAGTTGGGACACAATATTTGGGCAATTACAGCAAAATAATTAGAAGACTGAGAAAAGGGCAGAAATGTCTGTTCCACGATTAAAATACCTGTCAGTTGGACAGTAACTAGACTTACTTTTGACGGTATCTTGATAGTAAAATAATAATTTAGCCTTGGATATTTTAACTCAATCAAGTTTTTATTGTTTACTAATGGAATGCCCGAGACTTTGTTCCCTCTCATCTTGTATTGTATGAACTTTGTATTATAATGTATTTGTATGAACTCCAACCAAATTTATTTGTTTTTTTTGGAATGAATGAAACGAAACATAAGAATTTCAAAAAAATCTTGAAGTATTAAATTTAAAGAGTGTTATTTTCGTAACAAAACATGTGTACATCACACAAAAATGTTGTCCTGAGTGGGAATCGAACCCATAATCTACAGCGCAGTAGGCAAAGCTGAATGCAAAGCAAATGTAGGTTTGTCAATTATATTTGGGCAGCTAGTCAGCTACCCAATGATTATTATTTAGGAAGGTGTTGTTTTCATTTTGACGACGGGGAAGCATTTAGGCCTTCATCTCACCTGGTTACAAGATAAGCCAAAGGAGGCACATTTCATACGGAATCCTCAACAGTCTAAGGAACTGGCTTTCTAACCTCAAATTACTGGAACACAATAATTTAGCATCGTATCGCTATGTCGACAGACTTAGGTAAGATGATGGTAGCTAGCCAGGCGGACTAAAACAAAGTCTTACAACCAACCAAACCAAGCACAACATTGTACTCCCCTGGATATCGAACCGGGGACCTCTGGATCTGATATCGGTAGGTGAACCATTAGACCACAGAGCGCGTTAAAGCGGTTAAAGGTTAGCTTCCAAGTGTGTGATTCTTACCTCCAACTGTGGTTCAAGCTCTGGTCGATGAGGTAGAGGTGGTCGCCTAGGTAGGTCCTGCAGATCTTCGTAAAGTGGAGCAGGGGGCGGCGCACGCCTGGTGGAACCCTGAGACTGGTGGGCTGAGGACTTCGAAGGCATAAGGTTGGTGACTTTCCGTTTGTGTCTGTGGAAGGAAACGGAATACGTAAGTGATATCGCTCTTTATGTGTACCGGCTTTCATAAATCATAAACCAGCTAGATGGCGTTGCTTCCGTTTCTATCTAGAAACGGATGTGTAAAATCAAGTCTTCTTAATTCTGAAAAGCCACCACCTTTACGTCGTTACTATATATATAAATATAAATATAAAGTTAATATTGTTATTTTTGTTTGATCATAGATGATGATGGATAGAAATTATTAATAATAAAATATTTATGTTCAACACCAAAACGAACGAAGAGAGAACAAAATATTGTAACCATGGGCCGTCTTATAAATTTAAAAAGCTATCTCTACCAGACAAACTTTGGACGAAATGGATAATCATAATTAAGATGGGGTAACAATGGTGTTAACAATACTAGTAATAATACTTAAAAACGAATACTATGAATATTATTAATAAAATGAGTATTAAATATACATTAAATCGTGTAAGTTGTTAATTTAATAGACGATAGGTATATATTTAATCATTTGTACGTATATTAATTTAAGACGAGAATGTGATTTTTCAATAGTTGGGAAAGTATTCGTTTTCTAAGCTCCTTTCTATTCCTTTTCCATTATTTGAACGCCACAAAGAATTAAAATTCCTCTCAGCCTAAAAATCCGAAGAAATAAAATAATGGATTGAATTGAATAGATATCCGCCAATAGGTACTCGATCATAATTCAATATTGGTTCATAATTCCGTGTTACCTGCAACTCAAGAGGATCGGATATTATTGAGTCATTAGGCACGGTCACTTGGTTGAAGCAGATGCTACCAATCAAAAACCAACTTTAATGGATGTTGGGTAAAAAAGCAGGTAGATTATGATGAATTCATTATAATTTTGGCAGAATAATACGTGGTATCGTTTTAATTTTTATAATAATTGCTTTGGGTACGCGGTGGCAATACTGCTGGGATCTTTTTTGCGGTTGCATTTATGGGTCCTTGTTATATTAACATTAATAATATGGGATGCTCAAAACTTGTTTTTTTTTAGCTCTTGCTTCTTGGGGTTGTCTGGGATTACCTGGGCGTGGATTAGGTCTACGGTAGAGCGAGCTTTCCCAGGAGTTGACTATTAAAGGCACTGATTACGCGTCTTTGTCACTTGACTTTCCATCATGTCTTCGATATGCGTCGCTGAAGACATCTCTTCAGAGACCCATCGTGCATTTTAAGGTCCTTTAAACATTAATAAGTGTAGACCCTCAGCAATCTGCTCTTGAATTGGAGGTCCCTTAATGGTGCAGGGGTTTACTAAAAAAGGATTTAAAAAATGATCACAAATTGACAGGGACAATTTCCATTACGTTTTACTAGCAATAATGGTTGTACATTTATGTCCTGGTATTCAGAAATTCAGATTTAATAAATAACCTGGAGGTGTCTTGTCTAGACAGATTACAACGAAAGTACCAGGCAAGCATAAAGGACAAGAACATCCTAAAACAAAAACAAGTGTCTGGTTTGGCTAGATCTTTGTAAAACAATAGTAGTTTTCGAATACCCAGGTAGTTGTCCAATAAACCTCAGTGTTCGCACGGTCACCCTCAGATGTTCGACTCGACGTAGGCGATGCAGCTAAGACCACAGTACACGTACGAACAGTATTTCAACTGCCCGTTACCTTAGCAAAAGACCATACCGGAGCAAGTATGTTGCTCCGAGCACCAGAATGCTGGTTTTTGCTAGTGGTTACAGCTAAATGATCACAGCACTGGTGACGGCTAAGACCGCCCCTCCTGCCAAAGTGCGACAGAAAGTTGCCATACGCTTTGCCGTGTTTCGTAAGTAAGCGAGCGAGCCAATACCGTCGGGGAAAGCTGCCAAGAGCGAACCGCTAATTAATAAAAAAAACTACCCAAAAAAAAGTTTATAAAATGAGTCATAGAGAGAACCTCTCCATATAAAGGTAGATTATGGGATATATGTCGAAATTACTGTATCTGTGATAATCATATTATGATAAAAGTACCTATCTATGTTTATTATGATATGTATATTAATCTAATAGTTTAGATATATGGTACCAAATAATGTAGTTTATCGTATTATGCTAGCTATATAAAATATAAGTATATAAAATTTATTAACGCTGACAACTTTCTCTTCTATTTAATCTTGTTCCTCTCTGAAGCTCGCCTGTGCCATACTTTTTTGATTCTTTGTTTGTATACTTATATTATTGCGTGTGCAATAAAATGTAAAAAAATGAATAGCCGCCATTTTTAAAGTAAAATGAAGTTGGTATAGGCCACCGAATTGTAGTGATGTACTGCTATATCTCGAACTGTGGTGTGACCAGACGACACCCGTTAAGGCCGACCACCCACTGACGGTAACCTTATGGCTAAGCGGATGTGGGGTTCACTCGAGTTGGTTAAGATTGGCCTTGTGCTTTGATTCGAGATAGTTTCGAGACAGGTTACGAGAGATGGCATTGGAGACGCCATGAGAACTTAAGCGTTTAATAGCTTTTTATTGCTGCCGAAACGTCGGTAGTAACAAAAAGGCAAATATCACGAAAAATACCTCTAAAATAGTTTAATCTAACTGTTCAAACACTATCAAAAAAAACTAGAGCCAGTTGAGAATATTAAGTAACGTTTTACGAGCAATTTTTTTTTTCAATATTACCTATTTACAAGAACGGCAATCTAAAAAAAATATTTTACCTGATCTCTTTGGTATGATTGGCTTTGCAAAAACTCGGGGTCACTGAAAACCCAAACCTAAATTTAGAATACATCCTGGTTCTAGCGCCCTAAACCTTTTACAAGTGATATAAGATATAAAATCCACAATAATTATTATATTTTAAATTTTATAATAATTGTTCTAAAATTTTAGTAGAATATTATTTTCCATTAATAATTAGTAAGTGAATAAAATTATTCTAATCTTTAATTTCATTTTACTTTTTCATTCTCATTTAAAGTTACTTGGATGAAATCGATTTTAGTATTAAGGCCGTACATATACACTGTACATTTAAACACTGTTTCACCTAATGTTCAATGAAATTTCTGTGTTCAATTAAGTTTTCATTGATTTATTGATTTATTTTTAATTTCATCAAGAACACTGACCAATTTAACGTGATCTTACTATAGTAAGCGCTCCTTATCTGTTATCTCGTTTTTTAAGATAAAACTATTCTTTATTCCGTCATACAAATCCATACAGCTCTTACATGGATCAGATAAGCTCCCTAATCCGGTGTGCCTATGTTGACATACGACTTTTGGTCTCTAGAGTCGGAAAAACTTTCCTCTTGTCGATGAAGCTAATAAGATAAATCAAGTTGTATATGAAACTTCAACGTCAAAGCTAAGGCAAATTCTTGAAATAAAATAATGAAAGTAACAGACTCGCTACTTTTCCCCTTCTAGGATTCGCCTCTGATCACTACTCAGAGCGTGAATCTTATGGGAATCTCTTACAAGGGTTGTTAGAGGCACGTCCAAACCTGCGTTTGGCACATACCCACGGTTTTAAGTAACTAGTATTCGATACGAGACAGATTGCAAGCCCATTTCTGCTTAGCGGAATACTAGCCAGTGACACATGCCGTTCAGATTTTTGGTCATAGGAACATACCCGTTTCCTCACAATGTGGCCTTCACTGTCAGAGCATGTGCATGTGTCAAATGCGCAAATAAACGTCAGAAAAACTGAAAAATCTATTGGTGACGACTGGATTTGAACCTACAACCTCCATATCGGAAGGCGGGCCCATACTCAATAACACCACAATACCACACCAATCTGGTTTATATTTTGCTGTTACCCTCTTTTTTAAATGTACTTGTTAGGTGATGAAAACAGCCAAATTGGGCATTTTAGCAATTAATTGTGTGCTATTTTATACATGTAACACGATGTTAAATGTTTTCAGTACAGTACACTACAGCATCCATTAGATTTTTCAACATGCTTTAACAGTTGCTTCAAAAGTGCCTTTAAGGACCAACGAGATTGTTTTTGGTCGCTTTTTGCCGTTGACGCATATATTCTCCATTCTCATAATACTGACAGACTGATGCCACAAAACTTTTTCTGTAAATATTAATAATGATTTGATTCCATTCCGAGATTGTCTCTGTCGATGGAATTTAAGCATATTATTAATTACGCGCATTATTATGACCGAAAGGATAAATCGTTTGTTATTCCTAGCAAGACGATAATTTCTTTTTTTTTTTATTCTGAATTCAAAACTCATTCAAAAATGTGTTATCTTTACAATGCGCGCGCCAAATTCACTTAGACACCGCGTTTTGTCGACAACCACAAACAAGTATCAAATTCCCCATTCTCGATAGTTGATGTCCCGTCTCTAATAGTAGAGGACAGCTTGTGAGATTGACTGACATGAAGCGATATTTTTGTTGATGTGTACCGTGTTATAATTATGACACGGTGAAGTGAACTGGGTGTGGTTTGTTACACTGGTGAAAATTTATTAAAATGACAGATGCACTTTAATTTTACCTGTGACGAAAAAAGAGGGGCGTTAAAAGACGCTTTTGTATATGTATCACTAATCGTGGCCTACATCCAAAACGGATAAACTTATTTAAATAGTATATTACAGGTATATAGAATGTCAGTTTTTACCGACATCCATTCAGAACAGGCGGTAGATTTGACGCTTCAAAATGATCCTAAAAATCATTACGAGGAAATGAATTTAACTTTGACTTTAGTTAAAGTATTTTATTTGATTATTTACGTAAATAGATTTTATTTTTCTTTCAATCCGTTCGTTCGTCTATCCATCCAACTGTCACAGATTGTGTAAACTGCCACTTAAAAAAAAAAACATGAAAGGTCCTCATACTAAAAACTTGATTTTCGCCTTGAATTGTAGGTCGGAACCCTCGTTGTGAGTACTTAGTCACTTAGTCCGTTTTTTATACAAAACGAAAACCGAATTGTATACACAGGTTAACTACCTTTGTAAGCAAAAATAATAACGTGAAACACGACGCGACGCTGCGCTGTAAGACTTTGTTGCATGACATTAATCGCCGTTTAACACTGTGGTTTCTCACCCATATTTTCACCCTGTTGTCTTACAAGAATCATAATGAATCTCTCACAAAGGTAACTAACACGATGGCGGTCTAATTAGTAAAACATCCAATAACAACGTGGTTGGTCGAGCACGCCCTTTGCCGGCGCCTATGCGGTGAGGTATCAGGACCGATTACGTGTATATCAATAGCATGGGAATAGCCAGGGGAAATATTTGTCACATAATGTGTGCTGAGAAATATTTCCTCTGCATGATAAACTTAGTATTCAGAATAATTCCGATCTGTTAGCCTGTTAACCTATTCGATATCGATTCTTTCATTACATTTTGAGTTTTAAGTACAGTACGTATCATCATCATCATTTTAGGCCACATACGATCCTGAGCCTCCTCCATCCATCGACTCCCCGCAACAGCCACAATGTCGTCGGTCCATCGAGTGGGGGGGTCTTCCCACACTCCGTTTCGCGTTTAATCGTGGTCGCCATGCAAGAACCTTTGCTCCCCAGCGGTTATCGGTTCTGCGAGCTATGTGGCCTGTCCACTGCCACTTCAGCTTGCTAATTCTGAGAGCTATGTCAGCAACTTTGATTCTCCTACGGATAGTATATGTGATAGGATAGTTTATGCTAAATAAACTTCTACATGAGAGGAGTCAGGCGTTTGGGACCGCTATCAAAAGGGACCACAGTCCCAATCACCTGAATCTTTTTTTAAATTAAAATTTATCAGGCATTAGGGTCCACTCGGAATATGACTACTAAAATGGTTTAAATACAGTTACAAGTATTTGAAAAAATCAACATATTTATTAATATAAAAATTATATAAAATTATTTATTTAGCAACAGAAAAAAACGCCTGTCTTCTCTTATATGACACCAGCAACGTTTTCCACGACTTACAAATCAATTTGACATAAAAGATGTCATAACACGTAATAGGGTAACAGAGGTGTCAAAATACCCGATCCTCGAGGCGTCCAAGTGACGTGGACGTCCGTATTCTAACACAAAAGGTAACCTGATCCATGTTACCGAGATACTGACAGGACACCCTGTACAAGGGTTAGTAGGGTAGGACACTTTGAAGGGTGAAATTCAATGTCATTGTATTTCAATAAATATCTATCCATTCAAAACGCCATAGATTCCCAAATGTATACAATACATTTTAGAACACCGGTTTTACTCACGTATACATTTATGTTGATGTAGGCACCAATGGTTAATCAATTCGACAGGTAAATCATCATTAGGGTGAGTAACCTAACCGTAGAGTAATACTCACTATCTAAATGTATACGTGAGTAAAACCCGAGTTTTTTTAAATGTATAGTATGTCTCACTCAGATTGCTGGGTATAAATGCCTCTTTTCTGTTTTTCCACAATTTTTTATATAGAAATAAGTTTTACTATACAGTTGGTCTATAAACTAGACAAGACTTACTTCAATCCACTTCAACAGCCCATGAACTTCCACTGCTGGATAGAGCCGACGCCAAAATTTTAACCACCACGCTTTGCAAGCGGAGATTCTTTAGTCAGCTTTTACGACATTCATTGCTCAGTTATAGGGGTCGATTCGTAATTAAATAAAGATAAGTAAATTAAATTATTTATCAATCTTTTTCCATCTTCACAAAGCCTAAGAGTAGGTAGAGGTACACACAAAAAATATACAGGTAGGTTACAGTAGGTACCTACTTAATAAACTATCGCATTTTTTCACTAACAATATCGCGACCCTATTTTGAAACGTAATAACAATTCACACATGACTTTATATTTATAGTACTAAGTATCTAACCCTAGTTTGTCGTAAATATAAATTTCAATTTGTAACTAGTTGAGAACCCAAAGCTCCGCATATACCCTAATTTCATGTTCTCTAATACAGAGCAAAATTGATTAAAGGACCCTTAGAGTAATGAATAGAACTAAACTTAAAAAATAAAAAAAACTTTAAAAAGTATATTAAGACATTAATTATAGGCTTAGATTGGCGCTACATGGCGCTATGTGAAATTATTATCCTGTACTGTAATAGATAGGTATGACAGGTTCGATAGACTAATACATTTTATACCTACTCCAAAAAATGGTTTTATACATTTTTTTATTTTTTTTATTTTTTGAGTATCTCCAAATCAGAAATTAGCTCCCCATTAACATAGAAAAAGAAGCAAAGCCTATAAATTTTAGCCTGCGTTTAATATAAGTAGGTTTGCATATTTTATAAATAATAATAGATAGCCCTTGACCTAGATTGACCTTGGTCAAGACGTCAGAGGCCAAGGCGGTAGAGCTATTTTTTTTGTAAGGATAATACGCTGGCCTGTTTCTGAACCGGTAGGGCGATATTTTTGCGTGGATCTGATCAGGATCAGCCAAGCCTGGAAGTTTTTTATATTTTAACCAAATTCTTATGCAGGAGAAGGTTCTCAATTCAGGCGGTATTTTTAGCTAGCTTTAGAGCTTATCATTACCATAGCATTACTTAAAATATGCATTGGAAAGTTTTTAAATACATATGACTTAAAAAAGGAAATCATTGCATGGCTTGGTTCATACTACTGAAATGCCTCTATGCACATAGCTTGTTCAACACACCTCTTCCAAAGGGTTATATCGCAGTTACAAACTGAAATAAGACCTTGTTTACGGTAACCGGTGTAAAGTTTTGATCAATTAGTTAAATAAATGGTAAATTAACCGAAGTTTCTGAATTTCGAGTCAAGGGATCCAATCAAGTAAGTAATAGAAGTTAAGGATCTATGAGCGACCCAAACAGGGCAGAAAACTGTGTTGACAGTAACTATACTGCTGATCGGAGCCAATCTGTGACACCAAGCTATTTTAAGAGGATATAATTGGCGCCTTCGGCATGTGGTCGTGAGCCAGGCGGCTAAACAAAACCTGCCAAGGTTTTGCTTGGTTGCAAAGTGGCCAAAGATCACAATGGGTGTGTGTTGCTTCGAATCCTACCCGAGACAGTACATATGTAAGTCGAATAGAGATGTTAGTTCTGTGTATAAGTGTGAATTTACAAAGTATTATATCCATGTTGCTTAATTTGGGGCTAGATGGCGCTGTGTGGAAATTCATATCCTATAATGTCCTAATGCAGTGGAGAGCAACCATTCTCAACGAAATGAAAATAGTGCACACGCTAAGTTCAAACAATAACCACGATATAGTTTTATCCAGTCTATAAACTTTAGGTGATACAAATCGAAGTTCTGAAACTTTGCAGCGAAACATCGGCGAGTTCTAAAGAATATAGATATTGGTTTTAGTTGTGATAATATTTTGTAACCCAAGCTTCTTTTGTGCAGAGCTGAATGTATATTTTGTTAGTTCTAAAGACTGACTGCCCATGTTTGCAGGTATTTTGATTAAAAGTACGAAAAATAATCAAATTTCCAAAGTTACTAATACTTTATCTGTCTTCTACCAATTATTGGTCTGTAGTACAACTCAAACTAGCTGACTAGTTGACAGTATTAAAAAATCCGAATTATAAAATTTAAGCTTCATCGTGTTATACTCGTATAATTTTATATCTGACCCCTTATTCTGTATGAGCAATCGTGTCTTAACGCGCCCGCGTTACGATATCTGCATAGAATCATCGTAATGACATATCGTAACGCGGGCGCGTTTAGACACGATTGGTCATACAGAATAAGGGGGCTGTATTCATATTTATCACTCTTCATATTTATGATTGGCATTCCATTTATATGATTCTATTAAAGCTTTTTTTTTTTATTATTTATTGTACGACGGGGAAGTGCTTGGCCCTCATCTCACGTGGTTACAAGTTCGAAGGTGGAGACGCACTTCACCCGGAATCCTCAACAAACTGAGGAACTGGCTATCTTACCTCTAATTGCCGGAACTATTTTTATCCTCCCCTGCTTGATTTTTCATTTGCACCCCTCATATTAGAATAATTAAACCTATGTCAGACATAGTAAACGACACCTCTCACGTATACATTCATCTAGTAAGGCTAGATAAATATATATTCATACATACAAAGATACTATCGAAAAACATAACCTTCGTTCTGAAGCAGTCAGGTAAAAGTAAGCATGAGTAACTTTTTCTCTTTGACACAATAATTTTCTTCGCATTACCTATTCAGGTGTGGATCTTTTTAGGACGGCGCATAGGCTCGCCAAAACATATTGTTATAATCCCAAACAATTTTTTTATTAAATTGGCTATAATACTAGCTATGGAGTAATTATTGTTACTTTATTATCTAGTTCAAAGAATATAAAATGTTAATGAAGATTAATTCTCTAACTTAGCCTCACAATCAAATCCCAAACCTTTGGTCACACAAGGTCTACTCCTATTGTTAATGCTTTCCCAAACAATGTATCAACGAATGCTATCAGATCTGAATCTATTTATGGCCCCACGTCTTTATTAAGCCTCCCTTTGTCTCTCTAATTATGGTAAACGAATTGAACGCCGATTTCCAAGTGCACCAAGCTTATTACCGGTATCTGCATACAATCGAAAATTTGCATAATAACTTCATTTCGTTCGAGATTTGAATGTACCAGTATACTACGTTGGATTTGGTTGGCACATACGGATTGGGAACTAGCATTCGATTGGTGCGAGTGTCTTGATTGCAACTACGATAACACGAGGAACTTTGTCGCCTGCGGCAACTTCGTTAATGATGTCTTTGTGTATGGAATACGTAGACATAGAATCTATGAACATGAATACTATCGATACGACAATGTTCAATGAAATATCGTTTAGCACACTGACAAAGTCTCATCTCATTGAACAAAGTCATTTTGATTCATTGGAAACCACAGTGACGGAAACAGTTGTACCCTGTATGCCGTATTGGCACAGCCTGAGCTAGGCTGTGCAACTGTCTGGATAGTACCTACGTGCCTCTAAATTTAGGGGTTAAATTCTTATCTAGTAAATATCATTGAAAATCGATCGGTTTTTCTTAGTTTGGTTGTAGTTGTAGTTGAGTATTCGCAAGTTTTAGCTATTAGCTTTTTATTTAAAACTGGGATATTATGTTGGTCTGGCATCTGGCTATAGTAAACGTTAATCATAATGTATTACTAGTAATTTATGGATAAATAGCGCCAGTATTTTCAATGTTAAGCCGTTCACAACTGCAAGTACCTATGTATAATTGAATGTAATGTAAATTCTTCAAAGCCACTAAAAATTCAGAACATTTCCATGTATTTACTTTTAAAACTTGTACAAAAGCTTATAAACAAAACGTCGAAACATAAAGCCCTACACAAGTTGTAAAACAATACAGCTTTACAAAAATCTAGAAGTTAATAGAAGTTACCGAAGCCTGGGAGTCCGCGTGCCAGGTGCAGTCCATGCGTGTGCAATCTTCGTGATAAGGTTTAAGAAAAGTAGGTATTTATAGTGCTGTAGTTCAGGGCTTCAATTTGAGTTTTGATAAGGAATTATTCCATATTTAGATATAAAAAACTTACAAACAGTGAAATCTAATGAAAATGTGTAAAAATGGACTGTAGTTTCGCCAAAAAAGATAACATAGACAGGTTGGCTCCGCCACAAATCCTTAGGTTGCTATAGATTTAAGCTGCTCCTTACTTATAGTCTATAGAGATGTCGTGATATCGGTAGAATTTCATTGTAGTAAGAACACAACACTTTTACATTTGTCGCGGTCGCATGGTAGCCAAGTTATTGGCTATACATCGATATGTAAGTACCTATTCTGGGAAAGCTCGCTTCTTAAAAAATGTACATAAATATTATTTATTTAATCTATTAGTTCCCATATTACAAGCTTTGCTTAGTTTGGGTTTAGATGGCGCTGTGTGAAATTAATATAGCATTTAGCTACCTTAACAAAAGCTTACTTTAAAATTTAGAAAGATTGCAAATCAGTGGGCTCCCAGTCTACAATTAGTTCTTTACCTACTGCAATAACACCCTTGGCTTATTTCGCGCAAGCAACTGCTACACAAGCTATGCAAGTTCCATAATAACTGCTATTCAATCTGGGCAAATGTCGACGAAACAAAGGGCGGGTAAATAGTGCATTGTTCTGCAGTGTTGAGGGGTTGGTTTTATACGGGCTTTTTCAAGTTCACGAGGAGTTTTTCAAGTATTTCGCAGTGTTCGCTTTTTGTTGAGAGCTGTGTGAAATTTACGAATAAAAATTATGGGTTGTAATTTTTACGGGCGCGTAAAAAATGGCTTGTGAATTTTTTGGGCTCATACAATGACTTTGAAGAAATTATGCTGTCAAAGTTTGACCGTAAATGTGAATAATTAATGTTTTACAGACACATAGGCTTTTTTTTTTTTTAATCTTTTTTTTTAGTAGGGACAAAGGTCACGTCAAAGGAAAATGTTTCGTATGAATGTGGTAAGCTAGTAGTAGGTACACGAAGACCGAAAATGAAAGGGGTAGAAAAGAATATGCATGTGAGGAGTTCATAGAAGAGTGGATGATGAGCTGACGACTGATAGAAGTGAATGGAAGAGAAGAACATGTTGTGCCGACTCTGCCTAGGACAGGAAGATGACGATGACGACTTTCTAATGTAGGCTCCTGACTGGCTTACGTAAATTAAATGCGAAATTAGAGATATGAACTAAATGAATGATGGAGGCACAATTTTGGTCGAAAGCACATGCAGAATGGATCTACTAAATATTTTAAGTCAAACGTTTGATTCCAATTTTATGCAATTTCTTAACTCACTTCCCCGCCATATTCCCATAAAACAAGACAGATGGCACATTTCCGCTTTTAAAATATACTATAAAACCTAAAGCAATAGGTAAGTACTTCTGAATATTCATAATCCAGCTGACTATCCACGCCAAATGTCTAGCTCGTGCGCTGGAGTCGGCCCGCCCTCGATGCTGATTGGCGAGCCAATTTTAAACTAGCCAATCGCAGCGCAGCACGAAACGGTCGGTAATTTCGGTATAATTAGTCATGCGTCAGTATAATGAGGTGTATGCTAAAGTTTTTGCACTGACAACTCTATTGTTGAAGGCAATTATTCGGTCTGTTTGTTGATGCGGCTTAGTTTTTTGGTCGTCAAAATCCGATAACGATGATGAGAATTTGTCTGGGGTTCGTTGATACGGTACCTCAATTTTTTTCCCATTGATGGGCTGAAATACTTCGATCAGTAGTTACAGTATCCGGAGAAGCAGCAAAATGTCATCAATCTCATTAAAAGACCCAATAGTACCGCTATCTCATACAAACGTAGTTAGTCATTTATTTTGAAGTAGCACAGCAGCTGTCAATTTCAAATGCAATTTTGCAGGTATAATTTGATAGCATCGCTTTACTTTTTCTAACAATACAATCAAATTATAGCCAAATTGTTTTCCCCCACAAACACTTTTGCAAAGAAAAATAATATTCACTCGCCATAAAACAGCAGAGAGTTGAACAGATCACCAAACTTTTATGCCGATCTCTCAAATCCCAGAAGGTATGAAGATGGATCGGTGGTCATAATAATATCTAACGGAAAAGAATAACATTTATTAATAGTCAGCTTTATTTGTAGCATCCTTATCGCTCGTATATTATTTACCTACACAGATAGAAAAAAACGGAACAGACTTTTCAAGATCTACCTGTGATCGTCACTCAGGGCATGGATCTTTTGACAATCACATAGTTATAGGGCACGTCTAATCTGACAAGATTTTATTCAAGATAAAATTCACATCTCCCCTTGTCATTGGTATTAAAACATATCAGTAAAGATGGGGTTTTAAGAGCTTGTGGTCAAATGTATGGATATCACTAAAAAAATAAAGTTCGTTGCAAAGGCTCATCATTTGCAAATTAAAGCTATTACAAAGAGAAATAGTCCAGGGTATTGGGTACGGCATCACTTCAATTTATTTTCTTTAACATTTGGCTTAAGCATCCGGTTGTCTCGGCAACATGGGATGTCTGGGTGTCAAGACAAATACAGTCAACTGTACGGTCATACAATAAAAAAATAAATAAAAAAAAAACCAGTCAAGTTGAAAAATGTTTTATTTTTTTATTTTTTATTCGCTTTGTAATTAATTGGTATTGGGAGTGCAGATACCGGTAAAAGGTTGAGGTACAGGAAATAGTCGCGCTCTTCAAATACCGGACTAGCAAGAGGCGGCTCAGGAGACCGGCGGCATTTTATTGTGAGGCCAAGACCCACTTCGGGGTTTCAAAGAAGTTAAAATTTTCTGCTGTTTTGGAACTTTTTGGTTACTAATTGTTGTTACTGTATTTTTTGGGTGTATGCGGTATTTACGAATAAATGATTATATTATATTGCATTTCATATAGTCGAATTCGACGGTCTCCGAATTTGTCTAAGCACCAAAATTAAACAACAAATTAACATACAAATCGACATCGACACCAAACGATTTTAAGAGCCTTGACCTACAACGTCAGATGCCTTAAGGCAAATCAATTTCAAACCACCCAAGCTCCATAAATCGCAAGATGATCAATGGCTAAACCTATAAATCCTGCGTAAGCCAAACAAACAACTTGCGCAAGTAATGCCGTAGTAACTTAATATAATCTGTGGTAGTGCTATCTTTACTTAGATTATACGGAGGAAACTAAACAGCGGGGATCCCGATTTAGCTATGTAATATTGACATTTCATATGATTTATGAACAATAAACACGCTCGGTATGCCACCATATTGTTTGAAGGAGTATTGAAGAAAACGTCAAGTTTGCAGATATATATGTAACTCATTCCCATGGGACATTGTGGCCAAGTCCGGCATCTGGACTTGTTATTGGACTTGGATGTGTAGAAAAAAAGACATATTAAACTAACTCTGGCATTTCGTTGGAATAAGCCACTTTCATACACTTTAAAAAGCCCACAGTTCAGTTAGTAGCTTTGTCTTCTGCTCTGTAGATTGTGAGTTCAATTCCCGCCATGGACAAACATTTGTATGATGAGTATTGGGGTTTATTCTGTTTTCTGTTTTTGGCTTCAGTTTTCTGTGTTGTATCATAGCAGCTGTGTTGGTTATAGGTAATAACTCAGTTCTTACAAAAAAAATATATGTATGCTATTAGTTATTTAGTTCCCATGTTAATGAATAACCTATAATATTTATTTATTTGAAAGATCCGTTTTCGGTTTCTGCGTACAATGCTATTGGAGGATACTGGGTCTCAATTAATATCTACAAAACCCAAGCCAATCGTGCGTCTGAAAGAAGTACCTCTGCTTACGAATAGACAAGGTTCAGGAGTAACAATGATATACCAGAGGAAGGGCAGCTGTGTCCTCTTTAGAACTGTCTAATGCTTTTCCTACAACTAATTCACCTGCCAAGCAAGATGATGCTGTTTTCCTGTGATTTGTGACATTTGTGACAAGGTATATTATTATTCCCACTCGACGTAAATAATTAGGCTTAAGAATATTTGAAGGGATGCAATTTACTTCTGGTTATTCAAACATTATTTTAAGTTCAATTCTATAATGCCAAAACAAAAATCAATGTCAGAGTATACTCACGACTCTTCAAGACCTCTTCAAGGATTCACCTTAGATTGTTCAGAGCGTGGATCTTCTACCTCAATTCTAGTAGATTCTACTGGATCCAAATCCAATTTTATAAAATACCGGTTTATAGGCGTTATCAAAAGACAAAGTCATACCATTTCGAAAGGCCGTCCAAAGCTATACTTAACTATACTTGGGGCTAATAAAGGGCTTGGGCATCAGAGTGATATTTGGACGGTGGTCGCCAAAGCGTGACTCCAATCAGACCGTCCTTTGAATGTGGTAGGCCAAGCGCGTCTGGTCAGCCCCTGACCTTGTCACGGTTCGAACACCGTTTATTCAGCATAGTATGGGTAATACCGAATAAACTGAAGATAAGTTATCTTTTTAAAAGATACTTCCTCCCGCGAACCATAAAATTAAGGAATGGGAGACCATTCCTTAATTTTATGGTTCTCAGTGAGAACTGACGAGGTTTTGAGTACTAGCTACAGTATGGGGTTTTTCGAAAAGGGCGTTTTGAAGATTTTAAAGGGTTGGCAATGCGCGATGCTTCTGGTGTTGCGAGCGTTCATAGGCGACGGTAACTGCTTTCCATCAGAAGGGCCGTATATTGCCACTTCGTGTCATAAAAAAAAATCTTCTAGGTATAGCGTGGAGTCATAGGACAATAATTTGTGTGATGAATATAGATTGTTGTTCTGTGTTTAAATATAAATATTATAGGACATTAATTATAAAAAGCGCCATCTAGACCCAAACTAAGTACTACCTATAGCTTGTAATAAAACTGGATAACGGATATAATACTTAAACATATTTTGTAAATACATACGTACCTACCTACTATATGATACAATACCCAAAAACAAAACAAATATCTATTCTTCATCACAGAAGTGTTCGTTCTGGGTGGGAATCGAACCCACAGCCTACAGCGCAGAAGGCAGAGTTACTACCAACTGAGCTATGAGGCTTGTTGTTTGGGTGTCGTATCATATACCTAGTACGTACCTATGTATTTACAAAAAAAGTATGTACCTAACTATTATATCCGTAATCAAGTTCCCATATTACAAGCTATGATTAGCTCGGGGCCAGATGGCGCTGTGTGAAATTAACGTCCTGAAATATTTATTTATATGCGGATTGGTGGATCGCACAGAAAATTAAATGTAATTGAAGGGAACGCAGGGAACTAGTGCTAAGGGAACAAAGATGTGGGATGGTCACCCTGCCGATGTATTCCCTAGAGGCTATAGGGTTTTTATTAAAGGGTTTATAAATTAAATAAATAACGTCCATAACCGCTTACCATCAGATAGGCGTACGCTTGTTTGCCAACTAATTTGAATAAAGAACCTGAAACTGAACATCAAAACTGTCCCAAAGAAACGCTCGACAAATTTTTAAACAAATATTGTAGCGACGCCAGAACACAACGTGTGGAAGGGAGTTAAATATCGACAGTAAATTATCGACATTTATAATAAATGTAACCGTACACAAGTCTTTCGCGCGTCAGTACGAGCCGTTAAACATCTTATTAACAGAATATAAATCCGAGCAGCTACTTATCAAGCTGCTCCTAAATCCGATACCGAGCTGTCTGCAACCAGTTGACAGGCATATTGTGACACTTCTAATTATTTCAACGGTTTGGTGCGAGAGAGGAATCGTAGCGGAGAATTTTCAACAAACGTATTTTATGGCGATTTCAGATACGCGCAGATTTCAACAAATGCATTGGTTACACGCGTGGCATAGTGAAACGTCATGCCTACTACATACCTATGTAGATAATACTAATCAGATAATTGACTGATGAAACGCCTTTGTCTACTTCTCACAAGCAATGTGCTTCATTTTCCTATGTTATCGTAGGTTTTCAACGGGACAACGGTGACAAATATCTGGATATTTTGTCATTTATTGGTATCTTACAAACATTTTGTATGTAAGATATTAAACGATCTTGTACTTAACAAGTCTGAAGCACGATTTAACCATCGTTTTTTTTTCGCCGGGTAAGCACTTGGCTATCATCTCACCTGGTTACAAATTAAGATATATTTGATTAAGCGTTTGGCTTTATATAGTTGAAAAAGCCTTATTTTCAATTAGAAATGTTACTTCTAGCAAATCTGAAAGTTAACAACCTGGACCGCTTAATTGAGCATATAATTAAACCCTGAATAGTGACAGCGCTCTAATCAACTTTCTCGGATCATTGCTTTGCAATGCGACGGACAGAATAAACTGGCATAGAATCCGTCTCAAGCATCAGCGTTTCTATAGCGTCTGTATTTCTGCTGTGTTACGTTAATTTCTGAAATTCTAGGTAGGCTCGCTCTATAGTAGACCAAAAAACATAAAGATTTAAACCGGCATATTTAACCCGAGTGTTTTACGGTAAAGAGGTAATAAAAATGTAACATTTTTTAGCAAAACTGTTTGTAATAAAATGTATGCTAACAACATTAAAACCATGAAGGATATTATTATATAAGGCCTCATACGCACTAGCGGTTAACCGCCGCAACCGGTAACCGCGCGGTTAGCCGTTTTTTCGTTTGAATATGCAAACACTTGTTATTGTACGCACTTAACCGCCACAAAATTTCAATCGACGCGGTTGCTTGGATGGCCGCGGCTCGTTTTGCGGCTAGCCGTTATCTTGTCTATGCGCACTAAGCGGTTTATAGCGGGCCAGTTGCGGAGCCATGAACAGAAACACTTTTTCAGACACCTTAAATAAAACTTTGACTTAAAAACTGTTATATTCAAATATATTTATTTGTTATAAAAAAGATAAACTATTTTGCACTATGAAACTGGTCCTTCGTAGTGCAAAATAGTTTCTCTTTTTTATTATATGAATAGAGACATAAAATGGAGATAATGGGAAGAATTATTAAATTCTCGGTTTTTTACCATTTTGTTTATGGATTGCAGTAGGTACCTATGCCGCTTTCAAGCAGTCCATCCGCTTACGAGGTACAACACCGCGTTTGGCCGCCACGGCGGCGATTAGCCACTATTGCGTTTGAGGCCTAAGCTTTACAGCAGGCATCTTATTAAACTTGTACATACTGGTTTGTGAAGATAAAAACAAAGGATCATTAAAAATACAGCCAAACTCTTTTCTTGAGTGGATTTACAGTAAAAGAAAATATTCGGTATCTGACCAACTACTTTTCACAGTTTCTCGTGAGGATTGAGGAAATTCATTCTCATAAATAAACTTTTAATTACCAAGTGTAACTTTAATTTGAAACTAGTAAACAAAATAAAAAAGAGTTTTAAATAATGTGAGGTAGCACCTCTGTTTAATTTGCAGCCTGTCCCACTTATTTATTGCTCGTCCAGAATGTTTCTTTTACAAGCGCCTTCTATGCCATATATTTTACGAGCTCGGAAAGTGACGAAGGTTTGATCGGCGATTAACATGTCTCACACTTCACACACGCATTGTCAACGTACAACTTCTACCAATACAGGGTGAACAACGGTATTTGGATTAAATTGCTTTTATCGAGCAGTTATGTCTATCCCCACACAGTATCGAATATAAATAAATCAAATATTTTTACTACAGGCCTCACAGCTCCGTTGATAGAAGCTTTACTTTTGCGCTGTCGGTCGTGGGGTTCGATTCCCACCCAACACAAACAATTGTGTGATTAATACAGATGTTTTTTTTGTGTTCGGGTGTAGGATGTGTTAACAAAAAAAAAACTGTGAAACTGTAATAATTTACATGGCCTCCCTAATTAAGATCCCATACGTAAGCAGTTTAGTTTAGGGGTCTTTGTGTAACAATGTCTCGTATTTTTTTATTAAAATATAGAAAAAAAAAACGTTTCATAGACAAGTTCTGCCTTAAGGACAACATCATTTCAAATTATCATTTTCAATCATCATTTTTCAGCGTTCTTCACTACTCTATCAGTAGGTGCCACCGCTGCAAAGAAATGGTCTAGTATCTGCGGACTAATGGTAGTCCTGATGCAATGGTTTACCACTAGGAAGATCACCCTTTTAGCGATAAAGCCGCCCATTGTACTTATCGAGTAAAACAATTCTTACGGAACAGAGTGTACTGTTACGTAAGAATTGTATTATTCGATGTCATTGTGTGTACAATAAAGCATTACTCTATTCCATTCGATTCACACCTAATCGAAAACGTGGCTTAATCCAACTTTCACGATGCACCCTGTATGTTTATATAATTTAAATAGAGGCGTATAAACTTCGCACCGCCATAGTCCAGACGTTTGGATAATTAAACGCTCGTTCCCAGGTTTAATTTAATTTTGACGGTACGAATAGTTTGATTAGTTTCGCGGGAGTTTGTGTTTGGATAAGCAGACTGCTTCGGGTTGGAAGTTTTAATTTTGGGGATAAGTTTGTGACTATATTACCCATACTTATACAACTCTTCGATGTTGCGTAAATATGAGATTTCCATGGAAACAAATACAAAATAGTTGGCACTCGTATCTCGTTGAGTGCGGAGTGTAGCGCATACATTTATTTGTATACGAAACGGAACTCACCACCAAGCGTGCGCCATTATAGGCAACATGATCGATATATTAAAAGCGCTGTATTATGACATATTATTATGTATATTATACTGACTTCAAGAAGGGAGTCAAACATTTCCAAGCATTATCACCCAGGACAAACATTTGTGTGATGAACATAGATGTTTGTTCTGTGTTTGGTTGTTGTATCATATAGTACGTACGTATTTACAAAAGTATTTAAGTATTCTATCCGTAATCTAGTTCCCATATTACAAGCTATGCTTAGTTTTGGTGCTAGGTGGCGCTCTGTTAAATTAATGTCATGTAATATTGTATATTATTACAGGACATTTATGATTATATTAGTTAATAGGCACTTTCTGGGTAGGTGCATTGTTTAGAGGTAGGTATATCAATGAATTACTAAAAATACTTTATCACCATTAAGATAAAACTGGATAACATATAATATATACAACGGGCTAGCTTACACATTTTAAACAAAAAATGGGTGTTTCGTAAGGACCCACGATAGAAGTGAAACTTGTGTACTACAGGGAAACATTTGAATTATAGTAGAGTGGGACTCTACCCGACACAGCGCCTCACAACTTTTCGTCACACAAAAAGGCTGCAAGAATTTCAAAACCCGAAGCCCAAAAATCCATTTTTGGGCTTCGCGCCTTCAGAGCAATCAAGGTCCACGCAAAGCTGTTGCCCTCCCGGTTTAGAACCAGACCAATGTATTGTCCTTACAATAAAATAAAAAAAAATCTGAACCCTTCCGTAACAAGTTTCACTTAAAACATACTGAAGACTTAGACTCCAAGCTGTCTTCAGTAATTTATATGTACTTTACAAGATGTAGGTCGTAATTTGATAAGAACTTACTTCCAAACAAGGATAGCACCGATGAAGATCCCCACGACGAGGACGATGGAGCAAAGTGCTATCACCGCTGATGTTTGTAAGGAAGGCCCGCTGTGGTTGTACGCGTCTATCTTCTGGAAAATAAAAACAAAACTTTACATTAAAATGAATAGCTTTTTTGATAAAATGACTTAAACTTTTGTCGATTTCAGTTGAACCTTTTTTTTCGTACGACGGAGAAGCTTGGCCTTCATCTCACCTGGTTACAAGTTGTGGCCGAAGGAAGCACTTCACCCGGAATCCTCAACAGTCTGAGGCTATCTTAAGATAAAAACTAAAGACTTAAACAAAGTCCTATCACCAACCACATCAAGCACAATATTGTACTCCCCATGGGGATCGAACCCGGGATCTTTGGATCTGATACCGGTGGTCGAACCGCAAGACCACAGAAGCGGTAACTAACGAAACTCACAACGTACAACAGTAGTGAAACTATAGGCTACAAAAGTGCTTCGCGGGTGACAGGTATTGTGGCATTCATCATAAGCCTGCAGGTTACAAAAAGTCAAAAGTCACTAGGTTTTTCATATCTAAAAAAGGATTGTTGACCATCTCTTTAAAATATTTCTAAAGGGAAATACACAACTCACGTGTATTTTGGGATAAAGCAGTAATGTGTTTTTTATTTCCTTTGTTATATAAACGCCATATTGTTGGGATAATTTGTCCAAATGGGATTCGGAGGGTTGCGTCGCGGTCGGGAAGGTACGTCCCCTTTCTAATTATATTTTCAAAATTGCTGCAATTATTGCTTGCGTGCTATATAATAGCTTTGTGTGAAAATGAGTAATATTTAAAAGAATACTCATGCTATTTCAGGCTCTATAATCTCAGAAATAAAGGTGGTTGTTGATTGACGTTCCGTGAAAGGTAGTCAGTAGAAATTAATGCGTTTAGAAAAACTGGTGTCCTGTTAATAAAGTAGTTTCCGGTTTTTCACCTGGTGGTGTTTAATGTTTCGCGTTTGTATTACAGGAGACTGATTAGTTTTGGCCTTTATATTATTTACATTGACCTGCTAACAAAAAAAGCTAATTTTTAAAAGGATTTTTATGTGTCACATATAAAAGCATTCCGTGTTGAGAAAATCTAGATTAATCTAAACTAGATTGTACTACATAGGTACTAAGATTTCTACAAAACGATATATATATATATATATATATATAGACCGTTTGTAACGGTCCTTAGGTAATCTCACTGATTCCTTTGCACATAGTTAGTTAGTTTCATTGTACATTTTATTGAATAAACTAAGAAATACTAGTACCTATGTACCCTCAAATAACAAAATAAAATAAGACCCAAGCCAGCCTAATAGCGAAACGTGACGCGCACACCTTTTCTTTTTTGAGAAAAAAATAATACAGCCACTTAGAGGGTCGTAGGGGTGAAATGTGGGAAGTTAGAAAAGCTTTGTGTCAAATTGACCTTTTTATATGTTGTACTTTTACGTGCGTGAGGGGCGAATTTAAAATATGAGTTGTTGCAAGGATTTTAGTAAAACCTTGGCAGCATCAAGCCTCACAGTTAGCTGTGGGTTCGTTTCCCACCAGGACAAAGATTTTGATACTTCACTATCAAAATCTTTGTATATTTTTCAGCATAAGCATTTTTTTCAGTCGTAGCATGAAGACACATTGTTTTCACAAGCGTGCTCCATCTTAGGCCACATCTTTACTTGTATTCCTAGTGAAGTGGCGTAAAAAACGCTTGAATAACACCAAAAAGTAATTTTAAACACTTATCAAGTTAACCTTTTAAAATAATCAGGGGGTTTTCTTGGAAAGATCCAGTTGTACACACGTTAAGTTAAAGCAATATTAAAAAAGCAATATTTTACGGAAGATACCGATTTATAACCGCGGTCTCTGTAACACAGTTTGTTATATCAACGTAATAAAAACAACCTTATAAAATGTGACGATCTGATTGCAAGAACCCAAACATCGCAATGATAGATTTAGTCTCAATACACCGATTGAATTTTAACTGTACGAAAACCAAGTAATGTATCTTCAGATAATCTATTAAATAGGTACATGATGTGCCATACCGAAATATTCGTAGGACTATCTGGAATAAAACCATCGTATCCAAATTGTTAGAATAGTCAGTCTAACCATTTGGAATATAGATTTCCGAAAGTTAGATCATCGAACTACTTGGAGGACTAAATGGAATAAACCTTGTCTAAGGAAGAAAAGGCACATATAATTCACTCGGTTCGAGGTGGTAGTGTTTGTCGGTTTTTTACAGAATGTATGATATATTAGTGTACCCAGACGCTTAAGCTATTCTGCCATCTTTCGTTCTTTAATTTCAGTTGTATGTGGTATACATATAATAACTAAACGCTTTATTAAATTATGTTAAGGTATAATGCGCACTGCAAAAATTTGGATCAGCTTCCAGCATCTTTTTTTTTTTATTGATAATAAATGTCAAGCGTTTGACCACCGGCTTACATGTAAAACAATTAAAGATGTTCCTTAAAGATGTCTGTGTTACTGCTATGCTAAACCGTCTTCAAAATGAGAGTAAAGGTAAATTCTGGGTAGGTTAGTTCCATCATAAACTCATCCCTGCCTGTGCAAGTAGACAGGCCTAGGACCAATTCTAAAAAAAATAAGGTTTATACTTGATGACTACAAGATATTTTGGTGTTACAAGTATTGGTGAGGAAATAGGACGAGGGCAAGGAGTTCCATTCCTTACCTTGCTTTAGTACGTATTGCATGATAATACCGTGTATTTACTAATTATGTACCTAAAACCACAAAGTCATACAATGCGTCTCTCTTTGTCTGAACTTGTATATCTAATTGTGTGCCATGATGGGGCAATTTTCGTGTATAAATATGCATATTTTTGTTTCCGACCCACCTACTATTACATTTTGGTATGTAAATCAGTTGACGTGGACATATAGGATGCATAATTCATTCAAATCATTTTGTTTGTTTGTTTGTGGTGGGCATCAAAACTATGGTGGTCGTAGAACAATGTAAATTTAATATTCAAATGTAGATTTCAATTCACAACCAATATTTTTTAACAATTTTATATTACACTAGCTGTACCAGTGCAGTTTCACTCTTTACTTTACTTGTTTTCCATATAAACATGGATCTCTCCTGCCTACCCCACAAAAAAACCGAAGTGAGATCACTGACATTAAATATTACCAATCCAATGCAAAGTTTCTAGTTCGTGGAGGCAGCAGCGCGGTAAAGACTTTATATAAATCCCTAGCACAGGGACTGTAAGATCCCTTAGTCGAATCTAATGACATCAACGGGCGGGCCGTTGATGTCCTTAGACTGACACCAATATTTTGCATGATACCTGACAACAATACTGCCCTTATCAACTCGCCTGTCAAGCGTGGTGTTTAAGGAAATCCCCCAGTCACACTCGTTGAGACATGAAAGTTGAGAGATAAGTGGCAGTATATTATACTCAAATAGGTAACTTATCAGGATGGGTTTACTCTATCGTAGACCATACTTGTCTGTGCAAATTGCTACGATTTGCCCATGTTTTGTAGTAAATCTTTTTGAATGATGATGTTGATGTTTCAAATTTCCTAAAACGGTGCCAGAAAATCAGTTTTCAAATAATGAAAGACTTCTATTAATATTAGTAGGGTACGTATTCGCGCAATGGAAACGTTCACATGCAATCAAAAGTACTAGTAGTTCGCCCCGAACTGAGATCTCGTGATGTCTGGTTTGTGACGGTGATCATTTCTCAAATAGAACGTAATTAACAAACGACAAAAGTGTGCTTTCATTACGCCTTTCTCACCTTACCTTAGCACTTTTATCTCGAACTCTCTTTATTCACCGGAGTGTTCGAGGCTCTCTCTTGTTGCTAACGTAATGTATCCTTACTAACATGAAACAAAGGAAAGGCGTTTTGAAAAGTGCTCTCAAAACTGTTGCCTTAGTAGTTGTGTTTTAAAAATCTACCAATCTAGCCTACGGATGTCGTCAAGTCAACCAAAATGGCAGCAGCTTTTTTCTTTGTGTAAACAAAACTTTTACTGTGAGCACCAAAGGAGTTTGTAATTGCCAGAATTTTATTAGTTTTATTTATTTATTTAACTAAAATCTGGTGAGATGAAGGCCAAGCACATCCCCGAAGTACAATACAAAAAAAAGTAGGAAGCGCTTGGTCTTCATCTCACCTGGTTTTAAGTAATGATAATGCCGAAGGTGGAAGCGCAATTTACCCGGAATAATCAATGTTTGAGGAGCTGGCTATCTTACCTCTGAATGCCGGAACGCAACAATTTGGAATTGTTGTTACAATGAAAGACTAGGTAGGTAAGGTGGTGGTGGACCACCACTTGATTGGTTTACTTGATAACTTGATACTTACCAAAGTATCAAGTTATCAAGTAAACCAATCAAGCACAATATTGTACTCCCCGAATCGAGCACGGGACCTCTGGATCTGACACTGGTAGGCGTACACTAGAACACAGAAATCGTTGCCCAGGGTAGACCACAATGAGGAAGATCACACCTTCCCCATTGAAAGTAAGCTGGTGGTCAAACAATTGGCTGTCTACAAAGACAAAAGGTTTTGTTATAATCGCGTCGGGCCAGCATTATTTTTCAGCGTGGAATAGTGATATTCCACGAAATTTATGATACGACGAAAAAAAAGACTCTGAAGATGAAGTGGCTCCCATCTCGGAGCTCGTAACTTAATTACTGAAAGAAAGTCACCAAAAGTCTCTAGTTAATAAAAACTTCTGAACATCAACTAGGAAAAGCCAGCGTTTTGAGGGAAGTGGCGGTTAATTGAATTAATAATTTTGATCCCCTTTTCTTCAACTTTTCTAATTTCCGAAATACTGCTTCAACCGCAAACTTTGAACGATAATCATAATTTAGAAGTTCACTCCACTTGCGGACACAGCCTGGGGAATGCAGCGAATCCAATCTAATATATAAAAATCAATTATTTGTTAGTACAATTTACTTACAGTAAGGTGGCGCACATATCGTACTGGTAATTTACAGATCGCCACTGTATGGCGCGAAAGAAATTCCGGGCGTTGTTGGTATAATACTAGATATTACATAATAACAATGTGGTCTTTGTCCGATCTCCTACTTTTACTTCAACAGCCCAATACATCCACTGTTGAGCTGGATTCAAAATTTGAGGGTTTAGTTATGATTATGCTTGGTAGACAGATTGGTGATCGCAGTGAGCAAAAGTGAGCGTTTCATCCAAATCTAGAAGTATGTTGCTATTTCCCTTAGTCGGATTTTACAACGTTCGCGTGCTAAGTTGGAGGGGTCAATTTTTAAGCCGCGACCGTCACGGTACAAGTACAAGTAGTGTCTTGGTTTGACTATTAAAAGGTTCAATACTACGAACTTAAACATAATTTGTGCCCATATCATAAATAGGTATTCCCTATGTGAAAAAACCCCATTCAACTACCAGTGTATACGGTCGAAATTTTACGTAATTTTTATTATCCTGTTGTGTCCATATGCTAAAACTCTCTTTTACCTCTTATTCCTACAGAAAAAATGTATGCAGTACATTTGGATAAAATGTCCCAAAACGTAAATACCGTTTTAACTTTGTAAAAATAAATAAAACTAAGCCCCCACACAATATATAAACCAGCTGACTCTCTGTCGCTGTATATTCGGATGGACCAAATTAATTAAGCTTTTATTCAATTTTTTTCGATGGAAAGTCTCTTTTATTAATTAAGGACAGGCATTGACAAATCGGCTACCGTCTCTAGATGGACAGTGCGATAAACTGAGGCGGGAAGCGGTTAGTGATGGGACACCGAGATACATTAGTGATGGTACGTTTTCGGAATTATGCTCAGGGTAGATTTATTTTGTCCTTCAACCTGTTGATTCTCACAGAAAACGTATATGTGCGCTTTTATAAATTTTAAAGATTCGTTGGAGATAAAATAAAGGTCTGAATGAACGATGATGCTATGTAGATGCAAAACTCATTAAATAAAAGGAGTTACTCGGCGGCATTCTGTTAAAATTGTATACCGGCTACATTGCACAATTTATTGAATAAAACTTCATGTTGCGTATCATGCTTTTTTCATAGTCTATGTTCTCAACTAACTAATTTAGCCCATCCCTAGCACGTTGAATATTGTATTTTAAGAGATTCCTGCAATGGGTAGGTAAGGTAGATGCCGTGAGATATGGCCAATAAATTGTTCTCCACCGATGACGGATCTCGGAACAGATAGTGCCATCTTTTGACAAATCGACGTACCTTTTTGAGGCTTTGGATGCGCTTAGATGTCTATCTAAATCTTGTGCCGTAAAATACTGTTGGACGCTATTTACGTCTTTTCGTGACCCGTTGTTGAATCTGGCTGACATATCTTTGTTTTTATTAGTCAATTGTTGTGGATTTGTGGATTGTGGATAAAATTTAGATTTTTTCACGAATTAAAAGATTGTCTATACTTTTCCAACACTGATTGAAAAAAAATAATTAAAGAAGTAATTTACTCAACTAAGCTACTTAAGTGCTAAACCAAGTTATTACTGGATAACCTATAATATTTTATGGTAGCATAGTAGTCCTCCAAGGTATTTTTTTTACTTACAATAATTCTAAGAATCGTTCGAATCTCTGACAAGTGGGAAGTTTATGTCGATGACCGCTCGACATTTTATTTATAAACACTACAAAGGGATTGTTCGTTTTTATTGTGAAGATTAAACATCTGTGGATTTAAACAGGCACCTGGAATCTGACCACTTCAAAGGAGAAAACGTTCCACTCACTTAACAAATTTTATTTAGTTTTTGTGAATAGAACTCTTGATACTTGTCACAAATCTTCAAAATAGCGTTCATCAAGTTCATATGTTTTCTGCCTTTTGATAAGTGGTCTCTTGTAGTTTCGAAATAGAGTGACACAAAACAAAGATTCAGATGTTTAGTGTTTACTCTAAGAAGATTGGCAGCAGCATTCACCTGTTTTCAACACAAAAATGTGATCATCATCATCATTGGATTCACTGGCTGAATGATCTCAAAACTGGTGTTAGGACCTGTAACGATCCAATTGGCTGGTGATCACCCTACGGAAATCTGGCGCCGAACAATATTCCGTGTTCGTAGTAAGCGGGGGAGCCAGTACTCTCTGAGAAAGTTTGCTCTATTATAGACCTCATCTTTACTCTGACTCTGGACGCTGGATCAGGACCTTCATCTTACCTGGTGTCAAGTGATAAGAGTAAAGTTTCCTCACCTAGCCAAACGGACTGAGAAACTGGTTACTATATTCAATATAGCGGAATATATTTATAACTGTTTTTATTGGCCCTCCGTAGGCCAAGACACGTTCTTGGAGACCCGGATGACCCACTCACCACCGCTAACTCGGAGGTGACGGCATTCATTCATTAACTTTCTCGTCACACAGAGAAAACACTACACAGATACACCGACACTACCGGCGGAGTCGATGAATATTTCCAGCTCAAAGCGCTACCCTCGGTATCGCCTTCGGCCATTCCTATCCTCCCCCACCAAATGGCAACAGCCCAAACCGAGGTCTGTACACAAGTAGTGCCGTTGCGCTTGTTGCTTCAAAAAAGAATTTTTGGGCTGGCGCTGAAGGTCCGCGCAAAGATGTCGTCCTCCCGGTTTTCAACCAGGACAGCGTCATCATCATCAACCTATCGCAGTCCACTGCTGGACGTAGGTCTCCCCCAAGGTGCGCCACTGGCCACTGAGCCCGATCTTTGGCCTTTCTCCTCCACTCTCTGCCCGCCACTGTACGGAGGTCGTCGCTCCATCTATCCGGAGTACGTCCTACACTACGCTTGCCTAGACGTGCTCTCCACTGAAACGTATTGTCCCTTAAAAAAACTGTTTTTATTGCATAAATAAATAAATGGACTTAAAACCAGCCTTTCTACCAATCCGAGCTTAAATTTGCTGGGTTTGATACCGGTGGGCAAACCACTAGACTACAGACGTGGTGGAAATTGTTATTTATGCCACTATGCTATATAGGGGTGAACATAGCTGGCTGTGTATGTGTAACCCTTCTGTCGGCCTATAAATTTACGTATCCGAGTAACTTACAAACTCATAACTTAATGCAGGATTACGTGAGAGCTACGTTAAACTCCTACAACTCTGCACCCTCTTTGCCTATTTATTAAACTAATCCTGTCATAACCTAAAAGCATAATAACTTCTAATAAGTTATTCCAAAGTTTACGACATAAGGGTCGCTAGTCATAAGTTTAAGACCTCCTTCGAATAGTTGAATAACTTTATAAGAGGTCCTTTATAAAGTTTATACTTGAAGCCAGATAAAAAATACTATTATAAAAAAAAATGTAATAAAAAAAATATGAATAAGTTATATCGAAAATCCTCGAGGAAAAAAAATGTTGACTGCTGAACGTCGGCGTCGCACACAAACTGTAGGTGATTTAACAGTTAATGAGTTAATCGCTCGTTAAGCGGACATACCATCTTGAAAATGTGACAGTTGTCACCTTTGACATAGCCAACTTGATCCAAAAGAACGATCCAAATTTAAAAATTCCCCTTTGAAATGTCATTTAAAAAATACTCGATTATCTAATCACACAATTTTGCATCAAATCGTTTCTAGCGACCAGACTGCTATCTAAAAGAATGTCGCTTAGAGTTAGAACACAATGAAGGAAATCGCAAGGCGGATGCCTCGGTTTGTAGCGGAAGGCAAAAATCTTTATTTGTATTCGTTATAGAAACAACATAATAATAAACACGTGATAACCATTGCTAAGTTATCACAAGCTAGCAAATAATCATAATATTTGCATAGTTTGGTGCTAGATGGCGTTGTGTGAAATTAATGGTAATTAATATCGTCAGGTAATATGTATCTTAATCTTTTATGTAGTAAGGCTTACTTTACTTTGGCAAGTTGTGTGTGACACAGCACCAGACCACCACACGATTCCCAGAACTATGAGTCATGGGGGAACACCTACTGTGTTTTTCTTACGAAAAGGTGTCGACTTTTATTGGACTCTTGACATGTTAATCAGATGCGCTTTTATAGGCTTTTAACGAATGCTGCAAAAACGATTTGATTAAGTATCCGTTTATGTAGCTGTATTTGTTTAATTTGGTATTCGACGATGTGGTATTTTTTTTAAATGTTACCAACTGACAGGATCTATATTATTATGTCCTCGTAATTTGAAAATCAAAGTTTATTCAAAGGGTAAATTAATTAAATACGAGGGTCATACGGGACTTTTGAATCAATATTTTTTTTATATTTTACACAGCGTCATCTAGTCTCTAACTTAGCAAAGCTCGCCATCTGGTAGCTAGATAATGGATACTTTTATACTTTTTAGTTGTAAATTCATTTTTATCATACAAAACAAAACCAAAACACAAATTAAGCAAACATAAACTCTTTCCTATATGTTTACACTACCTTAATCATTTGATGAATAAGGTTTCGTAGAACTCCTACTTGATTATTTTACCTACATGACGCAATAGGTAGGATAAGGTGTCGACTTAACATGACAAGTTAATCAATGAATGAAGATGTTAACCGCAGGTATTCCACGCTGTAGGTTAATCGGTGATTTGCATTTTAAACCTATCAATTTTGACCCTGTTTGGATCCGGTTTTATTTCTGCAGATTTTATCTTAGTAGTTAGGTTTTGGTCATTTTATAGGACGGTATAAGTTGGAATAATATTTTTGAGCCTTCAGGGTGGGAACGATTTACGATTTTTGGGCTATTTTGGTTAAGGAATGGTTGAAGGCCTTCGTTGTCTGACTCTAACGTCTTAGTATCATAATAATTAGGTTGGGTTTTTTTTTAATCTATACTGTCCCACTGCAGGGCAAAGGTCTCCCCATATAATATAATAATAAGGCTGAGATTATACTTAGTACAAAAGTTTTATATTTAACCACTTCTGTGGTTTTGTGGTGCGCCCACTGGTTTCAGATCCAGAGGTCCCAGGTTCAATCCTCAGGGGGAGTATAATATTGTGCTTGGTTTGGTTGGTGGCTGGTTTGTCTTGCTAGCACCATCTCGCCTTATTCTGTCGCCATAACAACAATTTTATATATTGTTGTGTATCGGCAAGTAGATGTAAGATAGCCGGTTCCTCTGATTAGTGAGGATTCCGGATGAAGTGCGCTTCCACCATCAGCCTTATCATATTGAATAATCAATTAAAGAAACAGATCCTGGAGGTCGCAGGTTCGATCACTAGGGGAATACAAATTTGTGCATATGCAAATAACAAATATTCAACATTACAAATAACAACTCATTGTTTTTTTACAGGTAGTCGCAATAAACTTTGCAGGTGTGGCACCTAAAACTGTGGATAACTGTGTTAAGTTGAATAACAAGCAGGCATTAGATATTTTTATTTTAGATTACTTATAATACGGATGCAGATAAAACCAACTCGCTTACAGCCTTTTGCAAATAAACTGGTATTAAACAAGCATATTATCCGGATATTGTTGGATTTTGTGGCAATTTAAGTGTCATTTTACTGCATTGGATCCGGTTTTACAATTGGTTTAGTTAAATTTCATTGGGTAATACTAAACTGCAGTGGGTTTGATATCAAACGAACGTCTAGTCCTAGTATCTACGACCTGGTTTCTAAACTCCACCACATCAACAAGCCTCACAACTCAGTTGGTTGTAGCTCTGCCTTCTGCGCTGTAGGTTTGAGCTATAAGATTATTTTTGATTATTAACACTTCTTTACAAACCAAAAATTAAAAACTACTCATCTAATAGCTCGACGATACAATTCACAAGAGCGTGCGGTGACGATGACGGAGTTTCACGATTTTGTTCACACAAAAAGTACACATATATACACAGTATAAATATAGCGCATGGAAAGCGTTCGGCGACAATGACGCGTGTTCCACGACTTTTATTCACCCAAAATGTGCTCAACTCGCCTTATGAAGCTTTCACTTCAAAACTGACCCAGATTGATTTCAGTAAGTTTTGTGAGCATCGTTATAAGTACAGTGTTTTGAAACTTTGAATACTATTAGTTATTCTGTGAAGTTGGTTAATTTCAAGTCATAATTAATAATGACTTCAAATTACGGGTAATTATTACCCGGCAGTGATTTGGTAAGTGGTAAGGGTGACGTTTGCAACATTACACGTATTGTCAAAGAATAAACGCGAACAGAGAAGTAAGTGAAATTTATTCAAGCGAACGACAAAAAAATAAAACAAAGTCAACTCCAACACTAAGATAACCTCTACGCTACAGTTTTCGGCAAACAGTACTGTAAAGTAAACTTGTCGAGTAAAGAGAACGCTCTACAGTTATAACAAATGTTAGTTTTAGTAGATGGTCACAAGTTGGCTAATCTACGAGAGATTATTTACGAAAGCTTAAAGTTTGACAACGTAAAGTATGTTCAGAATGATGCCACTCAGACTGGTGTTGTCAAATCTAAAGTAGGTTTATTACTTAACTTAACATTATAGGATTAGTTTGGTATTCACTTACTATCTTCCTGAACTTCGTTTCACTATCAGGCTAGGTATGCACAATAAATGATTTTCCTTTACATATATTTTTCAAATTATCTTTGCGGTCTTACCTTTCTTGTTTATTTACTTTATTGTTTCGATCTAACAAACCTTATGTTTAGTTTTATATTCTGTCATACTCACTCTCATCGGCCAACAGCTATAATATAAAATTAATTTATTGAGGTGCCGCGTGATGAAAAGGCTCTTAAATAGGCCAGCGAATAAGCGGTGCTATCAGCGTTGTAATGCAGTCAATGTCTAGGGCATGATTGCGTCTGGTACTTGTCTGGATCAGTTGAGTTGCATAGAGACCATTCGTATCGGTCCATAAAAAATGTTACTGTTTCCCTAGTAAATTAGAAGTAAGGATTTTACATTATTTTGTGTAATTACATAATTATACATGTGCCTCAATTTTATGAAAAATTGCGATGCAAATTCACACGTCGCCTTGTAGGTTCTTCTTGTTATCTGGTATATTGGGTATGACTTATTATAGGTAAGTACTAACTTTCTGATAACACAATGAGTTCTTAAGCACGTTTCGTAAACAGTTATCTTCGGTATAAACAAACATACGAAACTTGGCAAACAAACTAAAGTAGTTAATGCTTTCGTAAAACTTTTAAAAATGTACACAGACCGTTTTCTTTTCGAGTTCCGTACCCAATTGCCAACCAAATTTCCGAACATGGCCGACTTGGTTAGTGAGCCCAACTGTGGACGCTACCACCGACGGTGAAGCCGATCTCCATTGGCTTAAAATTAGCTTCATGAGAACTAGAAACGATTTTTACCGTCAAATGTACTGAACGGATATGTTTCATAACATGTGTACACTTTTGAGATGGGAAACGCCATTTTGGATATGACACATACCCGGTAGTAAAGTTCACCAATGCAATGGGGGACACATGTCCTGTATGGTTTTTCGATAAAGAACAAATCGGTTCGGATATTTATTTATGTGTGCAGAGCTTGATCAATTTCCTTTCCGTTGGTATAAATTACTCTTTGGTTGCTCATCAAAAAGTTTCGATGCACTTCGGTCAAAAAGCTAACTACATTCCGTTGGCAATTTTCGTTTGCCGATGCGAGCCACTTGGTTCGCATTGGCTCATAGGTACTATAGGACTCATAGGTATAGGTAGGTACTTACCTATGAGTTAAACTGTGATTATATAGTGGTTATTGTATAAAATGTGTCTGGGGGTGCTCAAATTAGTATTATTAGTTATTAGTACAAACAATGCAATAGAACTATAACTGTTAGTCAGCCCCTATATGATCATGTGTAAATAGGTAAGTCCATGTTTATGGCAATGCCAGATAACTATTACCAGATACCTATGCCATTGACATAAATGTAGGTATCTCTCGAGGGTTCAAACCCAGCAATGTTTAAATTGTAAATCAGCTTCGCGCGCCGATGAGGTCGTCAAAAGTAATCTCGGATTTAAAAAAAACATTTTGTGAGTTTGTTTGATTTAAATTATTATAATCTTTGCATGTGAGCGATAGTTAACCGTCTAATAAATATAAAGGTTATAAAATTTCATATGAATTCCCACCATAATTCAAAGCATTTAAACCAGAATAAATTTGGTCGAAGCTTTTACATATACGATTGAAAATACGACCCACGACCAAGCTGAGATAACTTTATTAATTAGGTACTCATCTAGTAAACGCAAGCCACTTTAAATCAACTTTAAACGTAATTTGAGCTGTAGGGTCGTGACTTTGGGTTTAATATTAAGCTTAGTAAGCGCTTCAACCTATTTGATACGAAAATATTTATGACTTCAAATATTAGTTAAAAAAATATGAGTAGCTTTGGTGTTTTCACATCATCATCATGATCATCGTCTGCAATCCATTCATGTCTTCTGTTGGACAGAGTCACCTTCAAATCTGGCGGGTTTTTCCATAATCATTGCGCTTGGCAGGGTTATTGGTGATTGCGGTATTGGTGTCATATAATACGCAGAAGGAAGCTAATGCTCTTCCTCTCGTAATATTCCCTAGTCGGTTTTTACGAATTCGGCTAGCTGAGATTCGTATGTCGCGACCACCACGGCGTATTTAAGGTAAATGGTAGGTATATGGTTTCGACACATTATACAGAAATCTGGTGTTTTAATGGTTATTATTGTTTAAATATTACTAGCTTCTGCGCGCGGCTTCGCCAGCCTGGCTCCCATATGAAATGTAGCATATTATGTTATTCGTGATCTAGAACATTGTAGGTATGTTAAAAATATTGTTAAAAGTAATTATGTTGTGAAGAAGAAGAAAACATTTTTTTTTGTGAGTTTACCACAAAAAAATCGTTATTAAAAAAACTATGAATAGATTCCATTGTTAGATGGTACGCAGCATTATTTTCAAAGTTTCTAATCCTTTACTAACACCAAGTAACACGGAGTGAAATATTTCTATTCGAAATACAACATAGTCTGTGATTTATATATTTGAGTTATGAAATGTAGCGAGTCAGCCGTACCATGGATTCCATGTTTCATAATCTGCTTTATTAGCAGATGCTTACCATAGATTATAAAGACCGCTTCATAGAATGTGAAGCCCAGTTCAGATAAAAATATTACGTCAAATGTTGAAGTACAGTAGATATTATCCTAAAATATTTCGGAAGCTTTTACTGAGTACCATAATGAGAAGCCTGGCATTAAGGGAAATACCGCCGGGGAGGTCAATAGGATATACAACCTTTACCTGCGGGTACGGCTAAATGATGCCACCACTGCGTCACTGTTACACTAGTGTTAGGAGCCGTAAAGGTCCGCCAAGCGATCGTTCTTTTCAAGTCTGGCACTGAATGGTTCGCAATGTTCCGTTGATGCACTGAAGCCATAAGAAAGACCGCATCATCGCAGACTGAGAAACTGGCCAACAGCTCTAAGCTACAAAACATTACTTACTGGTTCTGTGTCGCAAGTCTCAAGATCAGGGATAGGATCGTCACCACAGTAGTACTCCGAATGTAAGAACGGTGGTCGCGGTGGCGGCGGCAGCAGAAACTCTGGTGGCGGACCCAAGCAGTCGCACTCCGTATAATCCGCTTCTATCTCCCACATGTCGTTATCTACACTAACACTATTCACAACCTCATATACACTAGTATCACGTTTAGTGCGCTCATTAGTCCTTGTTTTCACTATTTCTGCTATGTAAAGTTCGTCATCAATATCACTCCACACATTTTTCCTGATCGCTTCATCTTCGTCTGCTATAATTTGCCTATCATTGTCTTTGTCTTCTCTTCTTTCTGTCTCATGACTGTCCTCAGTTCTTCGTTCTACGTTACGTTGAGTATTTTGACTATTTCCTTGTTCATTTTCAGTTAAGCGTTTGATTTTATCGCGAACATGTTGATACGTCCAAACAGCGTACGTAGACGCTCTTATTGGACTCTTGTTGGATCTTTCGGCCATACGCAGAGATCTTCCTGTTTATCTGCAACAAGAGAAATCATGTATTAGTAATCATATTACTTTGTAAATATACGAAGTAGACTAATGTCTAGCTTGAGCACTTTTTATCCGTTTGATGAAAACTATGATTTAAATTAGCTTAGTATTTGGCAGTTTGCAGTTCTTATGGCAAAATATGACAAACCATCTCAGACTTCTGTTACAAATTTTCCTTGCATTAACGTAGACGATGACTGTCTATTCCTTATCCGGTCTTATTATTTAATAGAAAAGCTAACACCTCATTTTGAATAACAAAGCAGCCGCAATTAGAGGCCGCTACGTTTGTAACTACAATGGCTGCGGAACTCGGATCAATATCATCGGTGCTTATTTTAATTTGTTTTTTATCGTATCCAATGCGAAGGTTTCTAGCTCTCTTGGTTGTAGACTAACGAGGAACAGCTTTGACTGTTTTAAAAATAGTGACCATGAGAATTATGTAACAATCAGAACTTATTTGCAACATATAATCTTACAAGATAAATAATTACTCTCATCTATTATATGTTATATATATATATATATGATATATATATATATATCTCATATACTATAGTATTATATCCGTAATCTAGTTCCCATATTACAGCTATGCTTAGTTTGGGGCTAGATGGCGCTGTGTAAAATTAATGTCCTGTAAAAAAAAATCTCATGTAAGTGAAAAAAAAAAATATTCTCATGTAAGTGAACAATAATCTTTAGTGTTTTTGAGAATCAACTTCTTTAAACCAAGCTTGATCATCCTTGTTTTTTTCCTTTATCGACTAATGAAACTCTGTCTATCTGGAAGTCATCTAGTTCACGCATGAACATATACATTGTTCTAGACTAAAGATAAATAATTTCAATAACATTAATAGTCATCATCAAGTGTTCTTATTCTTATCTTATATTTTTAATGTGTTGTGTTGCTTGCTTACCCACGTGGTACCCCATTAAAAGTAAAGCATGTTGTTTATTATGCACCACATCATCCAAGCAAAATTTCAATAAGATCCGTCAGCCGCAGTTTCGTTGTGAAAATACTACAAACAACGTTCAAATTTAAAATGTTGATTACAATCAAATCAAATTTTATCTACGAAATTAATATAAAAACTATTTTGACAATAAAATAAAATAAGAAGTGAACGTGCGTTTGTTAGCTACGGCTGTTCAAGACTTCGAGTGCTTTCATTTGAATAAAGCTTCCTAGCTATTTCTCCAGTTCTCTGCATCGGTATTTCATTGCTATCACGCCATAGCTGTCAGTCCGTTTGAGTTTATTCGAAAGTTTAAAGTTCATCGTTTTTTGATATTTAACTATGATGGTACGCGAGTCATGTACGAATGGAAGGGGTATAAATTCATGTTTTGCATAATCTTGATAGTAGTTGAAATAGAGTTTTTAATTAAATTTGTGTCTTGGATTAGTTTAAAGCGTAGATAATTGAAAAGTGATCCGATCCGAAATAATGATTTTAAATAACACGATTTTTTTTTTTAAATTATAACTAAACATAATGGAGGCCATTATTGTAATGAAATTATAGAGGTACAGTTTTTTGGGCACGCTTCTGTCTCGTACTGTTCTATAACAGTTGAGTTACCTATAGACCAATATCCTTCTTTTTTTTTTTTTTATTGTACGACGGGTAAGCACTTGGCCTTCATCTCACCTGGTAACAAGTTGAGATAAGGCCGAAGGTGGAGGCGCACTTCACCCGGAATCCTCAACACACTGAGGAACTGGCTATATTACCTCTGAATGCCGGAACATAACAATTTTAGAATTGTTATTATGGCGACAGAATTAGGTAAGATGGTGGTAGCTAGCCAGGCGGACTTAAACAAAGTCCTAGCACCAACCAAACCAAGCACAATACAATGTACTCCCCATGGGGATCGAGCCCGGGACCTCTGGATCTGAAATCGGTGGCTTGAAACACTAGACCACAGAGGCGGTCTCCTTATCCTTAGGTAATCCAACTGCTTCCCATGTAAATATTAAGTAAGTTATGTTAATTGTACCCACATATTTTTTGTGGCTATGGATTGACTTCATTTACATAAAATATTATTTAATTACTTATAGAAGGAGTAAATTAAAAGAGTGCAAATTGGAGATCTATCTAACCGCTAGGCTCTCAGCCACGTCATAAGCCGTACATAGTAAACATAATTGGATAAAATAGATAAAAGATGATAACTAAAAACAAACGGCACTTCAAATCCTGCTTGGTATGCCACAACGCCACTCAATATATTATCCGTTCTGCCTTCCTGAGAGCTATACGCTGCCTGTTGACCTCTGACTCTGCAATCTTAGGTACGTCTTACGCATGCATAATTGCGCACTGACACATCTTGGACAAAAAAGCCTTAGGATTACCGTTGTTCATGTGGTTATTCATTTTGTCGACTGATGAATTGTAGAAATCAATGATAATGATGAATTTTCTACGACTTCGTCTTCATCATCATCAAACATAATGATATAAGTTTTGTGTGCGATTTCTCTATTTCTATCTAAGCACCGTCAAAAAATTACATAGGTATTGATAGTGTAATTATTATTAAAGATATACTCATAAATAAAACGAAATCCACAAATGTAAAGTATAATAATTACCTCTTATCTATTATCGCAAGAGCAAGTTTTGTTTATCAAGTCTATAATTTACTTAGTTTATTTTAGTTTATTAAGTTAATTGATTTAACAATATATATTTTTTTTATGAATAATTGCCAACTTCAATCAGTTTTTTGCCAACTCGGTTCTATAGACGCCATTTCACCGTTCCGCTTGCCATGCGTGGTGTATGGCAGATCCCCAAATAAATTCTCTAGGTGTGACTGCAGTGATGTTTTCGGGCTGTAATGATGATGATCAACAGACTAAGCCCCGCATTCTCATATGTCCGGCAACAAACAGTAATCACCCACAATCCATGTCAATTGCAATCGAGTCGCGATAAATTCACGTGAGAATACATCCAGAATAGCTTCGTTAGTTCTGAAGGGCCCTTCAGCTATTGTGATGTACTGACGTGGAGAGGAACATGCCAAATGTTAATTGTGCTAGCGCAGATAGGTGGGTAATATGAGGAATGGAATTGTAAGGAACTATTTTCAAGTAGAGAAGCTGGGCAATTGAGTTCTTACATGGGAACTGAATCTTAGAGGTGATACAGAAGAGTACCTTAAAACACGGATACAAAATGTGTTACTTTACTAACATTATATTGTGTAAAAAGAATATAGCAAATATGTCCAAAATTATAAGACGCCGCAAGCAGGACAAGTATATCCACTAACTTTTAAGAATACTGAGATTTGCAAGACTGAACCATATAATAATAGACACGAAAATACTTAATATCTTGTTATAACGACCACCGGTGTCAGTTCGCTGTCCCCCAGTGGTGACCAAACAACGGGAATAATCGCAGATCCAGAGGTCCCGGGTTCGATCCCCAGGAGAGCCAACTAGCTACCTGGCTACCACCATCTTTTCTTAGTCTGTCGCCATAAAATTGTTGTGTTACCGCATTTGTAGCGGTAAGATACCCAGTTCCTCATACTGTTGAAGATTCCGGGTGTTCTTCCACCTTCGGCCTTATCATAACATGACACTAGGTGAGGTAAAGGCTAAGCGCTTGCTCGACGTACAATAAAAAAGGGGAAGCAATAGGTATTGGACCAAGCTACCACCATCATGTAGGTACTTGATAATGATATGTCGTGATCATAAATTGACTCAAGACAAATTGCTACAAAAAGTGAGGTAACAGTCTTTTTCTGAGGATTCTTCCTAATCTCTGATCAATGCTCAGGACGTGGATCTTATGAGAATCACCTACTAGAGTAGTCAGAACTCACGCTCGGCACATGCCATTGGCTTGCAATTAGCTAGTAGGTATTCAATACGTTCAAACCCATTGCCTCGTAGAGGAATACTAGCCTGTGATACAACCTATTTGGATTTTCAATCCCGGTTTAACTACACAATGTGACCTAGACCGTCAGAGCATGTGTATTATATGTCAAATGCGCACATATACATCCTGTAAACGGAAATGTTCACTGGTGCACGACTGGATTTGAATCCACAACCACCGGATCCCACTATATACCCACCCACTTGGCAACACAGTAAAAAATATTGCTATAAGCGTAAAATAATTCCACAAATATAATGTAATATTTAAACTTAAAATGAATAACTTAAAACCTGCTTAAATTTGTCAATAGAAAGTGTAACAGAACAACGTAAACCTAATAAAGCAAACAACAATAATAATTAAAACAAACTTAGAAATTACAAACAGACGCAATTTAGGATTGTAATCGGTGATCAAATAAACAATTAATTTCGCCGCTGTTCAAGCTCAGATAACAGAATAATTGGAGGTCTTACGACTACGGAAATAATGGTATGGCAATTGTCTATATGTATGTATGCCCCGAGACGCATTATCAGTACATGCAACTTCGGCGTGTTTCGAAATGAACGACAAACTACGTTTGTATTGAAGCTCTCTCTAAATTAAAACAAATCTTCCGTCACTAATAACAAAATCGTTCTAAGAAAAATAATATTATTGCATGAGATGCTTTAAAAATGGCGTATAAATGTTTTAAAGACGCGCGAATGATGCTTGTGATGTTGCAAAAAACATTACATATTTTTTTTATTGTTTGTCTATTTTTTCTTCTTAGAGCAAAGTCAATTTTAATTTCAATTCAATTCAATTTATTTAATTCAGAAAACTTATAGATCCATTCATAATAAAAAGTCACAAATAATATAAATTATATAGTACATAAAATGAAAACAGCCTCAAAAATTAACACGCAAAACACTAGTATAGACTTAATTTATGTAGAAGATGTGCTTAGCAAATGGGTTCATAAGGGCTGTGACCCAGTAACTTTCTATAGCACTGTCCCATCTACCTGCAAGGGCCTTAACTATCCTGTTGGGGCTACCCAGAATTCTGTGTAGGATGGAAGTAACTATAATGTCTCATGACCGCATAAAAATCGTTGACATGAGCGTCAGCAAACATACCGGAGGCACTGCAGACCCCACCGTAGCCCTGTTATACCATAACGGTTTGGTTTGTAATTATTTAAAACTATAATTGTAGCTGAAGTATTGTATGGCTAATGGCTTGTTTCACATTATCCAAGTTAATAACAGATTACTGGAAGACACTTCCATAATTTTAGCTATGAATAAGGTCGAATAAGATAACTGAAAGAGTCAGAAAGAGCTATGTGTCTAAGTCCACAGGGTAAAGCTGCCTTCCGATCCGGAGGTTGTGGGTTCGTCTTATTATTCTGTAGAATATCCGTACTTAAAAAAAAAATGACTCGCGTATTAAATCTGATCACTCATCATAGCGTGGTTCTTATGAGAATCACATACTAGTGGGTAGGGTAGTCAGAGCTACGCCCAAACTTACGTTCTTTGTGAAAGGAGCTAAGTAATATCAAATAGTTTGGTCTCAAGTCTGGAAAGACTATGGTATCTACATTTGTACATATATCAAATAGTTGTGCCTATAATACAATTTACGTTGGGTTATTTGTTCGCTTCATCGAAATCATATGTTTTGTTGGAGTTCCATAACAAGTTTAAGGGATAATTCGGGCGAACCCACAGGGAAAAGCTTACGCCTATAATAATATTAATCTACTGCGTGTTCTTGATCTGTTAATTAGTTGCCTCTTATGAAGATTTGCTCTCCATTTCCACTATCACTCTTACAATCGACTTTCGACTTTATGTCTTATGTGCTAGTTTTCACTATGCAATAGCTATTCGTTAGTTGCGGAGTTACACGTATTTTGGCTAGATCCCGTTGAAATAATATATACTTGATATAACGCCTCGAGTCATGTTTAAGGTGAAATTAGGCTTACACTAACTGATTCTGTATGTATTCTGTATGGCCTTGAACAGTGTAATGATAATATAGCTTGGCTTTAGAGAATTCTAAATAGACAGCAGTGTTAACATATTGTAAGATGAGAAAAATAAAACCCGACCGCATAATTATCAACTTCATAGTTTTACCAAAATACGACCTCATAAAGTGCCCATATTGTTTTTTGACCGTTCATTTCACACCCATATTTTGTAAGAGTCCATTGTGAATGGGCTCATCCGGGGAAGTACTACCACCATACCTATTTCAGCCGCCACAGCAATGCTGCTGCGTTAAGGTTTAAAAGGTATGGTTCCCGGTGAAATTACTGTTATTTTTCTATAATTATTATTGGTATTTCCTCCTCCTCTTTATTTTAGATTGGCACCTCTTTCTAAATAGCTTAAGCCACAATCCAAAATCTATTAAGCCGTTTAAACTGCAGAATCTGCTAATAAATTAGACATACGAAATCTCGAAAAACATGAATGGTCATGTTTTGAGACAGCCGGGTAAAAAAAATAGGTTTAACAGTAAGTTACATTTTACTGTGTCATGCCATTTGTGTACCAACAATTTTATGATAGCTTTCACATACACAGTATTAGTTTCCACTGCTGAACAGAGCCCCTCCTAAAGCTGGTGATTGCCATAGTCAACACGCTTGGCCGGCACGTTGATGATCGCAGTAATGGTGTAGATAATACACGGAAAAGAGCTGCTGCCCTTCTACTGGTCCCTTAGTCGGCTTTTACGATATCTATCGGATGAGTTGGAGACGTCGATTCGACCGCCTCTGGATGATCTTTAATGGATGTTGATTATCGACTGCATCTTGACCGAGATCCGTACGTTAAGGAACTGTTTTTTTTTTCTTAGTTTAGTTTACTACTTTCCTTGTTAAGAGTCTTTGATACGTGTAATGGCTTAGCTTCAGCGATCATATCTTCCACAATACTATAGCATATACTATGAAATTAATATACGAGTATGTTATAGTTCAGGATTTATGCAAGAACGCTAGTGTTTCAAAAACACGATTACATCAAAACAAAATTTATAGAAAAAAAAATCCAAAGTTGACTCTAATTTGTACCTACCAAAAATGTTCGCCATTCAATAAATACGCCCAAGTAGTGTTGTACAGTAAATAAACACAGTATGCAGCAGATGGTCTGTGTTTTAGCTTTACAAAATTAATGTTTTTCTTTACCGTAAAAAAATAAAACGTAGAAATTTATACGCGCCGTGGTTGAGCGCACAGCAAATGTCACCTTTATTACTATATCTTAGTTCGAAACTAGAGTGACGTTGCGTTGTGTTGCTAATCTGAGGTAGTATAGGCCGTTAATTCTTAGCTGTATTTTACATATTTGAATATTTTAGAACTACGCATTTAGACATAAATATAGGCAAGAGACTTAACACCAGAAGAGCTACTTCCTTGTTCCGTCTAGATGAAACCTTTTCAAAATACCACAATTCTACAGCTAAAGTCATGAAGTACCACGTCACTAATATTTCATGTGTCCTTATCACTGACTCATCTATTATCTATACCCAGTAAGGGTCTGCATACAGACGTAATGAGTCATCAAAGAGCCGCGGTAGGTGGTCTCCAGTTTTGTAAAGCTGTGAGCGTAACGCTCAAGTGTTATCGCTTGCATTTAGCAAGCTAATAGTACTGTTGACGAGGTCATGTTTGTTTGGGACGCTTGGCTTTGCAGCCAGATATGTGAGATTTGATATGTGAGTACGGTAGCACAAAGGGGTTTTAAAATCTTATAGGGTCGGCAGTGCGCGAGTTATGCTTTTGGTGTAACAAGCGCGGACACGCACTCCGAATGTTCCATTAAATGTATGTATGTATATATTTTATTTTAAAATTAAAGGGATACCTACCTCCATAAAAATTTTCATCGTTCTATTTATTTAGGGCTCATCATTCATCTCATAATGCTATTTTTTTAGGGTTCACCATGAAAAATAATTAGTCAAACATTTTATATAACTAATTATTGGACTGGGCAATTTTTTCAGTCATATGTGAACGCTGAAACGGTACCAATTTTTATTTTGGTTGAGTCAATGAAAAAGCACATCAAAACAAAATCTAGAGCTGAATCACAAGATTTTCATTTTCATACCGTATGTTGGTATTCAACTAAAAACACAAGAACTGACACAGAATAGCTGATATTACCTAGTTTGTAAGCTGGTCAGAGTAGAACACTATCATAAAATATTCATAACTTGATCTTCTGAACCTCGTTTACACTGTGCGCAGCTACTGAAGAACAAGGGTGCCGCCACCTTTCCCATTAGGCGGACCTCAGCTAACACCAAAGCAAACATGTACACACGCTTTAACCCTCTTAGGAGCTTATGCTGTGTACTCATCGATATCTTGCTGGTTTGTTATACGAATGATCAAAACCTTTTTAGGGTTCCGTACCCAAAAATGCCAATAAGATCCAATTAACCTACTTTATACTGATGTGTCCGTCCGACGACTCAAACCTTTAAAGGAATGGGTTATAAATATCTGTAACATCAACATGTTACAGATATATTTTAAATTGCTTTAAACAAATGTTAAAATACACGTTACACGTGACCCAAGGGATGACTCTTATTTAGGCCAGCGACATTGTAATCAAACTCAGTGTGATTATGATACAGTAGATAAATAATAGTATCACTAGGCACAGCACAATTTTTAAATAACGTAAGATAAAACAAATTGAATACTAAATATTGGTATTTTTTATAAAAATGTTTAAAATTGAAACAGGGTCGGAACCTTCGGTGTGCTAGTTCGACTCACACTTGGCCGCATGATGCATTTTCATACAAATATATATAATTTCAATTTGAACCAGTATAAAAGAAACACTCCAACCTCATTACTTTCCGTGTCACAGTAACACAGTCACAGTAACCCAATTTTTTGAACTAAACACTGACACTGTTCCAAGTAGGTACGTATCCGTTACAGAGCGACACTTGGCAAGATACTCCTGCCAAGGCCTGGTACATTCGTATCACATACCATGAAGGTTGTAAACCATTTTATATTGACGACACGACTATTTATTAACAAGCCTCATAGCCCAGTTGGTAGATACTCTGCCTTCCGCGCTGTAGGCTGTGGGCTCGATTTCCACCATGGAAAAACATTTGTGTGATGTTTGTTCTGTGTTTAATTTTTATCATATTTTACAAAAGTATTTATTTAGTCTATGCATAATCTAGTTCCCAAATTACAAGCTATGCTTAGTGGCTTGGCGGTGCTGTGTAAAATGATTGTCTTGTAGATAATATTACGCGAGGTTACCAACAAAAGCTTTGGACTCGCGATACCGCACAACGCTGCTACGCGGCTCAGAGCTCTTGTCTGACACAGAGTTTCTATCTATGCGGAAATACGGCTAGTTCATTTTGCAGCGAATAAACAAGCACGATGAATCAACACAATTATTTTTGTGCACCACCAACCACCTCTGTAGCCATTAAATCATTTCCATCTAAATGTTGTCTGAAAAAAAATCTCAATATGCTTCTAAGCAATAATACCGTCCATTTTATTTTTTTTGTTATTGATTTATCTAGTTTTCGAATCCATTTATAAGGTGTGCAGCGAATTAAAATATTTTTTCTTTAATAATCACATAATAAATCATCATGATCTACTATACAAATAATATTATTGGGATATTTATCATGATTTGTTCGATAGCGACAAGATATCATAATGATATCGTATCGGCATCGTTCAGGTTCATGTGAAATCCCTCTAAGGGGGTATGTCTTGGCATCCATTCGGGTCGCTCGCATATTGAGTTCAACGTTTGTTTGAGCGAGATGACTCGTGCAAGCCAAATTTATTGGGAGATTTTCCAGTTTTAAGATTTTACGAATTCACTACTTGTAGTGTATCTGTTACGGCTCCTCTGAAAGGTTGCTCGAGCTCGGCTGTGAAAGAATGAATGATTGATTGAATGAAAATACGTTATTGTACCTATTTTATAAATAACACTGGTTCTTAAAAATGTTTATTTTATTTTGTTTATTAAGGAACAACAAACAGCCACAATATAAATAATTACAAAATCCTTATAAAACTACAATTAAATACATAATAAAATCCTTATAATACACCCCTCAGGGAAATAGGAATGCGTCATGTATGAAGAGGTATGTAAATCGGCGGTCTTATCTCTGAGATGTGATTTTTTCCAGACAACAGAGATCATTTTGTTGCTAAATTGGTTGGTGGTGCACAAATACAATATTGTTTTAGTAAAATTTATTTGTTAAGTGTTTTCTTATTGAAATTTAGTTTTTTCTTGATAAAACTATTTTGAATGTCTAGTCTCTTATCATTCTTGTTCTCAAAACCAGTTTATAAATGTGACAATTAAAGGTATGTGTATGTCTATTTAAGAGGCTTCATATCTAGCTGTATAATTAGTTTTGATGCGGCACTGAAAAAAAATAGTTTAAAAAATTTTAGACATTAGTAGGTACTACATATTAGTAGTCGATAGAAAGCCATGTCACACGCTCAAGGCGGTGGCTCGTAAAGTGACACTAGGGCACACGAAGAAAGTAGACAATTTCAACAAAAAAAATTTTTCATTATTTTTTTACACAGCACCATCTAGACAAAAACTAAGCATAGCTAACTAACATATAAACTAAGCATATGGGTACTAGATAACGGATGGAATATTTAAGTACTTTTGTAAATACATACGTAGGTAATGATACAACATCCAAACACAGAACAAACATCTATATTCATCACACAAATGTTTGTCCTGTGTGGGAATCGAACCCACAGCCTACAGCGCAGAAAGCAGAGTTACTACCAACTGAGCTATGACGCTTGTTTTTTTAATTATGCTGCACCAATAAATCACACAAAAACTTGTACAACCTCTTCAAATCCTCTTCAACCTATAATTGTTTGAAAAAGACGCGAAAAGATCATTCATTCATTCAAACCGTTCAAGTAGAGGATGTATTTTAAACAATTAAAAATAATACGTACGTACAAGGGAAGCAGTTCCGATACTTAAGGGCCATTACAAACGGTCAATTGGTAGCTCAACTGTGAAGCAGAATAACCTGCGTGATTTATTACAACTGCAGTTGAATTCTGCAGGCGTTTACCACCTTTGTTTTACAACAATTCCCTCTCCAGCAACAAAACATTTCATATTGTGAAAGGAGCAAAGAGTCAAATACAACCTTCCATTATTCCAACGCATTCTTTCACATCAAAGGAAATGGAGGCAAATTCTTTGTTTCAGTTTACCTCAAAAGCTACTCTTATCGCTTCACATTGCTAACTAGTCTGGTACCGTAAATTCAGCTGGTTTAGTATTAAATTTGCAAGATAAATATCGATCATACCGGTATGAGTATAAGATGGGTTGAAGTTTATTTATAACAAACATTTCTGTCGACGAAATAAAAAATAAACATTTTAAACTATGAACCATGGCTAAGTACTAAGTATTAATATTCTCCGTAACCCCTGCAGCTTCCTTTTGTGTATTATTTACATCTTACTTCGATCACCCATCTGCCTGACAAGCGTGATGATTGTGGCTAAACCCTCCAGCTTTGGAATAGTCTCTATCCAGCAGTGGACACTAATAGACTGTTGATGTATGTATGTATGTATGTGATCTGGTTCCTTTATTAGCTTTACTTATTTTAGGTCTAGGTGACGAGTGATAAATCTGATACCTAATATTATGTAAATATTATTTCTGTATCAGATATTTAGTTTAATCTTAGAAAAAGAAGTAAAAAAATTAAGATTAATTAAGCTGGTACGTTATCGTATTCACTAGTAGGTAGTACAAAGTTAAAACCCCCGTTTTACCCCGTAATAAGGGATGGGATACTTCCTAAAAAGTTAGTATGACAATTTTTTATGCTATAAAAAAATCTCAACCCATAAGTGACATAGTTATTTTGATGTTAAAGGAATACTAACAACCTCCCATAAGCTTCAGTATTCTTGATACAACTTTGGTTATTAAACAGAAATCTTATCGCGGATTTAATGTTTCTAACTACAATGATAAAGAGCTTGCATACAAATGTTTTTCAATTTCAACCTCTTTGGGGCAGAATTTTCAAATGCACTTTGTAAGTGCTTACTTTCAGTATAAAAGGAAGTGTTTTGCCAAAATATATCTTGCTCAAAAATATATGCTCCATAGTTAACCGGTTTTGGGTGTGCGTTGTCTGTCAGTATATCAAACTTTATTATTAGATTAGATAAGATACAAATCATAAAAATGTTAATTCACTTTATGGAACCTTTTTACAATCGGAAGGCTTATCACAATGGTATTTTGTGTAGTGTACCTTGGTTGAGGAATTTCCCTCGCACCCTAGTATGAAAAGACTGATACAAACGGTATAAAGGTAGAATAATAATCAACAACTCAACCAACTCTGACCTTTCTCTTATGACAGACTTCTAAGAGACAGGTATGAGTTAGTTGATTACATTTTGTAGCGAGGTTTGTTTTAATGTTTATATGATAGGTATGTGTTCAAGTATAAGTACAGGTTGATTCAGATTCAGATTCAATATATTGGTATATAATTATATTTATTTTATAGTACGATGGCTTGACCTTCATCTCACCAAATTTTTCAAGTTATGAAAAATCAGGCCAAAGATGGAAGCACATTTCACCCGGAATCCTCAGCCAACTGAGGAACTGGCTATCTTACCTCTAAATGCCGGAACACAAAAAAAAACAGTAATGGCGACAGACTTAGGTAAGATGACGGTAGCTAGCCAGGCGGACTTAAACAAAGTCCTACCACCAACCAAACCAAGCACAATATTGTACTCCCCATGGGGATCGAACCCGGGACCTTTAGATCTGACACAGTGGTCGAACCACAAGACCATGGAGGCGGGTAAAATATAGGAGGTATAAATAAAATACAAGAGTAAAAAAAAATTACATTGTCAAAAACATAAATACTAGGTAACTTTTGAAAATGTGTATGTGTTGGTATATGTATGTGTATATATATGTCAATTATATGATGTTATGTAATAAAGGTATTTGAATTTGAATTGAATTGAATAACAGCATGGAGGTTCGAAGTCGTATGACATTTTAAGTAAGTAAATAAGAAGATGTTTTGAAGTAAAATATCGTAGCTTAAAAAGCACACCGTTCCAACAAAATCTACCTAAAACCATCTGAAAGCAAGAACATCCAAGCTATTCCCATTCATGTAGAGACCTCTCAGTTTTATTGACAGCATAAATACTGATGGCAGCGCAAGACATGGCGCCCGAGAATTTAATAAAATGTCTGCTTTTCAGTTCACTTGTAGTGGACTGAGCAACGTTTCTTGTCTAATAAAGTGCTGTAGTTGAATTTTATTTTTACAACAGCCTCAAGTTGCGATACCTACCACTACACTTTGAAATACAAATAAACTTCAAATAACTTTCCATTACTAAATGTGGTATTCATCATTGCGTGCACGTAAAGATACAAAAACGTGAGATCATTTTACTATATAATACATGGAGAGTGAACAAGAAAGAAGTGTATCTGATGAAGCGGAACTCTTGTGACAAAGCATTACTGCACAGGTCATATCCACAAGGAATATGACCTACTCTGCACTGCCTTGCGTCCATCAACTTGGGGTTTAAAGGTGTTAAGCCCTGTGTGCCCGTAATTTCACCGGCAACTATATACTTCAAACCGAAACACAGCTGCTGCTTGGCGGTCAAAATAGGTACGGTGGTAGTACTTCCCCAGATGAGCCCTTTCACAAGGAACTCTACATTTCTTCTAAAGTAACCTCGTAGCTTCAAATATCTATATTTGAATATATAATATTGTCGAGTAGCTGATTAACTGACAAGGAACGCACAACCACGACCAGATTCTTAGAGACTTGGATTTATAAACTTTTTTGTAGCGTAGGAGCGCTCTTTGATGATGGGAACGAAATTCCAGACTAGTCGTTTATAAAAGTTAAAACAATGTTTAAAATCGATTTTGAGCGTAGGTAAGGTCTTGTTTAACATTTGCACAACATACACGCCTTAATTATTCAAACCTTCAACATGTTCATACAACACAGCCCTGGAGTTCATACTACATACTACGTCAACACAGATACAAAATTCAATAATCCATTAATATTCAGTTCAACAATCCAATACCAGCTTCGCAACTTAAATTAACACGAGCAAACACAAAGTTGAGGTTATAGTTCAAGAGGCAGTGCACAATATACAAGGTTTTCTACTATTAGATCTTGGTACACGCAGCGCCGTCTTTCCCAAACAAATCGAAACTTCTACGATGGAATAAAACAAAATCGAAAAATATGTAAACCTGTGTTGGATGCGATAGACATTCCTATTTCTTTAATTCTTTAGTGCAAACAAAACAAATAACAAAGAACAAATAAAATGACGGATTGAAGTCTAATTAAAAACAAGTAAGTACAAAACAAATATGGACATAGGTAAGATTAACACGTTGGGTGCTAAGAGTTACCTGGTCTGTGAAAAACGAACCGTTAATGTTTTACAGTATTCAGCGAGTATACGTTTTTTTTAAAGGACAATACGCTGGCCTGGTTCTAACCGGGAGGGCGACAGCTTTGCGCGGACCTGGCTAGCGCTGAAGACCCGATCCAAAAGCTTGATAACAACGAGTATAAGGGATATAGTTTGTAGGTTTTATAGAGTTCTATAAGCGATCATGAGGTTGCAATAAAATGGATAATACTTCTATATTCATATGAAAAAAGTATCTTATTCTGTTATCATCATATATACTCTCATTTCTTTACATTTTGTCGCGGTACCACTGTAAGCGAGCTATAGCTAGTGAGTAATGTTATTTTAGTACGCCATTATGTGTTTGACATGGCTCTTCCAGCGATTCGATCCTATGCTACTGTATCAGGTCTAGGTACCTGATACAGTAGCATAGGATCGACAGCTTACCATGCAGGAGCACGAAACTACATTTCCATGAAGTGTCGTAATCAAACTGATGTGCCCCACCAGGTGTACTCAAACCTAGGAGTTACAGATCGACACAAGATCATAATGTTTTTTTATTCTCAACTAGCAAACAATCGGAACTTAATTGCCTTCATCCCGCGGGAATTGTCAAAATATTTTCTTACTTTTATTGCACGTTTATATTTTTCTAATATTTTTTTCTAAAATCTCTGCTACAGTTACATCAGCTATCTGCCAGTGAAACTTCTGTCTAAATCGGTCCAGCCGAATCAAATAAAAAAAGATTTTTCGTAAATTATTACTTCACATTCGTTCATTACGCATTAAGTAAAACCTGTTATTTGACATTACAAACAGATACTTCCATTTTATTTATTTATATAGATGGGTCAGTTTTTGATCTCAACGCTTACCTGGTCAAAGACAAGGTATACGGTGGAGCCTTCCTATCATATCGATCCATATCTTCATGATCATCATTTCAGCCCACACACGCCCACAGCTGAACATAGACTTCCCCCAATCAACGCCACGAATAGCAATCCTGAGCGTCGTATATCCATCCACTCTCTAATACCGCGTTATTATGTACGTTAGTTGAAAACAGGCACTGGCCGAAGGCAGCTGATTCCAAATATTTGCAGTGTTCGTTTTAAACGAGCTTTGGGCTACCAAAGCAAGTTGTTTAAGACCAAGCGCTAGCTTGGTCTTAAACAATGGAATATATCATTACAGGACAGGAATATTGCAGGACATTAATTCCACACAGCACTATCTGCCCTAAGCAAAGCTTGTACGTGTACAGATTACATGTAGAGTACATTTTTGAAAAAATAAATATTTACGATCGCATCACCTAAACAAAGCGCAATCATCTATCTATCCATCACTCAAAGGTTTGTCTTGTTGGGAGTCTAATTGTTTGTGAGGCTTGTCATATTTATTTAGTTCCGTTGTCGGTTCGCGTGGCCCATGTCCTGCAGTGGTACATTTTGGGCTTGTTATCATGTGGTTCAGTAAAAAAGAAATTGATTTACGTGCCTATACCAACATAATCAGTAATAGCACAACTTATAAGGGCTACCAGCGAACGCTATGCAGGAGTAATTAAAGAGATCAGATGATGAAAGGAGTATGAGATTACGCCACAAATTTTCCAACTTTTACCGTTTAAAGCGACCAGGAGATGAACAGTAACATATATCTAGGTCACAACGACCAATCCCAAGCATAAAGATTATGAAAAACTTTTTAGAGCTGCGATGATTACACTGATGATGCCCGTATCCCTCACTTTATAGGCTAGACATGATGATGAACTAAAATTATTTTAGGGTATTCAAACTTAAAAAGTACCATTGAGATGGACTCAGCAATAAACAGCAGCTCTGTTTTTTTTGAGTTCGTTATTACATACCTTTTACCCTTTTACATACATTTTGCAACTAAAGATAATTATTACGTTTAAATTCAAATCTTTCAAGAGTTTTTTACAACCTCATTATCAACCTCATTATCAACTCATCACTTTTCATGAAAGTTCTGCTTCAGCAAAGAATCGAAATTAAGAAGTTTTAGTATGTGTTTACATTAACACAAGTCACGCCGAAAACATCTCTTTGACCACGCTAATCCCGAAAGTACAGAATCGATACTATACCTGCATAAAATGTTGTATCGTAGATTGGTTAATATTGCCCTGAACTATTGTTATATAGTTCAACGTGAACTATAGTTATATAGTTCAAGTTATTCTTCAATTTTGTTTTGAAGCATGCACTTTTTAATATTTGCATTTTAATAAATTAAACACAAGATGTTTGACTAAATATGAACCAATCTACAATACAAAATGTTGTACTTTTTTATTTTCTTTTTTTATTGTACGACAAGGAAGCGCTTGGCCTTCATCTCGCCTGGTAACAAGTTGAGATAAGGCCGAAGATGGAGGCGCACTTCACCCGGAATCCTCAACAAACTGAGGAACTGGCTATCTTACCTCTGAATGCCGGAACACAACATTTTTTTTTTAAGAATTGTTATTATGGCGACAGAATTAGGTAAGATGGTGGTAGCTAGCCAGGCGGACTTAAACAAAATCCTACCACCAACCAAAGCAAGCACAATATATTGTACTCCCCATGGGGATCGAACTCGGGACCTCTGGATCTGAAATCGGTGGGTTGAACCACTAGACCACAGAGGCGGTTATACAGGTATAATATCGGTTCTGTACTTTCGGGAGTAGCGTTCAGGGCAAGTTCTTCTTTAATTTTGTTATTTTTTTTTCGTTACCTGATTTGGATGTGGACAAATAAAAAACCGTTCCAGAAATACTAGTGCATAACAAACAGACAAAAAATCGAAAAACTGTATTTTTATGCTGTATGTCAATTTTACTAGGTAGTACCAATTTTTACTTTAAAATATTAATTGTATCTACAGACAAACCTTTTCCACGATTTTATTATAGTTGTAGACGTACGTATTTGGTAATAAGCTAAGCGTCTACAATTTATTGTATAGAACGGTGTGTGATTTCAGCGCACTAGCTCTCAAGCTAACCAGGAACCTAATTCCCAGCGTAATGCATTCTAAAATTCAAATCGAACCACGTACGCGATTATGACAACTGACTTGAACAAGTTCGGAGCTTGGGGCTGTTCTCACGAAGCCCAATTACCAGAAATGCTTGTTTCTAGAAGGTAGGTAACTTAAGCTTCTTGTGTAGAATTTGAATAAGCGAGTTACATAGTGTTTTTTTTAATGTACGACGGGGATGTAAATGCCGGAACACAACATTTAAGAATTGTTGTTATCGCGTCATAGTTAGGTAAAATGGTGGTAGCTAGCCAGGCGGACCCAAACAAAGTCCTACCACCAACCAAACCAAGCACAATATATTGTACTCCCCATGGGGATCGAACCCGGCACCTTCTGATCTGAAATCGTGGGTTGATATTTTGCAACGCGTATATCATCATTATCACTATCATGCTCGCTACCCCACACTAGTTGGGGTCGGCTCAACATATTGTCTTCTTCAAGGTCATGTTGTTTAAGGTTTGGCTGAAATTTGGTATATGGGTATAAGGATTAGGATAAGGAGGTATAAGGATACTTGTGTCACGAGAGAGTGATGAATATCATTTTAGCAGCTAAAGAGTCCAAGATTGCGTATTCTGGCCAGATATCTGAAGAACCACGCATGGATTAGCTCATGACTTCTAGGTTAGTACCACCCGGGCAACGGAATCACTTGCTTATGCTAGTGTTTACGTTTGAATGATGACAGCACTGATGCTAGGACCTCTAAAGGTCCACCAGCCTAGCGACCAAACTACTGAAATTTGGCGTCAAACGCTTTATCGTGTTCCCTCGGTGCGCGGAAGAGCCAGTGCTTTCCGGGAAAGCTTGTTCTATAGATAAGCCTCTAAGCTTGTCTAGGCTAATTTTAGAGCAACTTTTGACCTCAAGATCAAGTGCTAACCCATTACTCAGAATCAGAACGCTTGTTTTGCTTGAGCTTGTGGAGAAATTGTGGAGGATTATCATATCAATTCAGATCTAATTAATTTATTAATAAGGTCAAGTTAGTATCAAAAAAGCTGTCTTACATTCGGCCTCGCCTCTTAGGCTATTCTAACCAGGGGAAGAATACCAATTCTGTTCACAAAAAAACCTGGCATAACCATTATTCTCAAATAATTTTAATCGAACGGCTCCGTCGGTAATAACATCTCAGCTCGGTAGTCACGCGCGCCTGTTAATTGGCGTCGTTTGAGATCCTAATTAAGTCCCTCCAGTTTTTACCCCGCCATCGCTTGACGTTTCCTAGGCACGTAGATAGGACAGCTGACAGCTACGGCCGGGCCCGCCTTTGAGACTCGATGGCTCAATTGTAACGTTTGATAGAGGTACCTACAATTATGAAGTCGATAGCAAAAACTTTTTATATTTTGATAAATAAATCACAGCTCATTTGGAGCTCTGCCTTCTGAGCTGTAGGGTGTGGGGTTCGATTTCCACAACCTACAGCTCGAGGATGTTGTATTCTATGATAAGTATGTATTTATATTTCCGTACTCGGGTTCCCTTAGTACAAGCTTTGCTTGGTTTGGGACTAGATGGCGTTGAGTGAAATTAATGTCCTATAACATTACTTATTTACTATTAATCAAAACTGGAGTGAATTGTTTGGTGTCAGATAGTACTCGATATACTAAACTATAGGATATAATATGCTTTCAGTTTCAAAAATCTTGCGGGTATTATGAGTAGAGAGACGCGCGCTCCAAAGGTTAGCTGTTATTTAGGGCAGCGAATTAGTATTTCTATTCAATTTTGAAATGCAGCCACTGACTTAAACACGCTTATGTCTAGTACAGAAATCAGTCGAGTTACCTATCGTTTGTAACGGTCCTTAAGACTGTTGCCTGACTGCTTTCGTTGTTATTTGGTTCATATCGAACATATATTGTTTTTATAGGTGTAGTGAAAAATAAATAAACATGAGGACATTGTGAGAAATAATTCATCTGTATTATATGCCGTGGCAGTAGCTACACCGACAAAAGAAATGGAGGCCCCAATCATCTTGAATAATCATCTTGTTAGAGACGACTAGAGAGTCCATAAAAAAATGGACACCACTTGAAAACTTAAGAACAATACTGTGGACAACAATCCGCCTGCTAAAAAGTAATAAGGCAAATCAAATTTTATAATATAAGGAAAAAAAAAACAAATTTGGGAAAGGCTCATCTTGCAGTGGACTTAACATTTTGCCGACATTTTTTTTTTTATTTGATCGACGGGGAATGCTTGGTTTTCATCTCACCTGATTTTCATGATATGTTAAGGCCGACGGTGGAAGCACACTTCACCTGGAATCATCGAAAAACTGAGTAACTGGCTATCTTACCTCTAAATGCCGGAACACAACATTTTAAGAATCGTTGTTATGGCGACAGAATTAGGTAAGATGGTAGCTAGCCAGACGGACTTAAAAAAATCCTACCATCACCTAAATCAATCACAATAACAATATTGATATACGATGATTATAGATATACATATATCACAATAACAATACTGCCCCTAGGGATCGAACCCGGAACCTGGATCTGACTGGATCCGGTAGGCGGACCACTAGACCACAGAAGCGGTAACCTATACTTCCAATAAACAGGACCGTTTTATATTGAATCCTAACTCCAAACTAAGCCATACTGAGGATAGAAACTTCAATCGAGGTCTGATGTTCTGATGTCTGTGAGTCATATTTGATATTATTCTGCTTTAGTTCTCAATGACTTTAAATTGAACATAGCTCGTTAAGTTCCAAGGAGTATACACGGTATGTTGCTGGTAGGTATGTCGGTGAGCTCAGTACACATCGAGTTAAAGGTCCTAGATGATTTATCATGCAAATATCTATAATCATCGTGTAGCTGACTTTGACTTTGAAATAATATTTGCGAAATTTACACGGGATTACGGGAAAAAAGGCCCGGTCGTGTGGTAGTGTATATTCATCTAACATTACAAAATCCCTTTGCCACCCACGTTCCCTGACCTAATTGCCGATCTAATCCTCCATTCATTAGGGCTGTAATATATTTATACCTACAACGAGTATGTCTTCTTCAAGTGTAACATTATATTTCGAGAGAATGACAGTTTCAGACTGTCTCATTTAGTCTTCATTATGGCTTTTACAGATTAGCTATATAGACGTTGTTAGTATACGTAAAGCTTAGATAAAGATATTGCACGCGCTACTATCACTTCTTAATATCTCTGCGAAAATGGAGGCATATTTTTGTATATACAAACTAACTATATATAGCTATATATGTAAACCTCAATTGTGACACCTTGACAGATGCAGATATATCATCTAGCTAGATAGACATACTTGACTGAATACAGACGTAAAGTACCTAATAAAATTAGTTGCTTCGTCCATTCCACTAGACGGAGCCTCATCCAAAATGTATTGCCATAACCACCAGATGTTTTGATAGATTAGTGTATAAAAGCCCATACTAGGGGATAAGGTTGCTACTTCAGGCAAGGAGAATACTTTTTTTATCTTTCATAGTATAAGTCATACCACAGTTATACTTACATTGATTTAAAAGCTACAAAGCAATTATTTAAATTATAATTGTATTTAAACTGATTGTAGTGAGCTACTGAATAAATCTTCACTGTGTACAATTTATTACACAGCTGAATGTTTTCGACATCAAATAAAAGACAATACTAGCCTTTGATATCGGTAAAGGAATGACAAAACCCTTGACTAATATCGCTGTGACACTGACATCTGACAGGCGTGTCGCGTTGTCAATTTTAGAGCTAATATTGGGGCTCAGTAATGGCGCCAGCAGAGTATTGTGTTCAAAAGTAAGAAACAGAAAAAGAGTCTGAAACTATAAAAAGTAACGAGAGCTCAGTTTCACTTTAAAACAATGTATTCGGTTCGATTGTATTTTGAACAAGCGTTTAAAGTTATAAACAAAATGTCGTGACCTCAAATAAAAAGTTTAACGCACGCGCTACCAAATAAAACTAACTTTTTTTTTCCAAAAAAAACGGCACCGCTGTAACAAAAACCACAAAATCGTTGAACGTTTTCTAGATTACGACATCAAACCTCATCGCCTAGTCATGGAATAAACATAGTATCTATTGATTCTTAACGCACGTACAGTTTGATCGACTTCGTGATTCAGCTTTGACAAAAACTGGACTTGTTGACAATGAGAATATGACGGATGAAAGAGATGGTAGATACGTTAGGTAAACAGGACAGAAAGGGAAATCGGAACTATTTGTTCAGGGGATATAATGAAATTCGATACAAGGGTTACATCGGAAGCAGACAATTCAAAGTTCTAAGTAAATACTTTTGAAAGGTTTAACTTTGTTACAAATATTGAAGACAAGCAAACATAGCAGTCAACCAACAACAGATACTAACTTCAATAAAAAACCTTAGACCCTAGAAATAATGGTAGGTATATTTGATTTATACGGGATGGTGAAGAATGATAGTATTCAAAATACATAAGTACATCAAATATGAAGAGATATATTTGTTTGCAAATTCGTTGTTATTTTTTTATACCATCCCAACGAGAAAACAAGTGACTCAATATAATTGGCATTATAATAGGCATTTTACGCATACATTAAATCTTTTACTCCCAAAAAACAAGTTCCGAAAATTCCAAAAGTTCCGAAGAGGCCAACCGGTCATACTCACTCCGGAAAAACAAAGACAATAGATCGTTACCACTCTTTAATGGGAATTTCTTTATTACTACTATTTTTATACACACAGGGTAGGTTGGGAAGTTAATTTAAACAGTGTGCCTACCACAGGATCATAGTAGACACGTGTTCACCAAGTTTGGCAGTCTGATTAGTGATCATATCAACGTTGGCAGAACAACGAAGGACATAAGCTTCCTCTTATGTAATAAGGAGAAAGGTTCTCTCCTTTTTCCAAGAATATCTAATCAACCGAATCTCAACACTCTACCCTATAATAGAATAACCACTACCATGAGTAGTCAATTTCTGTCAATGCCGAAAAACACAAATTCAAAATTTAGCCCGGGTTCTAAATGTGTCACTGGGTAGTTTAATAAAAATACCACCCTTTAAAAGCAACCGTAAAATCGGAAAACGACAGCATAAAAATGTTAACGATTCAAAATCGATTTGCAGAAAAAGTTATCACTTCAAAATGGAACGAACAGGAATCCGAATGCAACAATGAGCCGCCCGCAGTTAAGTGGGGATCAACCGTATAAAAAGATCGGTGTAAATGGTCAACTACACTCCAGGTCCGCGCAAAGCTGTCGCCCTCCAGGTTCAGAACCAGGCCAGCGTATTGTGCTTTCATGTTAGAAAAAAAAATCAACTACACTTGAAAGACCAGCATGAGAAATAAAAAGAACGGCTACATAATTCAACTAGCCTTCCTGCTTCTTTACTTATTGGAGGAAACCAAAATGTTAGGAATAATATAGTCAAGATATAATCTAGCATAATAAAGTCTAAGGTAGATACGTTAATTGTCTGAGTTGTTATTTCGAGGGTGATAATAAATCAATATGATCACAGCTCAGTTGGTAGTGACTATGGCTTCTGTTCTGATGGTTGTGAGTTCGATTCCAACCTAGGATAAAATGTGTGATTAATAGAAGATGTTTACGAAAATGTTACAAAATTTACAAAAAAAGTAATAAAAATATTCCATCTGAATTTTTTTTATTAAATCATCAAACCTCGACTTACGACGGGGAAGCGCCCTTGATTTTGTTTAGTTTGGGACTATATAGCGCTGTGTAAAACCTATTTAAAAAAAACCTCTATATACATAGGGATTATCAAATAAAGAAATATGCCTCAGACAGGACTTGGTACTCAACTCATATGGTATTTTCAAATTTAGTTCTCAAACATTTCGAACAAGCAATAGGAGAATAAATAGACATTTTCTAGGAAAGCATATCCATTGCAGACCTCATCTTTGCCCAGGCAAGCTTTGAGGTCAAAAGCTGACCTCAAAAACCTCGCTATTAAAAAAACATACTACCGCAACATTCCCGCGTACGAGGCTGATCGGTGAAGTCATATGCAATCCTAAAACATGTCAAACTTTTAAATTGGCAGCCTTAAGCGTTAAGAAACCCCTTAAGCGTTAAGCGTTTTCAAGATTATATAGAATTGTAAATTGCGGAGTTATTTAACGTTTAGGTTTTTCTCCAAGACCTGACAAGATTGCCAGCCAAGGTGGTTGGAGAAAAGTCGAGACCTCAACTGAGTTTTAAATAAGGAACACCTGCCGTGTTGGCGAGCTGAATAAAAATAATGGCTGTATAATATGTTGGTTTCCGAATGTTGATTCTCGCTTTTGTTTTATTGAAATTAAGACGCCATCACTTTTTGCATCTGCTGCTGCGTTTCTTTTAAAGGAGACGTCTGAGAAACAGCGGTTTAAGAGCAAACTTAAAAAAATATTAAAGCTGATATGCAAGTCAGACCCGAGATTTCCGAACTACTTTTTAATGCAAAAAACGGTTTAACAGTTAGGTAAGATGCTCAGAAATTGTTGTGTTCCTGCATTTTTGAGGTAAGATAGCCAGTTCCTCAGCTTGCTGAGGATTACGGGTGAAGTGCGCTTCCACCTTCGGCCTTATCATAACTTGAAAAATCAGGTGATATGAAGGCCAAACACATCCCCCCGTCGTAAAAAAAAGCTATAATCACACCATGTATAATATGTTGGTTTCCGATTACTGATTCTCGCTTTTGTTTTATTGAAATTAAGAGGCCGTCGATTTTTCACACCTATTTTTTTTTATGAATAGGCAATTTTAAGTATAGAACCAGCGAAGCAAATAAACCGACATTACAACTGGATTTTAAGTCGGAGAAACAAAAGAAATCCGAATAAGTCCTCAGTTAACTGCCTGTGATATCTCAATCAGAGAAACATCAGGAAGTCTTCCATTTGTCTCCATCTCGTCAGCTCGCAAACGTTTCAGCCGATTCGTTTTTTCGCCGAATCTTTGTCTACCCCATTATCCTGAACAATTACTGTGTCATTTGTCAACGCGTTTCCTTTTAGTAGTCTGATTTCTTTAGTGGGGCTTACGATTGATTGATTAGCTGTTTTTGTTTCATGAAAAGTGGGTTATTCGCGATGGTGCCCAATTTTAAATTGACTTATGGTACTCCTCATTTTCTCGTTAAGCTCTGAAAGTTGACACACAAAAGTCTGATACAACAAATCAAATTTTGATAAGTTTTAATGATGATGATGAAAATGTTTAAGTTTTCAGGTGACCATGTCCTTCATTACCATATTAAGGCTTCACCATTTTATTATACAAATTTTAGACGCAAAGATAAGCATCCCTAGGTTGATATACCGCTTGGTAGGAAACGCTTCCAAAATATTTTACTATACGCGCTGCAATAACTTACCAGAAGCTTCCAGCGTCTGTATATCCGCTGTATCACAACCCTCTATATCATATCTAATATCTTCAAGAAGAGAGTTAGTAGGCACTTTCTGGGTAGGGTCGCTCCTCCTAGACCTCAAGCTTGCCTGTGTAAGTTTCGAGTTCAAGAGCCATTCAAATAAAAAAGTAATCATAATAATAATATAATCTAATGTAATCAATGAGTAAAGTCGCTATCATCCGCTGGTGTTGGGATATAAGTACGCAAAATAAAGGACAAAAGTGCTCGAGTTCAAAGTAACCGCAATGAAAAGGTCGCTGCCATGTTTACACAAATTCTATTTATCTCTCAGGTCGATCCCACCGACAAAAACCCTAACAGAAAACGAGAAAGTCCTGACACAAAAGTCATTTCAGTTATTAATTACGGGGAGCAAGTAAAAATGAATCTTAATATCTGGTATCATAGCATAAAAGCCGGGTAAAATCCACACAATCCCGACGAAGCCGCAAAAAGGAACAGGGGAAGGTTAATTTGAATCCTCGCGTTTGTAAGCCGAACAATAAATTGGATTTGGACGTCCCAGTTGACAGTTCATTTTGCTGTTTCGTCCCTTGACATATTCCTTTAAGAATATGAGAAGTTAATACCGAACCCCCAATTCTCTCCTAATTTAGGTACCTATCAGCCAATTACAACCAACTTTTTCTGTAAGTTACGTGAAACGCAATTCCACCGGACTGATTTATGTTATAATTTGCAATTTAGGCAAACTTCGCGTCAGTACTTCAATTAGATACTTTTAATTGTGTCTTTGAGCTCAGAAAACTTTGTTGCCGTAAATATACCGTCGACGCAAAACAAGGCAGGCAATTATGTTATTATTTTGAACGAATTTAAGTATCGGAGTAACTTGTCAAGCCGGCAAAAACGGTTGCTGAATGAAGCGGTTTTTGTGGAGACAATAACAAGTGCGAGTAAAAACGGTGACACTGAAATGTATGACACTCTGCCGACTGCCTCTTGTCACTTTTTATGTGAGTGTAAAAAAATCTGCCATTGTTTCGTTTAGCTTTAGAGACTTAAGTGTTACCATGCTGCTCAGGTTCTTCAGTTGGATTTCGTTTTTATTCTTTTTGAACAACCCGTTAATGTCCAAAAAAAACTGAAATATTTCGGATTTGTAATAAAAACATACAGAACACCGAAGTAGGCTTCTGATTATTTCATTGGGACATCCTTAGGTCGGCTTCTACGACATATCTGAGCTGAGTTTGAGGGTTCAATTCATAAGCCGCGCCGCCACGGCGATTTAATTTAACATTTTAATAAACCCTCCTTTTTAGTGGATACCTGTGATTTTTTATCGAGCTCGGCACCGTTTCGTTATAACACAAAGCTCCATCAACGCATTGACAAATGATTTATTTACATACAAGTTCAGTGTAGATAGAACAAATGACTGATGTCGATTATTTATCTCTGCTGCATACATCAAAACACCATTCTTTTTGATAACAAGCCTGATCATCAGGGTGAAACTAACTTTCTCTTATTATTCTTCTTATTATAAGTAGCGTGAATAAAATGCCAGAGAAACAATAAATGACAATTGGGATCTTGAAATGTAAAAAAGGTCTTTCGGAAATAATCCAATCACAGCCAATAAACGAGAGCAAAGGGAAATTAATACCAACGACAGCAACGAAGCTGATCTTGTTCAACTTGACAGATGTCCCGGAGATGAAATATTGTGTCTACACGTTGAAAAACAAACTGGGAGAGACACTTCAAACTGAATGGATGTTTTCACAAGGATGTTTTAAGTTGTTTTAAATTACATCAAAACGTAGTAAGAATAGATTTTGGTCTGGCCATGATTAGAAAATAAACATGGAACCGGCCGTCGCAAAACATCCAAGTGTTTATTAGACCAAGATCACGTCGAGCGGGTTATATGACCACCCAAGATGAACAATGTTTTAAATATTCCCGTATCGTAAAATCTTTCGTTTTATCGCGTCGCCCATTCAGGCTAAAGAGAATCCAGAAAGAGATTTAACACCCACTCAAATCTATCGAGTGTTTTACAGCCATAATAATCAAACACTAAGTGTACGTTCGGTTTTGAAATTATTGCAATATTTACGGCCTCAAAGGTTGTGTTTATTGGCATCATTAAGAGGTAATGGTTTGAAGCAGTCTTGAGAATTTCTTAATCCGTTTATATCCTAGGTAAGTATTTGAAATGTACGCCCAATTATCTCTAGTAGGGTTTCTATAAATAATTTTGCGGTGACTTGGATTCGTAAATGTCTCACTTGAGATGTTTATTTAATTTATACCAATAATTCTCTGTAAATTATGGGCGTGGGCAGGAAGACGGTGTTAGATCGGATATTTATTGTGAAACTGCTCGTCCGTTTGTAGACGATTTATTGTTGGTTTAAGTGGAGACTGGAGTCACGTGCTCTCTGTGACTATCAAATCTACCAGCTAAATTAGGAAAACTAATTTGGTAAGCATTTAAATGCTATGCGTTTCCCCGAAATTCTCGTCAGCGAATAATATGTTCAGTCGGATTCACTTTAATACCAACACAATGTTTCGGAACGGACTTCTGAAGAAAAGATCTAGAAGAAGTCTACAATGTGATCATTTTCACGCTCAAACAATGCTGGCACACACCGCGTACTAAAATACTGGTGAACAGTCAGTCTTCAATCCCATAAAATTGACTGTTAACCTTGAAACATGTCAGTCATAAAATTACACAGTAAATGTTTACTACTTGCACATCAAAAAGATTCAACTTATTTGTAAGGAGACGTTTCATCAAATAATCTGTTTAATGACACACATGGATGCATAAATACATACACACATACACGAATCAAAAATGTGCTGGAAATAACTCTAATCGAGAAAATATTACGCAACACATCGATAAATTGAGAAAGAAAACATATCATCAGGTACAAAAAACGATCACAACACTGAGTAACGTTAGGTACACGCACTAATTGCCAGTATAATAGATTGCGTGACGGGCGAAATTAGCAACATTATTGAGCTTTCGTTCTATTGATTACCACCCGCCAATTGCACAGCCGAATTCCACCTACAATTTACTCCAATCCGAATACAACCAACACTAGCTCCTAAACGCGACAGAACAAGTAACAATATCCCAAATCACTAAGGTGACAAAGCCTCGTGTTGCCGTTTATTAGTGGACGTATTGACAGAACGAGAACAACTAGCGACATCGACAGAATCGGGCCAAATATTTGGATGCTCAATTAAATAAATCAAATTCGATAAAACAATCGAATTTTATGGGATGCAAACCCAACAAACAACGAAGCTGTATTGTGACATGTGCCAATTGTTCGTTTCGCATCATCTTTCTGAAAAACAAACAATTTCGGTACAGTTATTGGTAATGCTCTAGGGAATACAACAAATAATATTGCAGTGAAAACGAAAACGCTAAACAATTTATTCGATACCGTTCCGAATCATAAAACAGATGAAGGATATGAAGCCATAATTCAAAATTACACCGAGGCGCGTACACGTATCAAAGCTATATAGTCATTACCAATTTCTAAGCTCATTACCAGTTATGGGACCGCCGATCTATAACGGTCGGCCACTGCCCACTATACCATACAAAAAATAACAAAACACGACAGCTGTAGAGGTACGAGGCTAATAATAAAGTAGAAATTTCGTCGGACATTATCCATTATCTTAATTTTGATACGGTTTACAAAAGAGCGTTAACTGAACGACATATGTGTCGAGACAACGGTCGGGAGCCGGATTATAAAGATAGCATATATCATTTAGCTTTTTATAATTTTTGATGCACCGCTTACGGAGGGTAAATTTAAGAGATAACCGTGACTTGATAATTCTCTGAATAATAAACAAACTAGATAATACATCAAAAGAAGCGATCGAATCTTGTGTGACAGTGAAAGACGTATTGAAATGTCACCAATCAGAGTTATGACGCTTCAATATGCCTATTTGCCGGTCAAATAAATAAAATGGAACCTTATGTCGTCGATGCAACAGATAAATTGCTCGCTGACAATTGAAAATTTATTGCGGTAACAAAACACCCGTTGACAGCGATCAGTGGCCGTCGATAATCGACTGTCTCCCTCACGCATAACATGTGGGTGCTCAACATACGATTGGATACGATAGAAAAAACGAACAGGTACCTAAACCTTCGTTAGTGGTGCCGACACAAAGCGAAAACCCAGATAGGCATCATCCTTTCCTAAGAAATCATCGCTCCGATGATTTTTTTGTTTTTGCTGAATAATTTACCCCAATTCACACTTTAATACGCCTGTGAGGTAAAGAATGAGTTGTCAAGCACTGTGACTCGAAACCCGTCTAGATGGTAGATAATGTGAATTATAGTCAAATACATATTCAGGAATGCGATACGCAGACTGGTCACCAATGAGCCGTACTTGATAGGATCTCGTTTCAACATACCTGAGTATGAATCTTGTGTGAAATTAATACTAAACTATAACATACTTACCGATCCAGTCGGCTATTTCAAAGCATTGATGAAGTCGTAAAAATATACAACAGATAATAATCGCATTTAACTTTTATCCTCAGGCTCTTGAGAGTTTCCAAGAACAAATTGATTCTTAGACCTCAGAGCAAGCCAAGTTCATAAATTGAGATGTCTTCCTACTTTATTCTATTCAGGGCGTCATTGTCACCTTTTTTTATGCCAAGCTCTTTCATCGCAGGTAGAGAACCCGGCTTATGCCGCTAAATTGCGTTCTTATTCAACATGATTGATGAGGTTTTAAATTAGCGTAGTGTAGACGCACCACTGATTTTGAAAACATAAAATATAGGGTGTTGGTACAGAGACAAAGTTAGTTTTTATTAGTAATGAAAATATTTTTGAATCGGTGTCGATTCAAAATTAATGTCTGATGTATGTCAAAAATATTGGTGAACGAGTGTAATAATATTGGTTTCCTATCATCTTATTTGGTAAATCCGCCTTAAAATTGAAATTTCCAATAAAAGTCCGTTTTACGATTATACGAGCTACTCATTTTACGTAAGGTAGCAATCATGCTTTCGATTGTGGAAGCACAATGAACGCCAGTGTTTGATGTATAGCGAAGATAAATTAACCGTTTTATTCTTAGTGTTGGTATTTTATGACGGTTTTGACTTCTGCTTAGATAAACAGTGGCATTTTAATTTGAACTTTTATGGAAACTCACGCAATGGTTTGTGCTATTATCGTAAATAATGTAACTGACAATAGATTGCTTTTTCTGTGCAAACAATATATCTTTGCATTAAATTTAGATATCTTTATCTTTTTTTTTCACAGAGGCGGTTAATAATGATAATGCCATCAAGCCCCAAAATAAGATAAGCGAACGAGCAAAGTGATTTGGGAACTGGATACGGAAAGTTTCTGTTACTCTTTTCTTGTTGATATGAACTTCATCCAAAAACAGAAAAAAAACTATATGTACCATACGAAAGTTTGTCCTGGATGGGAATTGAACCCACAACCATCAGTCACGCAGAACTTTACTTTACTTATAGATCACGGTCTCTGACACAGACTCGTCTGTCACAGACACGTATGTTTTAATTGTCAAATATCTTTAATTATTTATATCATTGTTCCTATTCCTGCTGTTTTTGTCAGTAACACGGCGTTAAGCGTTATTATTTTAGGTATCATGGCGCCTAACACATGGCAATAAACTTCCTTGTCCGTTCACTCTGGTAAGGCCAAGTGTGTGTCAGACATGATATAACAGTGTTCAGTCAGCCATCATTTTCAGCACATAAATATTTGTTAATATGAGTAGGTTTAGTATTATATGATATGATGAGGAGTTATGATATGAGGAGTATATACTTCTTAATCTTTAATATTCCTGATATATTTAAATCACTTGAATACCAAATTAACAACATTGTTACAAGATGTGGATACTAATTTATTTAGAAAATAATGATATGTACGTATTTACTTGTTTAAGATTAGCTTAATGCTTCACAATTTTGTTCTAATATTTTTTTTTTATTTTTATTCATAATTAACCAAAATTATAAAAAATGTGGTTGAATGGTTAAAATGATAATGGTTTTCATTACGACTACCGTATCTTCTACTACATTAACAAGTTGTTTAACAATATGCAAAAGTAACTATAAAGTTAAAATGTATCTAAACTAATTCTTGTTTAGCGGAACCCTACATTTGAGTTGTAAAAACGATCCCCTCGAAGAGGATAAAGTTTGTTTGTTTACTACTCATCAGAATGACTAAAAATGTTTTGCTACTGAATGGTACTTTATTGCTGGGGGTCTCAGCTCAAGTTTCAATTGTTATACTTTAAAGGCTCATTAGGAAGCATATGTCAAACAAGAAGAGGTTAAAGGACTGTCGAAAATAGGGTTGGTGTATTTTTGTTTCTTTATTTAACTTCGATACTAATAAAAGTTTTTATAAATAGGCTTTAAAATATGTTTTAAGTATATATCTTATAACACAAAACTTATTATGGCCATGAATTTATTATATTATAAAGAATTTTAAATTAATACAAATTAGATCCTAACAAGATTATTCAATCCTACACTTATTTGTAGATTTGTATATACCTATACAAATAAATGTATTGACAATGTGACAGGCCTTGTGAATTTTGACATAGGGCTGGACTTTTACTCGCATTTTGTCCTTTAATATCAGCAAAAAGCCGTGCACAAATCGTTTTATTCAGTCCTACATAAATCGGCCTCTTTTGAAAAATATTTCCTCAATTTCGATCTTTATATTAATTGTGCTACGGCCTACATTCTATTAAGCGTTTCTGGGGTCATGTTTGTTAGTTTTGAATAGTTTGAAAATAAAATCCTAGACACAATAGGAACATTCGTGTGGGGAGGCATTTGACCATCTGTCGAGGAGGAATTTTGTTTATGGATATGACATATTCATCTTGTAAAAATATACGGGCTTCACTGTGTCAGATTATGTTTTATTTTTATTGTTTGTGTATAAAAATTTTGTTTCATTTAATCGAAGTAGGTATTTTGATGTACCACTTTAACCGCAGACAGAGTAGGTTCTTAATACCTACATTATTATTTCAAAACTATTAATGTACATGATTTCATCTAATGAATGAAAAACCTATATAAAAAAATGTTCTCCTTTTAATTTAACTTGAAAGTTTCTAAATGCATAATAGAGACTTTCAAGATTTAGATAGATACCGTGCAGTGGGACAAGCTTTCATCATCATCATCAATAAATTATTTAAAAATAATCAACCTAAAACGTAATACCACTAGGGTCATATTATCCACGTAAAATATACCTGATACATATTTTATTATACTGTGAGTTTTCATTTCAACCGATGCAACGACCCAAAACATACTAGGTAGTAATTCAAATTTAATTTTTCGCTTTGATTGAGTTATACTGAAAATCAAGTGGAAAACCTTATAGATTTTGCATTTTTATAAAAGCGGGAAGATCAATTTGTTTGAAATGAAAAAATGCGCCTTCTCATGCCATAAACATTGCGCTTGCACGAACTGCTTCAAAGAAAACAAGTTATCAACGGAAGTATCGAAAGAAAATAATATAGGAAGATTCTCACAATCCAACGCAATGAAGTTTCGTTATCAATTTTTCAAGACTTTGTGTGTTTTTAAAGTGTTAAAAATATATTGCTTGGTAAAAAGCTGCGTTTAAAAGTATACCTAACTTCAATACGCTCAAGCCTGCACACATGTAAACGTAAATAATATAGGTAGGTAGTTTTAGTTTTAGTATTTTTGTTCAAAACCAGAACATGACGTTCAAGCGCTTTTTCACTCACCTCTAAATCATAGAATCCTCAAAAAATGTAAACAAAACAAAACTTCCAAAGCACACCACTCAAACCACACGTAAGCAAACGGAATCCCGATCACAGAAGTTGGATCCCGCGCGAACACCGAACATAAACACACAACTGCACTGCACCAGAGTTAACCCACGACTGGCGTGCGACTGGCTGGACTGGAATGGAAAATGGATAACGCTTGGGTTGGAGCCGCCGCCGCCGGTGAGTTTCAATTCAAGATACAAGACCATACGCCGAACCGAACCCACAAAAACTTACAAAAATTTATAACACGTCAAATCGGAGAAATGGTTTCCTTTAATAGAGACGTTACTTTTATATACAATTAATTGTTTGGAGCATCTGCTACGTTTTTTTATACTCTTGGTGGTTATGTTCTGTTCTGACCAGAGAGTGTGGTTATGGTCAGCTCCCTGTCTATTGTTGTTCGAAGTTTGCTTGGTTTGAATTTTAGCTTACTCGGTAAACAAACGCTAGGAATACCTAATAAAAGTTGTTTTATATGCTTTGGCTAGCGGTTCGGTCAACTTGTTTAGTTTATTGTATAGTTTAACTTGAGCCTTTACTTTTATGTTGTTGCAACACAACAAATATTTCAATTTTATATAGCAATGTGAGTTAAAGTTTTTTATTATTGGTTAGTATATATTTACATTATTTTGCTTGTAATTAATCTCTCGTTTTGTTCATGTATGTACCTCCTATCAATTACTTCGTTTCTCTGGTAGGCATGTCTATACAAGAAGCAGATGACCGCAGTCTACGATAGACTATAATAACAATATAATATATGGTTATTGTAATAAAAGTATATTTGTCAAATACATTGTTTGATATATATACTTATTGGTGGTCACAAAATAAAAATGGGTATTTAGTACATACCTAATTACTCTATTTAATATTGTTTGATTCAAAAATTTGTTGTTAAATTTTGAAAATGGAACGCGATTATTAACTGCCAGTCTGACATGTTAAAACAGATGTTTCACCTTCGCTTGACGGATGGGCCGGGCGGCCATCTTGGGAGATTCCCGCCAATCGCGCGTCCCAGGGTGCTGTCGACGCTGGCGAAATAATTACCGGCATCGTGACTTTGTAAACATTTCACGTTTTAAAGAGCTTGTAACTGGAGAAAGATTGTTATAAGAGAAAATAAACTATTAGAGCCCGTTTTAAGTTACAATTTATTTCAGGAATAAGGTAATAGATTTATCGATGTAAATAAACAGGTGTTTGTGAATCGTGTTTGCAAGATTATAATAATAATTATGTAGGGTAGGTACTTAAACTAAACCAGTTTTTAAATTATTATTTACCTTTGGATGGAAGAACTACCTACCTAGACCCGCTTCTACCTTTAAAAGTATTCAAATAAATGTTAATATATAAATTAATAGAAATTGTGCAAATTTTAATACAAATATTTCATTAAAACAGTTGTTTTACCGTGTTTCAGAGGCCATGTTTTTGTGAGTATGCAATAAATTTGTTTTTTGCACACTTGGGTTGACAGCGGGCGTATAGTTTAGCCGAAATTATTTTGAAAACGTAAACCTTAGTGACAGCTTGACAGAACATCCTCATTCTCATGTATTGATATTCAAAACTGTCTAGAAATTTGAGTAGCAAGCTGTTTTAGCAAAGAAGAATAAAAATTGGTATAGATTAGTGTTTATTTAATTTTTTTATGTTCTTTTACTCAACATTCTTAACTTACCATGAACTTGTTAATCGTTTTGATATCGCAAACATGGCGATAAAAATAAAAAGGTACCCTACCTTACCTAACTAACTATCTAAAGGTTTGACATAGGTTGCGTATTTAGGTAGGTAAGTAGGTAATCTTAATATTTATAAGCATCGCTTAACTGACTAACTATCTGACAATCAACGCATAGCCTAAGCCAGAGGTCCTTAAGATTTGTCATTTTCAGGGTAGCTTCCTTTTGTACTGCTTTTCACCTTTTCTACATTAAATAAGATTAACCGTTCGGGAGTTATACCGTCACAAACATTGCCACATGCATGCATGCAAACAGTACCAAATTTCCCAACTTATCTAGGTGATACACAGAGTTACGCAGAGGAAGATATCTTCATAATCGTCAAAACAGTGTGAAGGTGAACGGGACGTGATATTTTAGTGGCGTATAAACTCACAAATACTGCTAAATATATAACAGGTATCAATTTTAATTGCACGGGGTATGTAGATTGTGCGCTCCACGATGCTCATTAGTGATGCGGATATTGATACTGACTTAATTATTCAATGGTTTGCTTGGGGGTATTATTTAATCAGGAACGAAAGAGAGTTGGTAGTAACTCTGCTTTCTGCGCTGTAGGTTGTGGGTTCGATTCCCACCCAGGGCAAGCATTTGTGTGATGAATATGTTTGTTCGGTGTGTGGGTGTTGTATCATATAGTACGTACCTATTTATTTAATAAAAATAAAGTATATAAGTAGTCTGTCCGTTATCAAGTTCCCATATTACAAGCTATGCTTAGTTTATCTCTAGATGGCGCTGTGTGAGATTAACGTCCTGTAATATTTATTAATTTATTTAGGCTTGATAAAACATATCTGATTAAGATATTTTTATTTGTATATATATTAGTAATAGATTTATTCAATAAAAAGTACAATTAAACTACCTATGTACAAAGGAATCAGTCAGATTACCTAAGGACCGTTACAAACGCCCTATAGGTAACTCAACTGTTCCAGACCAGTACCTACCAGACGGTAGCGTGCCCAAGACACTGGCTGCATTGCCACGCTGAATAGCTATGCTAATTTGCCTGGCCTAAATAAGAGCCAGCCCTTGGGTCACGTGTCGCCTCAATCAAAAGCCCCACAAGATTTTTGAAAACCCAAATACATATATTAAGATTAATAGCCAATTTGTTTGCCCCAATGTGGATTGGTACCCCAAAATATCATAAGATATAGTGGTGAAAATATATTTTGAGTTCAGAAAATTGGCACAACATCTTATTGATTTACTTGGATGTCGTACTTTCTTGTCAGAAAGTCTAAGACCTCCATGAACTAGACCATAGATGGCAAGATTTCTGATTAGTATTTCCAGAAGTTGAATATGACCTCGATCCAGCCTGTTGAGCGTGGAAACTGTGACTAATGCCTTAGTTTTGATAGAGGCTTATGTCCACCAGTACACCGCTCACGAGTCAAAGAGAAATATTTTTATTCTATGGTGGAGGTACACATGGCACCACGTCTGTCAGAAAGTCGTGTTCCAGATACCATCATCGTATACCGATCGATAACGAACCCGAAAGCGAATGCTTATATTACATTTCAATTACCATATAAAATGTTCTACAAGACGGACCAAGTCCGATTCGATAATCATCTAATCAGTGATCATTCAATAACTTTTATTTCAACCCGCTTTAGCTCAACCAATTGAATTGAAGCCTTAAAACATCGTGATAAGGTGGGTATTGAAGTTATCACTTTGCTGAAACTTGGAATCGAATCGTGTGTTATCTCTAAAACGTTTTATTATTAAAGTGGCTGATGGCGCAATTTATGCTTGCTATAAAAAGACCCTTAACACAAGCACCATTAAGTATAAAATTGGTTGTCGCTGATGAAAATCAGAGGTTTTATTTGCAGCAAGGAGTTTTCAGTTAGAAATACTAATAATGCTCTTCGTTGGTCATTGCTCTACGTACATTTGTTTCAGTAGGGAAATATTTAAAGTGGGCAGGTATATTTTTTTTTTCTAACTTTAATTTAATAACTGGTAACATCTAGATTCTTGTTATGCTTTTTCCAAAGTTTTTTACCTTCGTTGGGCTCTGGAATGGCTTTCAAGGTACCAAAACGTTGAGCGTACAGAAACATGATGCGCCGACGATTATTGCCAACACCACGATGAAATTGGCTCAAGTCCGAACTCTGGCTGCGGATGATGAGTTCAGTTCTCAAAAACCAGACCCAGATTAAACTCTAGCTAAAATCTATGAAACTAAAGCCTCAACAAGATTGAAGAGTCAAACCAAACCCGTACCACCGATATAACATTTTAATCAAGACGCAAAATAAAATAAAACAAGACCAAGTTATACAGCTAGCAATTTAAAACAAATCAACTGTTTTATCGATCAACATACAAAACGGTTTTTTAAGTTTATAAAAGCTCGATCCTGATGACTTTATAAGAACTTTACAGCTTAATTACATACATATGTTAAAGTCTACCTGACACGATTTACAATGCACCTTTTGTTCGGCTATAAACCAAGTTTGCGGGTTTTGTAAAACAAAAAACAGAGAAGAAGAGAAAAACAAAGCGAATAATGAATTATACAACTTAATAAGAGAGTCACGGACACCTGTTTAAATCGGCTTCATTAAATTGAGATAGGTCAGCAGGTGCTAGATGCTTTGTGTTGTAGCAGATTCAAATATTATCAAGACATTTTATTTAAGTTAAATTATTTATCGGTTTTGTAAAAAAAATCCTCAAAATTGCTGTTGTTACTGCTGAAGTTCAAACTATGCATTTAATATAAAACCCACTTTGGAATCCAGAAAGATTTTCCCATAATCACCACGCTCGACAGGTGGATAGGTGATCGCTGTAAATGTGTTAGATAATACACAGCTGCAAGTTGCCGCCCTCGTTATGAATTCCTTAGTCGGCTTTTACACCCAAGCCCGTGGAGGTAAAAACCGACATGGTCTAGTGTTTCGCCCACCGGTGTCAAAACCAGAGGTCCCGGGTTTGATTCCCAGGGAGAATACAATATTGTGCTTGGTTTGGTTGGTTGTGTAGCTAGCCGCCTGGAACCATCTTACCTAATTCTGTCACTATAACAACAATTTCTTAAATTGTTGTGTTCCGGCATTTAGAGGTAACAGCCAGTTCTTCAGACCGTTGAGGACTCCGGGTGAAGTGCGCTTCCATCTTCGGCCTTATTATAACTTGAAAATCAGGTGAGATGAAGGCCAAATGAAATAGGGGCATAAATACCCAATTCAGCATCGGTACCTATCGGATGACAAGATTTATGATTTTTAGAAAGTAGCATGGTATGGTCTCGTAATGAGGAGGGATGAAAGCCATGTAGCGAGAAGAGTATAGGAATTTGAATGTGGATGGATATAGAGGCTTAGGTAGACCGAAGAAGAGATAGATGAATAGTGTATGGGATGTTTTGCCGACTTTATCTAGTTTAGGATATCATGACGGTCAGAGAGGAATATATTACTAGGCATCAGATTCACTGTCAGTATCATTGCTAACTAAATTGCAATAAGCAATAATAAATTCCTAATAAATAACAAAGTAAGATGCTCGCCGAGTGTCATTATTTAAAGAATTACCATCAAAAACAAGCTATAAAGTTGATACAAAAGAATATAATGACGGACGCCAGAGGCACACAATTTCCTGAGTCTGTTTCTTGCTGAATTTTCGTGACGGATTCTTTGAGAGTCTTTGTAGAGTTTTCAAATTATGCTCTTAAAAACGTCGGACAATTTAAATGTGATGGTAGGTATAAGATCATTTAATGCCTCAGAACTATGCAAATTGCATTTTTTTCTGAAAAATACAGGAGAGTACTGGTTAGGTACTTTTTTGTCTTCATAAATACAATATAAGTTTACGAAATGCGCCGTGAAAGACGCATGCTGAGCAAATTCTAAGCTTAGAGAAGTACCATTTCCTCTTGATATTAGCATCAAGCTTGGTCAATCAACGGGATGCAACTTTTCACAATTTTTTCCAATGTTTATTTTACTTATTTAAAACAATAACTAAGTACAAATCAAAGTTGTCAGCCAACTTACGTCCACTAATTTAGATAGAGCTCCCCAATCGACGCCACAAAATCTATGGGCGACCCATATGCAACAAATATAGCCACAAAAAATAATATATACTTACTATTTACTGTACTGTTACGATTAACATTATTTAACCATAAATTTCGTCTGGTAACTCATCCGACCAAAACTGGTGATGATCAATTTTAGTCGGTTGATCACAACTCTATAAACAGGGAATTGTTTCGTGCAACTTTGATTGTACATCACTTGTTTACAAGTTTGACAACAGTCGTTAGCATGTATGGGGATCATTCACAAATTGAACAATGGAATTTCGTTAAAGAATTCTCTCGGTTCAATCAAACACAAATTTAGTATCAGGAAAAATCTTTAGCACTCCTTCTAGCCAACATTTTGCACAGAATTAGATCTTGACCGAGTTAAAGTTGATATCTAGGCTAATTTACATATAGGTACCTCGTGGGCTAAGCTGCTAGCAGAATCTATTTCTATGATAATATGCGAGCTACAGAAACCGTTGACTGTTAAAAAAAACACACCAGTTCCTATTTTATTACAGCACTACTTCACCATCCGCCTTCCATGAGAAGATTTGATCAGCTCATGAGCTGATGAGAACATTAATCTTAATAGCAACAAAATGTACTAACCTCAAACGGCGAATTCCAAATTCCGAGGACATCTGAAGAGAAGAAAGGCCAAATTAAAATCTTGAAGTATTTTAGAAAAAAATAGTTTACCTACTATCTAAAACTTGTTCCTAAAAGACAAGACATAATTACAATTTACTAGATGGCACTGTGTGAAATTAATGTCCTGTATTGTTTATATATATGTCTTGTTCCTTATTTAAAAAGACGACAGACTATAGTAAAAAATAAAAAGGATTAAAAGCTACGATTATCTTTACCCACCGATATTATAAATTCAAAAACTGCTCGATTGTTGCTTTTTATAGATTACATTTACACGTCTAAGCGGCTGAACGGATGTAAATCAATACATAGCAAGTTTTGTTTATAGGGAAGGTTATCTGGGCAAATATTTTCCTGGGTACCACACGGGCAAAGGTAACGTTGGTAAAATATTACATCGAACCTAATAAAAAGAGATTACCCATTAAAGTTTTAATGTACATAAACAAAATATGAAGAACCTCACGATTTTTTCCCCTTCGAGGATTTGCCTCTGATCATTACTCAAAACGTGGATCTTATAAGGATCACCTACTATGGGTAGTCAGAGGCATGTCAAACTAACGTTCGGGACATGCCCATGGTTTGAAGATAGCTAGTATTCATCACGTGACAGATTGCAAGCTCATCACCGCTCTGCAGAATACTAGCCATTGGCACATGCCAGTTTCTTCACGATGTGGCCTTCAGATTCGAGCAAATGCATCTGTCAAATGCGCTCATAAATTTCAGATCCGAGAAACTGAAAAGTCTATTGGTGCTAGACTGAATATTCCCACAACGTATCGGAAGCCGGGCCCATACTCACTTGGCCAAACAGTTCTTTATAATACACACACATAAGTTAGAAATTAATTGAATTAAAAGCTCAATTCAGAGATTCAGAGAGCAATTGTAACGCTGACTGGACATTTTTTTTTTGATGAACTGAAAAGTTTCTAACATAAACCAACTCAGCGTAACAGTCGAACTAAGTAGTCCAATAACACACATAACAAAAAAACCCGAACATTTTTATACGATTCCTATATAATTTACAGCTGCTCAGCGGACGCCTTCACACAAATTATGTTCCGAAATAACACATCACAAGCCGGCTTCGACCATAATATGGGTAGATTCGAAATTAACCATAATTGCTTAATTCAGAACTCTCCATGCCGCAAAGGGTAATAACGAAAGAGATAAAATATACAAAAGCCAGTAAGTTCGAAAAAGATAGAGCTATAAAGATTGGCGCCGAAGAGCTCGCTATGAAAGGTCTACCATTCCAGGTAATGGAACGTGTGAAGCGAGCTCAAGTGGTGATCATTAGAGTGTTTTTGTTCTAATTCGTTCAGAAATGCTGGATCACCGTTAGGAATAATTTGTTATGAAAGATGAGGTTGCTCTTGTCAAGTTGCATTTTATGATCAGCTGCTGTTCTTTTTGATAACCGCTGTAGGTATCCTAATTTGTGAAGTAGTTAGTACCACATCTACTGCTTCATTAAATAAAGTGAGGCGTATTTGGATGTAAATCTTGGGTTATCATTGAAATTGGGTGTATTCTGATGCACATAAATAAATAACTATCAAAGTAGATTTAAAATGATTTCATATTACTCTATGGGAAATTATAAACATAACCAAGAATATGTAATGATGAAAAAGCGTTTTTCATACGACTTAATTACTTTAATGATCCCAATAAACAATTTAATTAGCTGTATTATAATGCTCGCCCACACTTCCCATATAAACAAAAGAATTAAAACTAACTGAAAATAAGGAGAAAAACAAAAACGTTGCAAGTCTGAAGCATTCTCGAATATTCAATAATTGCATTGCCCATGGGCAGTTTTTCAGTATCGTTAAAAAAATCTTCCAGCTAACTGAAGTGTATACATCTTTTATAGTAGATATTTCTAGGCATCAAATCAATGTATACGAGTAACCAATAATCACTTTTAATACGCAGTGTAAAAATCTGGAATCAGTGGTCAGCATCCACTTTCCCACCACAACACCTTAAAAAAGAGAGTTACCTATTAACTACTAACTTTTTCTGGGTAGGCTTATTTGTTGCCCAGGCAAGCCTCGAGGTCAAGTGCTGAACCTTTTATAATTAAAACCGCACAGCCATGAGGTAAAAGGTGGTAAAAAGGTAAAAACTGGGTGTCCTTAATCCATAACCCCATATTATATGCTTTGTTTAGTTTGAGAATGTCCTGTAATATCTATTTATCAGCAACATGACCATTATGATGTCTATGTAGGTACCTATACTAACTAATTTAACAGTTTTGTTTGAATTATGACGTTTACGACAACATTGCCTCGTAACAATAATTTCGCCGGAAACCAAACTAGATAGAAAGGGGCGATAATAATCTATGCATTTTAATAACAATAAGCCCCGCCTTACAAACTAATTTAACCAAAAACGTCCAATCATATCAGCTAACGTTGACGTAAAGTGTCACTTCTGAACTTTTTGGTGCATTAATCATTTTTTAATTTGAATTAGAACGCTTTGGTGTCAAACTTTTTCCGGTTTGCTCGATTCTTAATTTGAAAGGACAAATTTTAACGGTCGAGGAAATCGTGATTGATGGACAAGACCCTTTGGGATTGATCCTGGCTGATAAGGCGTGTTTATTCCTACTACAGCTTCTCTCAACATTAGGTCCACGACCAATAAATAAAAATGTAACTACGTACATATTTAACTTTTTTTTATATAACTACGGGAAAGCGCTTGGCCTTTATCTCACCTGGTAACAAGTTAAGATAAGGCCGAAGGTAGAGGCGCACTTCACCCGGAATCCTCAACAAACTGAGGAACTGCCTATCTTACCTCTAAATGCCAGAAAACAACAATTTTAGAATTGTTATTATGGCGACAGAATTAGGTAAGATAAAATAAAAATAAATAAAATATTACAGGACACTAATTTCACACAGCGCCATCTAGTCCCAAACTAAGCATAACTTGTAATATGGGAACTAGATTACGGATAGAATACATAAATACTTTTTTTTTTGTAAAAAAAAGTACATTAAATACTTTTTTTTTGTAAAAAGAACCCGGGACCTCTGGATCTTAAATCAGTGTATAATTGAACCACTAGACCACAGAGGCGGTTAAAATACATAACGCCACATAGCCAGAAACTAAGTAAAGCTTGTAATATCTGTATGTATTGTTTTCTGACATGTTGTTATGAGTTTTGGCTGAAATTGTAAAGGCCTACCCCTGTGTCACGACGTGAACCCTCCTTGGGAATACTCGGTTGTGTTGTGAGGGATAAGGGGATAAGAATTAGGTACACTAAGAAGTATGAGTACAAAATTATATGGATAAGTGGGATGAGGATACAAATTGTGAATGGTGAGTGTGACACTAGCAGCTAGAGTAGATCTGGGTTGCTGAAACCCTTCCTTTCTCGTAAATCCAAAAACTGATCAAACCCCTACATGCATCACACCACTGTTAATCCCATGTGGAATTGAACCCCCCCCCCTGCGCTGTAGCGCATAATACAGAGCTATTCCTACTGAGCTGTGAGGCCTATCAATTTTATAACATTGACTTTTTAAAACAAACTTTTCTAGTTGTCTATTATATTTTACATTACTCATTTTGTATTTTAACTTATTCAAGTATGTATAATACGACATTAAATGATAGAAGCCTACGGGTTCTGTCGAAGCCATAATTTTAAGGGTTTACAATGTATGAGTAGACCTACATATTTGGTCGAAGACCACAATCCACAACGACATAGTGAAGTTGATGCGAAGAAAATTATTTTGGTGACACTATATTTGTTATGATGTTCATATCTTTGAGACGTGACGTGACTTAAGGTTATGAGATACCCACAAAATACTCAACCATAAAAACTTCCAATGTCAGTGGCATTGTTAATAATAAAGTATTGGGTGTTGTATAATGTATTACGTACTTACCTATGTATTTACAAAAAAATAAGAAAAAAATAGGTATTTTATCCGTTAAAACTAATATCATATCAACCAGATGTGTATACAAAACCATTTGAAAATTATGAAGCGTAGACTTATTATTCCAGGTGATTTTACCTACCTCACCTATGTAAAGTAATAGCAGACATGATACCGTGGGTGTATATGTTTAGTTATAATAACGTCACCAATCCTCATATCCGTCAGCATTCATCAAATTAATTGCATCTTCTTCAACGTGAACGTCAGAATGAGTGAACATAACACTGAACGGAACATGTACGAGTGTGTAACTTTTACGTAGAAAGCAGGTTAAAAAACGTTCACACAAAATGTAACAGCGAAAAATCCTAGATAAAGTAAACTGGTACATCTGTTTTTTTTTTAAAGTTCAATCTTTCACTTTCTCGCGATTGCAGCGTCACATACCGGGTCCAATTGTAAATAAAATCACAAAAAAATAATCATCAATTTCGGTCAAGTCTTTAAGAGGAGCACAGTAACAAACACACGTACGTACCTATACATAATAATTAAAATGCTGTTTTTAGCCTGGTATCATACGGGCGATGCCGCGTACAGAACCTTGTTAGCCAAAAACAACCAACTTACCCAAAATACTACGAAACTTACGATATTCTCATCCAAGTTTCATTCACGGGTTGAAAGGAATATAATAGGTTGATTGCCAATCTTTGCCTCTTTGGGGCCTTACGACCAGCGCTCATGGTAAGTCTTATCTAGTATCTATATTCTCTAGTATTCTATATTATTATCTAGTAGACCCACTTTGGTTAGTGAATCGTGGAAATGAAACAGAATAAAGCCCCTGGTTTTACTGTAAGCATATGTAAAGATGTAATATAATACGTAATGTAATAAGCGCACATGTCACAAGTCACAACACTGTGTTATCTCCCGCTGATGAATTATCGCAGTTTCTCGTGTTTACTGTGGGGTGGTGCAAGTGAGAAGAGCGAAACAAACATGCACACATTAATTTCCTAGCTAGGGTTTTTGAGGGTTCCGAAGCCAAGAGGTGTAGTATATTCTAGAAGAACGCGTACACACTCACAAGTACCCAGGTGAACCCACACAATTCTCAGTGCCAGTCTGATATTGGCATTTGAGTTTTTATTTATGATACTGACCTTAACAAAACAAACCGTTTAACAAAGATACTCAAAATATCAGTTATAAATTATTCAGCCAAAATTTTCGTGTATTCCCGATGTCTCCATTAACCGTGTCCCCGTTAATGTGGACAATAGGATTTCAATAAAATAATTAAAAACACTCCCGTTGTCCCCATTGTCCAAAATCTGTAATGGGGACAATAAATTTAAATTAAACAATTAATTGAAGATTTGTTATTTTTATCATCGTTCTATAATAGTAATTTTAGGCGCCCAGTTAACTATCATCTCCACCTGGTTGATATTTCACTTATTACAAAAATAATTATTATTCAAATATGTTACTTATATAAACTTGGTATCAGCTTCCAACGTCTGTATTTCCGCTGTGTGCACGACCCTGATTTCAAGACGAGGGTTAGTAAGCACCTTCTGGGTTACGTCATCGTGAACCTCATCCTTTCCTGAGTGTGTATCTCGATCAAGAGCTAACCCCATTTCAAATAAAAAAAAAAAAAATTCAAACATTTAACCCCCTCTGTGGTCTAGTAGTTCGCCCACCAGTGTCAGATCCTGAGGTCCCGGGCTCGATCCCCAAGGGGAGTACAATATTGTGCTTGGTTTGGTTGGTGGAAGGACTTTGTTTAAATCCGCCTGGCTACCACCACTATAACAACTATTATTTGTCGCTATAACAACAATTCGAGAATTAGGAGAATTATTATTCGACAAAGTAGGTCCGGTATTTAGAGGTAAGTTAGCCAGTTCCTCAGATTGTTGAGGATTCCAGGTGAAGTGCGCTTCCACTTTCAAAATCAGGAGAGATGAAAGCCAAGAACATCCCCGCCGTACAAAAAAAAAAAGTCATATTGACCGTCTGTTAGGAATCGCGACCAGCACACAAGGAGAAAAACAAGAACTTCGTGCATTTTTTAAATATCTAATGTATACAAAGGAGCTTACTTGATACAAAATACAATATATTTTTACTGAATCTATGGACAAGACGTCTCCAATATTGGCATAAAATGTCATAATTCGTGCTTAGGGCAATCTCCTACGTAATAGGTGCCCAGTGAAGTTCATCTGCCAATCACAGTGTAATCCTTATCTCTTCTGCCAAACGCCGTAACTTCTAAACGGTGCGGGTAAACTAATATGGCTGAATTTCTGTCTCCCCGCACAGAACATTAGCCTTTGATCTACCATAGGCTACGGTGGTTAAATTGTTGACGTGACCACAGTAGTTACCCCGAAAAACGGTGAAGTCATATCTACCGGTCTCACTTTTGAGTCATTTCCATGACCGTTCGCAGACCTTCGAAACTTTCCGCTTGCGGTGCCATCTATATTTATTGGAGCGTATGTTTTTCAATGATTATTATACCTGCACTATATAGCACTACCTCCTAATCTTATCCAATCGCAAGGGTCTTCTGGAAGAAAATGCTTAATAGTAGTTCACCTATGTACTTCTTTAATTAGTGCTAAGTATAAATAATTTTCTATCTACCTTGTTATCTATTTTCATATCTGTGTTTTTTGGATCCTTACTGAACACTAGAGGCGCAGTTTAATATGTAATTTTCACCATAAACGCTAGCGAGTACTGTTTGCAAAACTCATGGTAAACACACTAGTATCGGGGTCCTTTGGGATACCGTTTGAAATGCAAATTCCGATGCTCAGGTATATTAGTTGACGGTTTATTGGTTCCGTACAACGCTATGTATAAGCCCGCTGTGAATAAACGAGAGACCAGCTATACAGTCGCTATTTCTAATATAAACCTAGAACGCCTTAACCTTCTTGAAATAAAGTCGAAGGTTCCAAAGCAGAAGGTTGCTGATCGGACGTGGATTTTGGATTAATACTCTACTACCCTTAATGCTAAAAAGCCTCTATCGACCATCTTCCGTAGTAAAATTTAATGGTGTTTGAATAGTGAGTGTATTCTATGCTAATCTTCAATGTTTTTTTAGTAAAGTCAGTAAGAAAAAGTTAGTGGACTTGATAGGTGAGTAAAATTTTACGATAGTTTTTTTAGTGAGGTTGAAGTAAAAAGCTCTATGGCATTGGATACACTTCGAATACTAGGTACAATTTGTGATGTCGAATAGCGACTACAAATAACAGCTCAAGAATGCCAATAATCTTGTTTGGAACTTTGAATAGAAAATCCAAAATGTTGCCATGACAATCATAATTTTGCGACATAAAACATTTCAAACAGGGTGTGCCAGATGACAGTGATATTAAAATGCACTCACATGAAATGAATCTTTTTAATTTCGACAGAAGCCGTGGGTTGTATTATTCAATTAACTAATTGATAAAAATAATAATGTTGCGCCACATTTTTCGTAACAAAGCCTCTCAGTTACGCGAAATATTCGTATCTGTCTCTATAGTTAGTAGGACCTCCTGTAATTTAACTAGTGAAGCTGCTAAAACAGTCTTCTGCGTAAAATTTTCTTACGGATGAGCTTAAATGTCGAGCAAAATTGTGAATAAATAAACGCCGTACCCATTGGGAGCAAAAATACACTAACAAGACTTTTTAAGCTTTCTTTGTTTTGCATGAAATCATCAGAAAACGCTGTGTGGTGATGATAATTAACTTTATGATAAGATCTTAAATTTATGCAAATTTAATGTACAAATTTGTATTCCAAAATGGTAATACCATTTGCGCTGTTTGAATCATAAATGACAGTAATATTAGTGTTTCACTGTACATTTGCATTTAGGGACCTTTCAGACGGTTTGATGAATACCATTGACTAGGTTTATTTTACCAGTAAAATTAAACTGACCAAGTGTGTGCTACTTGTGTTCTCTATGAGGATCCCACATTGAGTGGGATCGGTACAATATATCTTCTTCCTCCATTCTCCTCTCATTCACTCATTTCTTGCTCATTATCATTCTTCACACAATCCATCCATATCCTTTTCGGTCTACATCCATCCACAGCCAAATTCAACACTCCTCTCGGTATGCCTACTCAACATTCATAACCCAAAAAGGCTTTTGCATTTCGTTCTGAAGCTTTGTAAAAGTCCGACTTACACTTGGCCGTTTTTATTTCAATATGCTTTTTAAAATTTGATGCTAATGATCGTTGTTAATCGGACAATTTCTTAAATATTTCGAGTGTTTTATCTTAATTTGTAATTACGTCACTAACAAATACTTACAGTTACTTTAATTTTTATATGCCTTTGATGAGACGGACGGACGGAGTTAACCGATTTAAGGTTCCGTACTCAAAGGGTGCCTAATCCTTTGAGTACGGAACCTTAAATCGGTTCTAAAAAATACCTCCACTTTTTTTAGGCTATTTTGAATTGACGAAAGCCAAATTTTTGATCATGTTAAGATGTGGCCGATATTGGATCACACCCGTATATAAGGAATCGATTCACTCTGGACTTGAAGCCAAGATTGTACAAGAGCTGCAAGCAGAGCTAATACCTTGACTGCGATTATCAATCCGCTTGCCAAGCATAGTTATTATAGCAAAATCTCTTATATAAATATGAAAACATTGTCTCAACGCCTCTTTACATCTAGAATGCAAATTGAACAATATCACATTGCCAATTCGCGGAAACATGCGTCCTATGTGATTTATGTCACAATGGTGTTTTAATTAAATGGACACTACTCGTTACAGAATATATAATTAAATGTGTGATTTTTCACTAGACAGCAAATGGCTCGGCACGGCGACGATTCATAGGCAGGTATAATATTTGTGAAGATTTATTGTTGGAGCATATGTCATATACTTCCTTGTGGAGTCTAACCTAAGGAAAGGAACGCTGGCTTCTGCCGGCCTTTGGGCTGAATGATCCTAACTCTTGTGGTAGGACCTGGAAACGTCTACCTGCCTAGTGACCACCTTCCTGCCGGAGTCCAGCGTCAAAAAGTTCGCCTTGTCCCGTGGGAGAGCCTGTGCAATTTTGTGACCAAGAGCATACCCACATCATATAAAAAAAAAACAGCGGTAATACCACAGACTAACGAATAGTACTTGCTTTATATCCCGTGGCTTTGTTCACGTTGTTTTTTGATTTAAAAACCAGACAACCATCTTTGGTACAGCATTTTTTATGACTCATTAATACACTACATAAAACGAATGATGAGGTTCTCATCTCTCTATCGTCAAAACGGTAGTATCAACAGAGTTCAACCTTGATGTATGATAATAATTATAAAAAATAACTAAGCGTGAGTCAATTCCGCTCTAAGGCTCTTGTTTTATACTTTATTGCACTAACACACAAAAAAAATTTATTAAGCTACCGCACTAAGGTTCCTGAACTAAATGCAAGAAAACCCACATTTTTTTTGCGCCATTTTATACTTTAACATACTTAATTCTATTAACACTAAGCCTCCGCGGTGGTCGGGACTAAAGATTTGATCCCTCCAACTCAACCTACGGATGTCGTAAAGGTCGAATAAGGGGAATAAGGGGAATAAGGGCTTAAATTTGTATTTTGATGATGGCCAAGCGATTAGCTTTTCGCGTAGAGCTTACTTGAAAAACATGTAAAGATGTGGCTAATATAAGATTACGCCCATCTAAAAGGAATATATTTACTTAATATACTCTAAGCCTCAAAGATTGTCCAGGGGCGGAAAAACAGATCTAACACCTTGACTGCGATTATCAATCCACTTGCCAACCATTATAGCAAAACTTCTCATTTCGGCATAGGCTTGAAAAGGCTATAGGTACACACATTAAATCGAACAGTGTTAGGTCAAAAAGTCAAATATAAATCGTTTTATTCAGAAAGCTTATGATCATTTTGTCAAATTAACCGTATTTTCGAAATTGCAACTTGTAAGTCTACCCTCTTGTGTAGGTACATACATGAGGAAAATTCAAGCTTAGACTAGTTCGTTTTTCAGTTTAATTCTGTTACAAAGTTGAACAAAGTACTTAGTTTAAATTTTGACTTTAAAGTAAATCGTATAAAACCTAAATACTGACTTAATCATATTTTTAATACTAAAACATGTGGCCACTCAGTCCACACACACTCAACATAATGATTAGTTGGCTTACATTATGAAAACACCATTTAGCTGCTAACTGGTATGGCAATATTGGGCCATGTGTTCTTATCCTCGCTTTGTAGTAGGCTCTTTTATTAGGACAATTATTTATAATTATTTTTGAATTTACGAACAGAAAGTTTGATGGTGCTATATTTGTAGGTGAGGTAGGTAGGTACTACTTATTACTGGCTTTATGATCCACGTAAGCAGAGTCGCAGGTCTAAGAAAGGTTTACTATCTCTCCGGTTTTATATCCATAAGGCTCTGTAAATAAATCGTGCGTGTTAACTCGCATCCCCGCGGTTGCTTCCACAGATTATATCTGGATCCAGAGAATATAAATAACAGCAACTGTTGTGCAAGACGCGTTTCTGTCATATATTGTTTTTTTTTTGCGAACCACAGAACAAAACATTCAGGCAATACATCTCTGAGGTTAAGCTGAACGTATTTTCATTTTTTTAAATTAGAAATACAGGCAGCATACTAAAATATGAAATGCTGTAAGCAAGCAGTAGGTACATGTATTGTATATAACTGGCTCACAGTTTAGTTGGTACTACCAACTGTGAGGTTCTGCCTTTAAAGAGATAAAAAAACTTTATTTCATTCATATGTTGACTTCGGTTTAAAGAAATTTAATACTCAAAAAAAGAACAGTGTTCACTTAAAATGAGCTTAAGGCTATTTGCTATAACTAATTAAAGTTAAATTATGCTTCAGTTAGTATTTATTTGCTCCAGAGATCTTAGGGTTTTCTAATATTTTATGATAAATATTTTATCAATGACACACCTATATATTATTTTATTTACTTTTTTAATAAAGTTATTGAGTCACAGGTTTTAATATAATCAGATAAGTTATTAAATAATTGCGCTCCTTCAAACATAATACAATGCTTTCCGTAATTTGTTCTGGGTTTTCTTAGTATAATTTTGTTGGTATTTCTCAAATTAAATTTGTATTCTCTATTTGTAAACGTTATCTGAGTATGTATTTTTTTCATTAGTAATTTTTTTACTGGAATCCATGTTGAATATGTATAAAATTGTTTTACATTAAATAATTTCGTTTGTTTGTAGGTAGTGTGGGTGTCGGTTAAGTTGTGATATTTGAATAATGCTTTTATTGATTTCTTTTGTGAGATTTCTAGAGGTTTAAGGATCCATTGTGGCAGAAAGAGTGCTAGATTTTGGCCGTGTGTTAAAACCGTGTGTTCATATAAATAGTTTATGTTTTTTTTAGTGATGTTCAAGCCTGCATATTTTTTTCGAAAATTTTCGAAATGCCAGGATTGGTCCTTTTTCCTGATATAGATATAGATATGATATAGGAGTAACTTTTGCTACTTTCAAAGTGTCGCGAAAGATACCTTTACTGAAACAGTCATTTATACAGTTGCTTAAATTTTGAGCGATAACGCCAATTACACACTTAATAGATTTAGTGCTTATTCCGTCAATTCCGGTGCTTGTGTTTGCATCTAACTTATTGTCATTTTTTTTTATTTCGGTTGCAGTGCATGGCGGAAGGCTTTGCGTTACGATGTTCGGTGTATTAGTATATGTCATTGTGTAGAAGCTGTTATTTTTATAAGTATTAGGAATATTTTTTGCCAATTGTGTGCCTATCGATGAGGAAAATGCATTTAGAGTATCACATATTTAAGTAGGATCAACTATATGCTCTGAATTGTTTGTAATTAAATTATTTTTGCAGGAGCGCAATTTTTTTCTTATTAAGTTTATTCTTTACTATCGTATTTATTCGTTTACAAAGACCTTTTACATTGACTAAATTCTTTATTGAAGTATTCTTCTTTTGTATTTTTTAGTAGCATACTTATTTCGTTTCTTTTTTTTACAAATGCGTTTTTGGGTTCTTCATTTTTATGATCCGGTTTTAGGTGAGTCCATAACGTATTCCGTGATTGGATTCCGTCTGTTACAGATTTGTTAATCCAGTCATCTCTAGGTGCGTTTAATATTTTCAACTTAAGTAAAGGTACCTTCTTACTGTCCGAAGTCTTTACTATGTCATTTTTGTGTAGTGTACCTTGGCTGAGCTCTGTCCTTTGCACTTAGTCTCGTAAGAGCCTGTGTTGCGAGGATACAGCGATCCGCTTTAGACTCTTACTGTGATGATAATATAATATAATATAGATGGGTAAGATTATAATAAGAGCTACAATTTTGTTGACTGGTTATATATAGCGTGCTATAGTATGTGTGTGTGTGTGAGAGAGAGGGTGTGTCTAGATATGTTAGATCACTGGTGATATTATTCAATAACAGCTAGAAGGTTCTCTGAGTCGTTGTATGACATTTGAAGTAAGCGTTCCGCTACTTTTGCGCTGTTGGTTTTCAGTGGATATATATGATTGCCCAGTTTTTAGGTGTTATTAAATATCATAAGTACACAGGGAAATTAATAAAAATCCACTGTAAAACCAGATACAGAACCTTACATAACCTAGCTATACGGAGTCCTACAAATTGTTATTGATTCTGTACTACAGGCGGGGGGTGTCACTCCAAAGTTTAGGTATGTTTGGCCGGAGCTCCTCCCGGGGAGGATGACGGCGGCAGGTTGCCACTCGGCTCTCGTCTCGAGTCGTGCGCTAATCGCGTGCGCCATCGTCACTGTGCGTTATTTATGTGATATTTGGATCGATCAATTATTATGACTTCGAAACATAATCATTCGTATAAAATATACTGTTATGCCTTGTATACGGGTGATAAAATAAACAAAAACTTAACTATGAGTAACTACAGTAATAATTAAAAAATCCGATAGATATTGTAAGGTCAATTGAAATTGAAATTGAAAATAAATTGAAACCATCACATAAAAAAACAACCTACCCTGTAACTTTGTGTAGTACCTGTAGTACATAATAATAACTATATTTAGATACACCTAAGGTGTGCCTTGGGCACACTTCCGTCTTGTACAGTTGAGTTACCTATAGGCCGTTTGTAACGGTCCTTAGGTAATCCGACTTCTTCTCTTCCACATAGTTCGTTTAATTGTACATTTCATTGAATAAAGATGTATATCTAAGTACATATTCATTATAGGATGGCTAAAGGAATGAATAATTGTGTGAAATATTATTATTTAGGTGCCTACCTAATAATATTTTTTTATATAATTTGTTAATAGTTTTTTATCTACCTAGTTTCTGATTTTTGTTTATTTTCGTATTTTAATCGTTCACAAATAAAATCAGGTTGATAATTGAATAGATAAGTATCTACACATACCTAACACCATTTCATTTACCTCCGTTCCAAACCGCGCGGATCAACTGAACGAGTCGATACAATCAGGTTTGTAGAACTTGAACGCGCTGCCGTACCTAATAGTAGCCCACCCAGAAATACCTAGTTGCCTATGTTTGTAGTTAACTAGCCAACTACCAAAGTACCTATATTTATATGGGCGAGTGGAAACCCTATGCTCTGACCGCGAAACCGGTTACAAGTCAGCGATGCCAAACGGAGTATGAACGCTAGCGCCACACGATAAGATTCAATTTCGTGTGCATGTGGTAAGAGTAGGTACAATTTTATACCTAAACATGACTTTTGTTAGAGTGATCCTTCTGTACGTAGTACTATTAGTTATTCTGTGCTACAGGTTCTTGTAATCCATAATCTTCTCCATGCACTTACGTATTCAAACAGAAGTAAAAAGCAAAGAACGCTACCCTACAGGCATAGCAAATGTACGACTAAAATTAAGTCATCACCGACTGAGGGGCCTTCATGCTACTTCACTTGTATATTTTAGCTACACTATTTGATCCACATAACAATCGACTTTATGCCTATTTGTACACGGTTTAGAACAGATTGTGGGCTGGGTGATGGTGGAAAAAATAGCATCGTCATCCACGAAGACGCTAAAGCGCGACGAATCGAAATGTAGACATCTTACATTCTTCACAAAACCAACAAGTAAAGTTGATAAAATAGAGAAATATCCAACTTGATACTGGTTCTGGCTTCACTCTTATAACAGTACTAAAAATGAAATCCAAATCAGAAATGTGGATGGAATGAAGCGGGTTATTGCAGTTTACGTATGTTGTATATTTATATGAGCATTTCTTTATTGGTAATGACAGCGCTTGCAAACTAGCTCTCTTTAAAAACAAGCAAAGATGTGGCTTAACATATTAGGCCACACTTTTTCTTGTCTTAGGTTCGTTTTAGAGAAGTGTGCACGATGGAGCATTCAAGCACACTTGTCTAAAACGAACTTTGAAGACTATCTTAACATTATTACGTAATTACGCGAATCAAGGGATAGACTGCAGCTTCATTTTGTGATATATGTTTGCGTAATGCCAAGCGTTCGTATATATATGTCGTAATTTTGTATTTGTGAATTCGTGATAAAAAACAATAAAACTAAAAATACTGTTGTTATGAACACATGTGAGAATCATACAATAGTATGGATTGTAGATGATTTTAAAACTCATATCTAACATCGTTGTGAATTAGAATATGTTACATAACTGAAGTTGAAAGACAAACTGTCGAACATTTATATTATCATTCAGATGAAAAAGCCACAATTGCAAAGTGTGGCAGTCGTGAGGCTATGATGACTCGTAATAGCTATAACCACTAATCTTTATGCGGTTATTTTAGAGTCATGATTTAGATTGCTGACCTAGATAGAATCGGGCGAGTTTTAGCGCAAATTGCTGCTAGATTAACCAATTTCTGCCACTTTAAATTGAAAGCTTTTTCATTTCTTGCTATTTTTAAAAGCCGTTTAAATTATCGCTTAGTTTCAAATGCAGTAGCTGTTAAGTGTTTGATAGTATGGCAAAACGCATGACTGTTATCTAAAGGAGAAGGCAGAGACAGCGAAAACTACAATATGGGCCTCTTCAAGGCAAGAGTGAGTAGGTGTCTTCTAGACCGGCAAGATTGTGTTCAAACGTAGGTTAATAAAATAAATTTAATAAAATAAATTTAATAAAATAAATTTAATAAAATAAATTTAATAAAATAAATTTAATAAAATAAATTTAATAAAATAAATTTAATAAAATAAATTTAATAAAATAAATTTAATAAAATAAATTTAATAAAATAAATTTAATAAAATAAATTAAAAAAAAACTTTTTGTGTATTAGGTTTAAGTATTTCCTTAAAAAATGTGCTGAGCGTCCTCCCCCCCCACCCCCAAATGTAAAACACACTTTTTTTTTTCTTTGTACGTAGTCGTACGAAGAAACATTAGCGCTTGGCTTTTATCTCTCCTGGTTACAAGTTGAGATAAGGCTGAAAGTGGAGGCGCACTTCACCCGGAATCCTCAACAGAGGAATTGGCTATCTTACCTCTAAATGCCAGAACACATTTTTTTCACAGAATTGTTATGGCGATATAATCAGGTAAGATGGTGGTAGCTAGCCAGGCGGACTTAAAAAAAGTCCCACCACCAAAACACCGCGAAGGTTTTACAGCACCCATCGAGTTGCATTTCAGTCATCCCGTATTCATTTGTTAAAATCCTTTCTCAGTGCGGTGTGCACTGATCACTACTTATACAAAGCTACCCTAAAAGGCTCTATATTTTTTAAGTTCATGATATCTTTATAAATGGAATGTTCGATTTAAATAATTCAAAATGTAATAAAAAATTAGCCCCACTCATATAAACAAATCGTATTTACTCATGGGGTTTTCTTTCATCCAATTAAGAGTTTGTTTCCAGAAAAAGTGTATGTGATTTGATACTAAAATATGCGAACCTCCCTATTAGATTGATCTTCCCTAGTTTCTGTCTTATATCAATTTATGTTCGCAAAGTACATGTACTACTAGCGTTGAATATCTACATCTTGTAGAACACGACTTAAGGAATATTTACACTAAATCATGGGTCCTGAGTTCTTGCAGTCTCAATTTAGTAACTGAAAAATCGTTTATTCAAAAATATCAAATATTTACTATCTTATATTTATAAAGGGTTTCAAGATTGCCAAAGACCTTTTATATAGTAATATAGTAACTACCAACATAATAAGTATTCATGATCATATTAAAAAACTAATGACTTAACGCCTTACTTGATTTATTAATTGTTCTATAATATATAAGATTCATAATCAATATAGATACAATTCAATGTATATTCATGATCATAATCATTATCACAGGCCGACTCTGAACGTTGCCTCAACAGGGCCGCTGCAAACATTATAAATTTTACCGCCTCTGTGGTTCAACCCACAGATTTCAGATCCAGAGGTCCCGGGTTCGATCCCAGGGGGAGTACAATATTGTGCAAGGTTTGGTTGGTAGTAGGACTTTATTGAAGTCCGCCTGGCTTCAATAAAGTCCTACCATCTTACCTAATTCTGTCGCCATAGTAACAATTCTAAAATTGTTGTGTTCCGGCATTTTGAGGTAAGATAGCCAGTCCCTTTATTGAGGATTCCGGGTGAAATACGCCTCCGCCTTCGCTTATATCTTAACTTGTTAACAGGTCAGATGAAGGCTAAGTGCTTCCCGTCGTGCAATAAAAAAAATGGCATGGATTTTTATTTAGGTGCTACGCAAGCGAAACTGCAAGCAAAAGCTAGTACAAAATGTTAAGCTAGGAGGTTGAGCATGAAGTGTCCTTTAGGTTGTAAAGTGGGTCTGGATTGAGACGTTGCAACCTGTAGGGTCTCCAGTTGTTTTGCTCTGGGCTCTGAGGTCCTGATTGCTTTTATTTTGCTTTTAAAGACCTTGTGAGTGGAGCATAAACTTTGTAAGATAATGGTGGTTTGTTTTGTAACCATTCGTTTTGTTAAGAACTGGTTATGAACATACAGCGAATTTTACGTACACATATACATAAAGTTGACAAGTAAAATAGAAATAACTAGACATTTTATCCAACGCCATCTAGCTTCAAACAAAGCAAAGCTTTATATGGAAACGAGATAACGGATAATATGATGGTTGGTAGACGGACTTTGTTGAAGTCCGCCTGGCTAGCTACCACCATCTTACCTACTCGTAAGTTTGTCGCCATAACAACCGTTCTAAATTGTTGTGTTTCGGTATTTAGAGGTAATATATCCAGTTTCTAAGAATGTTGAGGGTTCCGGGTGAATTGCGCTTCCACCTTCGGCATTATAATAAAAAATATAGTACCTACTTGTAACTTCATTTTTGCTAACACATACTTATGGTTCACTGCACCCAAACATAGAGCAAACATTTATATTCATGACACAAATGATTGTCCCGGGTGGGATTGGAACCTTCAACCTTCAGCGCATAAAGCAGATCTACTACCAACTGAACTGTAATGTTGGTGGATTAGCTGGATAATTATAGCATTTTTATGGTAGAATCGAGATCAATTTACGAATATAGTGACAACTAGCTTTTGCCTCTGGCTTCGTCCACGTGGTACCTACCCAAAAAACAGTAGCCCATAATGTTTCTTTCACACAATATACCTGCCAAGTTTGCCTGTTCCGCCATTACGTCGTGATCAAAGTTACCTTCGAATTTCTAATACTGGTTAGGTGACATTTGTAAAACTGTGCGTCAGGAAATCATAAAGCAAAAAAAATAGTGTAGGTGACACGTAATTTTGTTTGTAAAATACGCTTATTTATTTATTACAGAAACAAAAGAACTTAAATTAAAAATATTACAACTCTCTCTTTGACCATTGAAAATGAAATCAATTGCATATCTTGATCTGCTTTTCAGAACAATATTTATCAGGAGTAAACAGCTACTGTCAAGTGCAGAGCTAACTTTTCGCATGAACTATGCAAAGCAAAAGAATTCAACCTTCACTAGATAATTAGGTACCTATATCTACTCAAATAACAGATAGTTATTTTGTAATAGGTAGGAAAAAATTTTGAGTAAAAGAAAATGGAAAAAATATTTACGAAATTGACGCATTATTATTTTATTATCATCATATTATATTTTTCTTGTGGGCGATGTAACAGTCGTCTCTTTGACGACCACTATCTACTATAAGCAGTAGGTATCCGGACTAACTGTTAAACGTGCCATCCGATCCAAAACACGGAGTATTGGGTAATGCGAGGTCAAAGGCACAATCAAAAAAGTTATCCATGGAAAAACTAGATAAACAAGACAAATGAAATTAACAAGATTATCTTGAGGTAGAGACATCAAAAATAAATTCAGTATGATTGACAAGTAGCACCCTTCATGGGAAGTGGCAATCATCACTTATATTAAGACACGTCGTTTCCTGACGGAACCCTAAAAAGGGGACGAACGCGCCTTCAAGCTAGTAGTGTAAGCTATATAGTAATTATCAGACGCATTCAAAAATGCCGACACAATAACGCACACATGCGCACGCGTTTATTCGCATACCTTTACACACACTATAACATTATAATTACCTAAGGCTGGTGGCATGGCGTGCGTCGACTTCTAACAAGGCTCACAAAATGGCGTCTATACTTGTATACAAGGTGTAGGTTTGATAAAATGATCGGTTTGATGGATATGACATGTATAGCTGGGTAGCATAACTTAATCATATGACAAGTAATTATGTTTTTTTTTTCGAAATATTCGGTCAGCGAAAAGATCTGTGAAAGTAATTTTGACAGCAATAATTGTAACTTATTATGAAGTACGTCATCATCATCATCATAATCATTATATAAGCCCACATACGTCCACTGCTGAACACAGGCCTCCCCAAAAATGACGCCACAAATTGCGATTCTATACCTTGAACCCACCCCACTCGATTCTGAGCCATCAAATGGGGGTCTTCCCACACTCCTTTTCGCGTTTAATCGCAGTCGATATGCGAGAACCCTATTTGGGAACCCAGCAGTTATCGGTTCTGCGAGCTATGTGGCCTACCCATTGCCACTTCAGCTTGCTAATTCTGAGGGCTATGTCAGTGACTTTGGTTCTTCTACGGATGCCACATTTCAGATTTTATCACGTAGTGGAACTCCGAGCATGCATGCATGCAAGCATGGCGTAAGTCAGTCAGTAGTAATTTCTTTTTGCACCAGGAACACTTTTAATTAGATTAGCTTTCTAACAAAATACATTTAGGTGCTGACAAAAAGCAATTTCATAAGCTGACCGTTATTATGATGGCCATAGGTATGTATAGATTTAGTCGCATCTGTCGTGTCGCACATATAGGTGATTAGCTTACTTTCAATTGCTAAAACACTAGGAGTTACTGAGGTACTATTCTTAAACATCTGTCATCCAACAAAAATCAAACTAGCTTTACTAAGTTGAATAAACGACAATATTTGGATGCACTTAAGTGAAAAGCTGTAAACATTCGAATGATGCATTTTAGTGTACTTTCAAACCTGCTATAAATTAGTTATTTCATGATTCTCGTTCAACTTCCGAGTTTTTATCGCAAAAGATACAGCTTACATAGTTGAAACTTGAATTATGAGACAAGTTTCATTTTTAATAAGCTTATTAACATATTCAAATAAAACAATAAAGACAATAAAACCAGGAAAACTATTATAAAAGAACCAGTATTGTTGAAGCTCATCAGCCTACGCAAGGCCTCTTATATGGTAATGAAGTTATTATAAAGTAGGTACTTCGTTTGTTAGTAATTTTTCCTACAGTAGCAGGAAACATTTACATGAGTTAGTCAGTGATTAATATTTATTAGTGAGCCAAGCAGGCAGTCCCCAATTTGAGTTGTGCAAGAACAAAAATGGTAATTTTGTGAATGAATTCGTAGAGATAGAATAAGAAATTTAATTGAGATATCTCATTGAACACAACAGGACGTAAATTTTATTAGTTAATTACATTTTATAACAAAGTAAAGATAATATATGAATGCAGTCTAAAACTACTATGAAACGTTCCATGGGACATCATGAAATTAAATGGGACACTTAAAATTATTACAAGTAAATTTTCACACTACATTTAGCATTTATATTAAAGTTCACACACTCACATCTGCGAATGGAAACCACAAGCATTACATATTTCAGAAACTAGAGCAAAGTATTTTTTCACAAGAAACGAATCATAATGGTAAGAGAAACGATGAGTATGATAGATATATAGAGAAAACACGCAGTTTAACTACATTATAATAGTAATAATAGTTAATTTTTGCAAAATACTTTTTAAACCAGAGAGTTGAATAAAAAAAACAGTGAAGAAATTGTTAAAAATTGCCGTGAATTGTATGGGTATCGTCTTTTTTGATAACATCACAGATAACACACACGCTACACTCATATGCCAGTGTCTGTTACATCTCGTATATCTTGTATTATTAATTTATTCACAAACATTAAAAATAATATGTACAATCAAACTAACTGGTACAAAGGGAGAGGTACCTACAAAGGAAGCAGTCAGATTATAATGGACGTTTATAATGGACCTTAGTCCATTACAAACGGCCTATATGTAACTCAACTGTTACAGACTAGTACCGTTTACCAGGAAGCGATCCCAAAACACTGGTTGCATTGCCACGCTGAATAGTTATGCTTATTCGCTGGCCTAAATAAGAGAAAACCCTTGGGTCACGTGGCGATTCAATCTTATACTATTCTAACTTCACATTTGAAACACAAAATTATTGGAATTTGGCTTCTATTTGTGGAATATCCTGCAAAGCAAACCGATGTCGATATTGTTGGTTTCTTATTTACCTGAGGCATGTTAGCTATATTAATACCCTACAAACCTTTACCTACTAAAATCAATTCGCTTATGAAATATGCGTGTGGAGTTTCTTTATAATTTTACACCGATATATTACAAGTATCGTGTTAAAGCGCAACAACGTCTCCGCTTTCATAAAAACGCTGGCTTTTCAAACTATGACGTAATAAAACAAAACTAGTGCTTCCCAGAAGCGTCCCTGTGATCCCTTTAAAGATAAAATCGACGAAGAAAAATCACGAGAATTAAGCATTCCTAAAAGAGTTGTCAAGCAACCAAATTAAGTCTAACGGAGCACCAAGAAAAATAACATACAAATAGACGATCAAGATTGTGGGAAGAGAAATAAGTGAGTAATTATTAAAACAAGATTATTATCGAAATCGCTATAAGTCTTGTAAGTTCAAAACAAGTTCCGTATAGATTATTTAATGGACGCAAGCCATTAACGCGTCTAACAGTAATTGCCTGGCACTATTATGATGGATCGTACAGTTTTTGTGGGTATTTTCTCACCGTACACTTTTAACGCTTCAAGGGATCCTTCTAAATACCAGCTTTGACTTCGTTACATCATTAGCCTAATTATCATCTGAGTTTTCAATGAAAAACACGAGAAGAATTCAAGTTTCTATAAACATAGTCCGGACGATTAGTGTGACTATGTGGATCTTATTAATGAAATGGTCTCTTCGGTACCGGCTAATTTGTTTACGAATACCGACACAGACACAAAAGAACTTACGGCTGTTTTATTTAAATTAGGTACTAAAATAAATAAGCTACGTTCGGACGCTAGCCGAGTTTTGCAATCTCTGCCTTGCCTGTGCCGGCGCTCTTAGCGAAATTGTATTATTTTGCATTCATTTTTGACAAAGTTTACTTTGTGAGGAATTTGAATGAGATTACTCTTGTTTGAAGGATAATTTTGTTTTGATCATTGACCTTGATCTTAAAATTCACTTTTTGTGTTCTGAATTATTTTTGTTTTATTTGTATTGTCAGCAGCTTTTCAAGCGAGTTCCATTTTTTGTCTGAAATGTAGACTAACAAAAGTTCACAAGATTATTGTATAAACGGAATACGCATAATTGCCGCTTGGCTGCACACTGTCGGGTCGTCAGCGATTCGGATCTTTGAAATTGCACATCATTAATTGAGACGTCAGTCGCTGGGGCTAAAAAAAGGATAGGCTGTCTCCATACTAATTTAGATATCAAACCAACGAGACCGACAAATTGTGGCTGTTAATTCGTGGAATCAAGATTTGACGGAAGCTTTGTTGGTCACGCTGGTGCTGCGCTGACTTTTAACACAAAAATTATGTGATTAACTTGTAATATTTGACTTAATAGTATGTGGCCACTTTGTGTAGGTGATTATTCTTTTTTTAGACTCTAGTGCTGAGAAAAATACTTAAACTTCTTACTGGGGTTTCACAAATATAAAGACATTATCTAGATTTTGGTCGATAAAAAGTAGTTAAATCTTTTTACCGTTCAATAAGATATGTTTTCCTCCAAATTTGTGTTTTAGTGCAGAAGCCTCGAGAATCCGTCATCATAAACAAAAATTATAATCTGTCACTTTTCCTAACTCAGTTAGGTTTACAAACGTGCTTGCAGAAATGTTAAACAACCTGACATTTATATTTTTAAAACTCATATCGCTTTATTAAAACGGTTCCTAATAAAGGTTGAGCGCATTGTTCCAAGTTATTTTCGTTTCAATCGAAAATGGTCAAAGTTCGGGTTTGAGTGGTTTTTGTTAACGAATAGTTCGATGTTTCGAAGCAATCCATTAGGAATCAATTTGTGCGCACTGAAAACATTATCGAGAATCCGATTTTGGTATTTGTAGTGATAAAAGTTTTTTTATTCATAAAAATACGTGACGAAACCCTTACTTAAACGGCACATTACAATAAACAGCTATTAGAAATTGATACTTATACATTTTATTATAAACAGGTATAGAAAGTAGCAATTGATTCTTACAAAAAAAACAATAGGTATATATTATGATAAAATGTTAATTTTTGTAATAAAATATGTTTTATTCAGCTCGTTAAGTGATGAGCTGTCTATAAAGATCATTCCGTGTGTGTTTACAGTACCATCTTACCTAAGTCTGTCGCCGTATCAATAATTTTAAATTGTTGTGTTTCCATATTTAGGGGTAAGATAGGCAGTTCCTTAGACTGTTGAGGATTAAGGGTAAAGTAGGCTTCCACCTTCAGCGTTATCATAACTCGAAATCAAGTAAGATCAAGTCAGGACAAGCGCATCCCCATCATACGATAAAAAAAGAGACCGATGTCCAACAATGTTCATCAAAATTTAGTATCCACATCATTGTCCAGATTTTTTTTTTATTTGTGTACGACGGGGAAGTTCTTGGCAGTCATCTCATCTGGTTTTTAAAGCAATAAGACCAAAGGTTCACCCTGAATCCTCGACAGATTGAGAAACTGGCCTTCTGGATCTTACCTTTAAATGCCTGTGAATGGACAGGGCTCTAGACTTTGTTATCACAGGGTTATACAAAGTCATATTTAGTAGTACTACTTTGTTACCCACCGTAAATGCAAAACAGACACACACATATACCCTGATGAATAAAATCCTTGATAAAAATCTCACGAGATAGCTAACAACATAACTTCAGCTGCAAGCATTCAATTTCACTCCCGATCTTAAAACGAGTTGCTATCTCAGCAATCTCATCGAAGCCGGCTATATCATGATTTACCTTACCTTCGTCACTTACCCGGTATTCTGAGGTTGTGGAGTGGAGTGTGGGTCTTTACATAGCAGGTGATGAAAGTCAAAAATCTACAGACATTAGACAAGAAGTAAAGTATAGGAGAAGACGTGCTGATCGAACATTATCAAACGTGAGATAAGTTCAAGAAAAAAAAAAAATATTAGCTCGTCCTTTTTTTCATATAACCAATACCTAGTTCTTCTTCTTATTCAATAGCCAACAGAGCCTTAACCAAAGCTTTTCCATTTTGATCGCGTTTGGTAAGTGGATAGCTGATTGCAATCAAGGTGCTAATATAATCAAGATAATACACAGAAAAAAACTGCTGCCCTTCTTCTGCAGGCCTATTACCTAACTCTGTTTCATTTGGGTTTCAATTAAAATGCCTGCATTTCTGATTGAAACCGATGATTACATACATGCTCGCTGTATTTTATGGCACATACTAATGCTTAGATTCACAAGATTTATCTGAAAGTAATACGTTTGAATTTAAGAGTAGGTAATAAGGTATTTTTAACCAATAGGTCATTTATATCTTAGAACTTTCTACTTAGTAATACACACTATTTAAGAATCATAATACTATTTTACATTTTCGAAAATGTTTTACTTTTTTATGGGTAAGCTCTTGACTTTGAGGCTCACGTAGTCATTACCTGTACGAGAATAAGGTCTACAATGCACCGACAGAACACAGCAAACTTTTTGGCACCGAACTTCCGCAGGGTATTATATGTTCACTAACGATTCCGCTACCCGCGAGGTAAACAACTGGTTATGTAAGGTATCTCCAAAACTGGCTTGAGTATTTCTTTGAGTGTGTCAAATAACATGTGAAGTATTGTCTAAGAACATAAAGGTTAGCTCCTTATAGGCTGAACCTATTAAAATGACCGTAAACCGACAGTAAACGCTCTAAACCAGCTCCTTTGCTCGCAATATGAGAGTTAGTCACGCAAAGAGTGACTTTGTAGAGGATGAAGTAAAATGGCTAACAGTCTGAGTCTTCCATTTGAATTTGATATTTCGGATTTTGATACTTCATAATCATAAGTCTTGTTACTTTACCTATATACGTGTTTGCTTAGTAGGTAAATGTATTGTTTCTTAGTAGTATAACTTAGCTTAAATAGTTCAAGGACAAATGCAACTGATTCCTCGTAGCACGGGCGTAGTCACGCTTGATTTAAGGTTTTTTAGGTTTAGGTTTTTATAATTTACTTGCAAAACGATGTTTAAAAAAACATAAACGTCTTACTCTTACTACTATAACATAATACGAGTACATGTTTTGGATAGATTCCATAGTACCTTTATTAAAATCTGGTTCTGGACAATAGCCTAGAATTACTGTCTCTGTAGTATTGTTACGTATCCCAACCTCTAGTATTAAAATAAACAGTCGATGTCAATATTTCCATTCGTTTATCATAACCATTATCCTATCCTTATACACCACATATTTACTTTTTTTACATGTAAGCTGGAGGTCAAACGCTTGACTCAATGAAAAAAAAAAATATCTGAATAGCCTCTAATAAGCCTTCTTTAAAGCCAATAAGCTCATAATAATACGCTCTGATTCATGCATTTTCCATTTGTTCATACCCTGGCAGTTAATTTCAAAAGCATCTTAAACGAAACAAATGACTAAATTTAGAATCATAATCGAAATGCTAATTTATAATTTGTCGATTTAGGAAATTTATTATTGCCGCAGATACATAGGTACTTTATGATAACACTTTAGCAAGAATTGATTTCTCAATGTCTATTATACCGTGTAAAATGGCTTTTTCATTCATAATCCTGCATAAATATCAATGTAATTTATTATTAACATCAATTAGTACTAGATTTAAATGTAAATTTCAAAAGCTATAAATAATAGCCTCGCGTTTGCCCTACGCGTTGAGGCGTTAGGTGGAAATACAAGTCGTATTCGATTAATAATTCTGACAGTGAGGTTTGTTCGACCGCTGCTTTTTTATTATTTTTCTTAACCATAGTTTCTTCTACTCCGATAGACATTTTGACTTCATTAACTCGTATAATAGCTGGTCTTTCTGTGGTTCGTTAGAGACGGTGTGGGAACAACCTTATTTCTCGTCTCAAAAAACTTTACAAAACTAAATAATATTTAACCACTGATCAGATGATGATGATGATGATGGAAAGCTTTAGTTTAAGATTAGTTTTGTAGAGATTCATTATTAACCTGTGTTTGTTAGCTAATTGATACAGGCAATACTTGTGTACCGTGTTTGTGTCTTGAAGTCTGAATTAGTCGATAATGTTCCATACTTATTGAGTCATTTTCATCTACTTAAGTAGGCTAGGCGAGTATAAGCAAAGTTCGCCCATCAACCAATCACAAAATTTGTACCACCAGGGCACGGGTGGGCAAACCCCTCACTAGAACACAGAGACGAGTTTAATTTTTGAAGATCATTAAGTTATCTCAAAAAAAACTGTTTCTTTTGATAAATCAATTCTAGGAGCAATATATTATCATGGTCCACAAAATTTTGTAAAACAGTTACTTGAAGTTGATGAGATATTTCACAAAACACGTGCGCGTAAGTCACTGTATAGTGAATTATTACCATAAAACTAATATTCACACTGTCCAATACTAATAATCATTGACGTTAATGCTCAGGTAAGTTTATAGTTTAATTTGAACTATTAATCATGTGAAAAGCTAAAGGTGAGCTTTGTAACCAACGAGTGCCTACTCGTTAGAGGTTTTATCATTAATTGTAAGACTTTTAACATATAATTTTATCGTATTTAGATATGTTAATTGCAATTGCATAAATATGCTTGTTATGTCAAGTAGGTCTTTTATAGCATTAATGACATACAGGGCAGGTCACGTGCAGAGACTAGACCCAAGCAGATGGTCCCAGATAGCCACTAATATGGATCCCACGTGACACAAAACGAAAAATTGGACGGCTAATAAAGAGATGGTGTATTTAAGTTATTTTAATTGTACATATTAGATTGTTTTAAATTAAAATGGTAAACAATTACCCAAAAAAAGTAAAAGTATAAAAGTAAATTACCCAAATTTCAATCGCGAAGACGGCTATAGACTCTCAGCTTCTTGGAACCCGATCATAAATAGGTGTTTTCGCCGTGACGATACATCGCAGTGCGAGGATGTAGTGAGTGTTGTGTGCACTGTGAACACTGACTCATCTGTTTCCAATAAACAAGTGAGGGTAGTTGAAGAATCTACCTCACAACGACGACGACAGTAGCAGTGAGTACTTCAGTCTACCCGTGACCACGGCCGTTGTAACACGGTCGAAACTGTCGGGAATAAAAAAGGTACGCGATGAAGACCCGTTTTTATTATTAATTATGTATAATAATCGCGATAATTTAAAAAACGCTATAAAATGTTAAAATCTAGGTTTAAGGAATAAAGCTCATTATATTTTATTCATTTATTTTATTAACGACATACTAGATGACCCCTAGCCTTGAGCAGAAGTCATGGCTATGCCCCCGTGGTACATAGGTAAAATAGTATTTCTGTTATTCCTGATCTATCACAATATACATGCAAAATTTAAGCTCAATATCTTCAGTTGTTTTACCATAACGATATCGTATAGGAGTTACAAACATACAATCACACTTTCACATTGAGAATATTAGCAGGATAGATAATTACGATCCTATAAATGACAGGCACTCACTTATTTTAATCACTGCCCGAAGTAAATTTACAACCAGCAATGAAAACTTTACAGCAATTTAATGATCACTATAATAACGATTTTCACAAAAGCAGTTCATAAAATCAAAGGATTGATATACGATACGTGATAATATGAAGACGCATAAAAGAATAATTTTTGATAAAGGCCTCAATGGCCGTGCAATAAATAACAAAAGGTTTCACCTTACACGATACTCTTGGCGACGTGTAAAATATTGTTATCGATAATAAAACAACCATATCTCAATGCGATGACTTTATACAAGGAATTGCATCACGTATCTCGAAATTTGAGAGCGCCATGTAAAGCGATCTCGTTCGGAATATAACTGAATAAATTATAGCAATGTGAAGCATGATAAACGATGGTAACTATTGTAATGAAGCGACGTGGGGTGTACAGTTCGACTTGCAAGTTTGAGTTGCTCAACAAGTTGCTTCAAAAGTGTTACAACTTTCGTGGGAGACTGTAGGCGCCTCACATACCGCACAGCGGGAGGCTCTGACAAGTAAACTAGTATCTTGCAGTGAGGGTAACGTTATAATCTAATCATTATAACCAGACTACCCAGACACTCCAGGTACTCCATCGTTAGACAAACAAGCAAATCGTGAAGATCTACCTAAAATGGTCACTGATATGAATGCTGATGTTCAATGAACACTCACGATTAAGATGTTACGAATATAATTAAAATCATGACGTTTTTAGAACAGGTCAAATGTTAATAGAAGACACGTTAAGGGTTAAACAGCCGCCATTTTTAATTTATTTTAAAGCTTCCATATCTGCAAGTGAAGCATGCAATCACCATTACCATGATTAGGCTTGGATCTTATTATGTACCTATGAATAAAGCCATTTTCATTTTAACGATAATGCGAACTGGTTTAGTTAAATAACCGTGTTGTGATCTGTGTTCTCTCAGTGGTTGATCTCGTTAAGTAACTAGTTTATCTAGATTTGTAATTCTGTGGTGAAACTAGGGAATTCTAGATTAATAGAAATCCTGTTCAACAGGCTGCTTTGATAGTTTGAAATATAGATTAAATGGATTTCCAAGAAGCAAAGTTGCAGAATGTTAGAATGGAAGTACCTTCAGTTTTGATTGCAATGATGTACAATAAAACCAAAAATATTGTTTCAAACAATACATATTTAAGGTCAAAATATTCAGAACATTTTTACTGGCCAAGAGCAAAAACAAGAAATTGGTTCGAAAACAAGATTTCTGCACTCATTCTCCATGTAAATGCTTAAAATCTCATATCACCATGAGGTTCGTTGTTTACTTTTCATTTATTAAGGTCAGGGTAGTATTGAAGGTAAGTTCAATATGCTGTTGGAGTTCAATATCCTATTAAATCAAGTAATCTAGCTGTGGCAGTTGTGGCATAGGAATCGATCCCTCAACTCAGTACATGGATGTCGTAAAATCCGAATAAGAGATCAGAAGAAGGGCAACAGCTTCCTCCTGTCTAATATCTACATCTTTATCTTTATCATCTGCGATTACCAATCCGCCTGTCAAGCGTGGTAATTATGACAATGTTTAAAAATGACAAATTTTTGAAGCTCTATCCAGCAGTGGACACTAAGGGTTGTTGATGTGATGATATATAGTAATTTAGCAACAAACAAACTTCGTATAGCATTTGTGCGATATTTTATTCAACAAAGCACAAATATAAGCACATACACAATAGCCGTTTCTATACACAAGCAATCCAAACAGACTTTAGCCCCGATTCATTCTCAAAGCGGAGACCGGTGGCGACAGGTGACAAAAACTGTTATGAATACCGGGAGCAAACCCTCTTTTTACTGAAACTCGTTCCAATACCCAAGAATGCTGAGACGCAGTGATATGTACGCGGCTTCTGGTGTACCAAACGTAGAGTTGTATAATTGTGATGAAATTTAGTTAAACATCGAAGTAATAAATACGAACGTTTTGTGTTAATAATGTATCCCGATTTTTGGCACAAAACGTTTGAGCACCACTTTACATATAAAAACAAGTCTAGATGTAGTCTAAGATCGAACACGCATGTCTAAAAGGAACCTATTCACTCTCGACATGAAAACTTCATAACTGTGCGGAAAAACATACGAGGGCAAGGAATTCCTTACTAACTGATAAAGGTAGAGGCGAATCGATAAGTTTGGCACCATGGAACATATACAAGGAACGAGTTGTATCCTGCCGTATGTCTACTAGGCCTGTAGTGGAAAGAGGATGGAGGTCATAGGTCATAGATATTAAGGGCGCTCTCGCCATAGTATAATTTATAGAACACAGACAGCCTGTCAACCCGCCTTCTATTTTCTAGGCGATAATTTAAAAATGCCATTCGTGTTAAGAGTTGATCTTAATGACCAATTGGCAACATTACTGGGCTGATAAAGGAGTAGTAGTAGGTATAGTTCAGTTTTTCTTGCACTATAGTATACAATTTGGCAAAGTGCAATCAGTCCTATTTGTTAGAAAAGCTTAGGTACATAAAGCTTAATTAAATACGACGTATTTGCAGCTAAACAAGTAAAAGTTTAGGCTACCAGCATCTTACCTAATTCTGTCGCCATAACAACAAATCTAAAAAATGTTGTGATACGGCATTTAGAGGCAAGACAGCCAGCTCTTCAGTTTGTTGAGGATTGCGGGTGAAGTGCGCCTCCACCTTCGGCCTTATCTTTACTTGTAACCAGGTGAGATGAAAGCCAAGCGCTTCCCCGTCGTACAATAAAAAAAAAACATTACAAAATACTTGTGCAGAGTAATTTCGGTGCAATGCAACCAGTCTTTACAAATAAAAGGATCCACAAACTAACCAGTATAATTACATCGTCGAACATACAGTTGAACATTATGCTGAACAGCAGGGCACCTCGTAATTTACGCCCGAGGTAGTTTCTTTCAACGCAGTGTTGATTTACTGTGCAAAGGTTAATTATCTGTAGCTATCTTTGGCACGTGGCTTTACCTGACTAAAGAAAGGCTACATCTATCTTTTTCTACTTACTCTTTAAGTAATATGGATGAAAACAGGTTGACGAAGCAAGTATAATATGTCAAGTGGGAATGTCAAGTCAAGTGACCCCTGTCAAATAAACAGTTGACAAGAGAAGAACTCGGCTAACATTTTTTGACCAAGTCGGTGATGTTCTCGAGAATGGTCAGGTCAGAAGTAGTACCTACCCTAAACCCGACGAGCTGAAGATGCTGACGAGATGAAGAATATAATGAGAGTGAATGAGGCAAAATGTATTTCATCTTTTTGTTCAAAATATATAATGAATGCTAAGATGACTTTGGGCATATAGAGAGGATGGATGAAAACAGATTGACGAAGCAAGTATAAATATTATATATTATATTGTCAAGTGGAAATGACAAGTCAAGTCAAGTGTCTAGTGTATGACACCACATGTATAACATGTAGTGTTGGGAAGGCAACATTTTTTGACGAAGTCGGTAATGTCCTCGAGAATAGTCAGGTTAGAAGTACCCCAAACCCTACCCGACGAGCATTTATGAAGAATGTGATGAGAGTGGCAAAATGTAATTAGTTTTTTTTGTTCAAAATATATCATCATCATCATTCTCAGCATCTTGTGTTCCATTGGATGTATGCCTCCCCTAACTAACTAACTTTACTCTGCTCTATTCTGAATGCCACGCCTTTACTTGTGTTATTTTTATTAATTTTAAAGTATAGGATTTTTTACTTCACCGTCTATGAACTGCCAAAAGTACCTTTTTTATACGCTGGCAGCACTGTATTACTTTTCATACATTTTCTCCACTGACAAGAGTCGGATAAAAAGGCTAGTAGAAGTAAAGAACGCCTCTAGAGCTTTGTTGATATACTGCGGAGGCCAATTCATTATGTGCAGCATGCAGTAACAATTGGATGTAATTAACGATGAGTGGTTTACAGCGTTCCGTGTGACTGGCGACAGCTTTATAGCCAAACGCTTACTCCCGTCTTCAACAGCTCCTAAACGCTAGCGAATGACTTTGTAAAGTCTTTCGCTAGCACGCACAGATTGTAGCAGGTGTGTATTTTTTGATTCGATTTTTTATTGCATTTCTATCTTTACCCAACTGCCTCAGGAAGGTTACTGTTGCTTTGTCTCACAGATGGTAGCTTAGTTTCATATGCACTCTTTTTAATTCGTAATTATTTAAAACTTTTGTAATAACTCCATGTCTGTCATATTGATTTATTATGTCTCTTTTAAGACTAAGTGGATCCGGAAACTCAACAAAAGCAAAAAAAAAAAATCATTTGCCAGAGTCAAATCTTCAGGATCTCAGGGTCTGCCACCGTTGGGTCAACCACTAGAACATGGAGGCGGTATACCGAGACCAGTTTTGAGAGTCCCCTTATGAAAGGGCTCATCCGGAGAACTACTACCACCATAACTGTTTCGGCCGCCAAGCAGCGTTGCTGTGTTCCGGTTTGAAGGGTATGGTTGCCGGCGAAATTACGGGCACGCGAGGCTTAACACCTTTATGCCTTAAGTTGACGGGCGCAATGCCGTGCCTTGTAGGCAATGTTCATTGTGAGTGTGACCTATGCAGTAAGGCATTGTTATAAGCAAAAGATGCACTTAACACCAGGTGGGCTACTTGCTTGTCCCGTCTCCTAGTTGTATAAAAAAAAAGTTTTTAGACAAAGCAGTCACTAGTGGCTACTAAGGATTAGAAGTGAGGATAGGAAGTATTTGGTCATCTACCTATGTGGCACAGGTGTGAATCATAGGTAAAATGACTTGTATTGTAAAGTTGGACGTATCTTGAAATAATATGGCATGGATTAAGTGTCCGTCATAACTAAAGGACTAGTTTACTAGGATAATTAGCTAGAATTATTTGAGTCGTTTTATTATTATTCAAAGTATTTTTTTAATAAGTTCTCATTTATAGTTATTTACATTCTTTGCGAAGTTCACTAGTTTACATAATTTTATTTACATTTTTTATTGTACGACAAGGAAGCGCTTGGTCTTCATCTAAACTGGTAACAAGCTGAGATAAGGCCGAAGGATGAGGCGCACTTCACCCGAAATCGTCAACAAACTGAGGAACTGGCTAGCTTACCTCTAAATGTCGGAACACAAATTTTTTTTAAGAATTGTTATTATGGAAGAGTAAGGTAAGAATAAGGTAATATGGTGTAGCTAGCCAGGCAGACTTAAACAAAATCCTACTACCAAACAAACCAAGCACATCCCATTGATCCCACTGGGGATCGAACCCGGGACCTCTGGATCTAAAATCGGTGGGTTGCACTAGTCCTCAGAGGCGGTTACACGTTTTTCTGTGCCAATATTCGTAAAGGTTATAATCTGGGTAGGATAATAAACACCAGTAATAAACGCCAATTTAAACCAACGGCTATCAATTATGAAAATTAACGATGAAGTTCCGTGTAAAAAGGATTCCGACCTATGCAATTACTGATATTGTTATGTTAATCAGATTTGTTATTGAGATACCAGCGATGATGTGAGATAAATATCTTTTTATTGCTTGTTTGCCTCCAAGATTAATGTGCCTGCTATGTTCTTTATTTATAATCTTCGTTGGTATTTTAAGACGTGATTGTGACTTGTAAAAAGTGATGCTAAGTATGTTTATATCGATCAGTAGCTCATTGAGTGATCACCTTACCAAGTCTTTGTTCGAAGCTACACTTGACTGTAGGTACCTCATCAACATAACATATAAACCTTTATGTGCACAAATGTGATCACTCGAATTGAAACGGTTAAATTATGATTACGTACCTATTAATTTAATTAGTAACGTTGTGTTATTACAATAACATTTTTATTTATTCCCTTGATTTCTGTGCACCCTCATAACATTAACCAACCTATAGTAGGTAACTATCCTCTCCATCCTAAGGTCATCCGGAAGTCGCTTTAAAGCAATAATACTGGCCTTTAAGCGGTTAAATTTAGTTTATTTTTTAATTGTCAATTTTTTTGTATTAGTTAAGGTGATTGCACTTGGTCACAAAATTTATTTAGTTATCAGCGCTTTAGCTGAGATATATGACACAAAAATTCGGAACTTTCGTCGGTACCCCCGTAGCTCAGTTGGTTACAGCGTTTCCGGTTTTAAGAAAAGATGCGGGTTCGAGTCCCGTTGTGGGTTGTGAATTTTTGTGTCATAATTGTATTGTTTTTATTTTATTAATGTAAATCATTTTATAAAATGAAAGAAATATTTATCGTACGTTGATATATTTCACTGTAGGACGCCAAAGTACCAATAAAAGCAAAGTGGGATCAGCCTGTCACGCTTGGTATGCGGTATGGGGTATTGCCGTTACTGATTCCGTATTTTTTTTATTTAGAATGGTGAGCTCTACCTCAATACTAGCACAAGCAAAGATGAGGTCTAGAATGGAGCGGGCCTACCCAGAAGGCGGAAAACGCTAGATCAAGATATTATGTTTTTGCAGCATGAAAAAATATCTTTGAAAGCTTAATATGCAGATAATATCAAAATGGTGGAAGGTAGTCACTACTTAAGACACAACGGGCGCGTAGGGTGGGCCACATATTCATTGTTCGGTAGGAAATGCAGGTACCTATAGGTAATCATGCACCAGTATACTTTTACGAGTTGAATTCAACGAGTCAAGTAGTAAGGAGATCCTGTTTGAGTGACTTCCTAGTGGACTACCCCGGGCAACAAAATCGCTGGTATTTGCTGGCGTCTACGACTGAATAAAGACAACACTGGTGGTAGGACTACTAAAGATTCACCTGGCTAGCGACCGAAGTCAGGCGCCAAGCGGTTTGCCGAGTTCCAACGTAGACGTTATCTGGCTTTGAGTGAGGCAAGTTTAGTCAAGATGAAGGTCGAGGTCAAGGTCAAGGTCAAGGTCAAGGGCTACCTCATCATTTAAAATAAATTACAAAAAATAACAATACTATTAATTAAAAAATCTATATTCTACTATTAATTAAAATCACTTATAGCACCCGTTTTGAAAATAAAAGGCCTTTAAAGTGTAGGGAAACTGTTTTGAATTTTAAAATCAACCCCTGTTTAGCTAATAGAAGATGTCATAATAAAGAATTTCCGTCTGTAAATATTTATATCTTCAACATTTGTTCCTAATTATCCCCTTGAAATATACACTGTGAATTGCTCGGGTCGGATGTCTGTCTGTCTCTAATTAATATCCTTTCAACACGTGTGGATGCTACAAATTTATTGCATAATTATTGTTTTGATTTTTTTGATGATGTGTGATGCGCTGTAAATGTATCAAGAAACCATAATTTATGGTAATTTAAATGGACCAAAAAGTATATGTAAAGCTTATGGACTTGGATATAAGAGAAATATATTATTGGTTAACGAGATCCGGATGTAGTTTGAATCTAATAAGTAGGTACTTGGGTATTTTAAAAATAATAATATAGATATGTATATTTAATATTTTCTTCTCTGCAAGAAAATATAACCATACTGTCTAAAACATTTATTACAGAACACGTAGACGAAATGTTAAATAACTGGCAAATGAAACTGCTTTTTCCGTTGAAGTAGGTGTCCGTCTCATAATGAAGATTTAGAGGAAGCTTAGCGATTTTATTGTATCGAGACAACTTTAGTCAATCGTGTTTCGACTCCCATAACTTAGACTTATGATTGTCATAAAAAAATAGTTAAAATTTGATATTTTTTAGCCCCAAAACTGATTTTCCGTACAGTCAAATCCGTGATCTCAAACTAAGCATAGCTTGTAATGTGGGAACTAGATCCCAGGTTTCAGTAGTCTGTCTGTGATCCCAAACTAAGCATAGCATGTAATGTGGGAACTAGATCCCACATTACAAGCTATGCTTAGTTTGGGGCAAGATGGCGCTGCATGAAATTAATGTCCTGTTATTCATTTATAATGTATTCGTGTTGTATGATAAGTATGTATAGGTATACAAAAAAAGTATGTGAGTATTCTTTAAGTAATCTCGTCTGCATATTACAAGCTTTGCTTTGTTTGTAATAAGAAGAATAATCAGTGTGTAGGTACACCCGAACTACTATTTTTTTTAACGAATACCATGGCGAATACCACGAATACATTGGAATACACTACTTTAAATCGGATAGTTAAGTACTTGACGAGCGAAGTCACCTGCAAAGGCAAGTTTAAAATATGAAAACCACCTAAATCATTTACTTGACATCAACAGCCCATTAGTGTCCACTGCTGGACAGAGCCTCCTCCAAAGCTGGAGGGTTTTGCCACAATCACTACACTTGGCAAGCGGATTGGTGATCGCAGTAAAGGTGTAGATAATATAAAATAAAATAAAAAATATTACAGGACACTAATTTCACACAGCGCCATCTAGTCCCAAACTAAGCATAACTTGTAATATGGGAACTAGATTACGGATAGAATACATAAATACTTTTTTTTTGTAAATACATACTTATCATACAATACAACACCCAAACACAGAACAAACATCTATATTCATCACATAAATGTTTGTCCTGTGTGGGAATCGAACCCACAACCTACAGCGCAGAAGGCAGAGCTACTACCAACTGAGCTGTGAGGCTTGTTGCATATATGCAGAAGGTATATAGATAGATATGCTACCTTTTTTCTGGTGAGATTCCTTAGTCGGTTTTTACGACATCCATGGGCTGAGTTGGAGGGGTATTTAAGCGGCCGCAACGGCAATCAGTTATTTGAATTGCCGTAAACATGAGAGAATTTGATGTGATTCGGTATTTTAGTAAAAATGTTTAGTACCACTAAACAAATAAAACAAAGTAGATTCGTCTCATACATATTTAATTTACATAATGTTCATGGTGGTAGGCAATCTGCCAAATGCACAAATGTAGGTTTTGTGCTACTCATAAAAGACGAAATAAAAATATGTTCCATCAAATAAAATCATATTACAGATTATGAGAGATGGTTATAGGAAAAAGCTTTGTTAAAAATATGTACCTTCTAGTAAATTCTAGTAAAACCCTTACAAGTTAACTAACAAATCGTTGAAGATAAATTAAATGCCCCCGGGTTAGCTCCAATATTCGAGGTTTTTTTTATTGAGATTGGGTCAGCTAGCTTAGGGCTTTGACCAAAAAACTTGCACAGGCAAGTATGTGATCTAAAATGTAAGTAGGAGTGCAAGTAGATGATGATGCGATTGACATTAGGATCGTAACATAGCCATAGTTTAACTGCTTCTGTGGTCTAGTGCTTCAACCCACCGATTTCAGATTCAGGTGTCCCAGGTTCGATCCCCATGGGGAGTTACAATATATTGTGCTTGGTTTGGTTGGTGGTAGGACTTTGTTTAGTCCGCCTGGCTAGCTATCACCATCTTACCTAATTCTTTCGCCATAATAACAATTCTGAAATTGTTTTGTTCCGGCATTTAGAGGTAAGATTCAGAGTTCCTCTGTTAGTTGAGGATTCCGGGTGAAGTGCGCCTCCACCTTCGGCCTTATCTCAACTTGCTCACACACTTATCTCAACTCAGGTGAGATGAAAGCCAAGCGCTTCCCCTTCGCACAAATAAATAACAAAAGCTGAAATACCTGCAGACACTGATTCCAAAATAACCGTTTCAGTTCAGGCTTACCTGGGCAAGGAGCATAAAGTCATATGGTGGTAATTGACCCCTCCATCTCTGTCCATGGATGTCGTTAAAGCCGACTAAGAGTGAGAACCTCAGGAAGCTGCTGTCCTTCGTTTAGACGAAGGACAGCAGCTTCCTTCTGTGTTTTTAAAACCGTCAATATGATCACCAATCCGCCCGCCCAGCGTGGTGATTATCGAAAAACCCTCCAGTTTTGGAGGAGAGTCTGTGCAGCAGTGGACACTAATATGCTGTTGATGTATGCATTTTCAGCAGCGGACGTATGTCGTAGAAATGATGATGATCATGCATGTTACTGTCCGAAATCACATAGAATAACAAACAAACCCACCTTTATCCAACGGTCAGATAGGAATCTGATCCCTGTCCATTTTAATTACAAATGCCCCACACCTTAATATCCGTGCCGAACAAACACAGACACACAAACAAACCAAAAATATTAGGGGGCGACACACTACTCCTTATCAAAGGCCAGACCCGACGTCACGCTTCCACAGATAATGGTCAGTCAATATTTGAAACCCATCAGCGACAACGGAATGACTTCTTCACTTAACCAACGCAATGCTAGCACATCCTAAAATATACCTAATGTACTAGTTGATACAGATCAAAATGTGAAAGTATATGTCCGGCTACTTGATCCATTAGGCATCCCTATTGAATATCAAAAGGAAATGTCAAAAGGTATGTAAAACTAACTTAGGTGTTTTAGTAATGGATGTTACACAATTTATGATCATGAGACATGATATGAAATGTCCTATACTTATAATAAAACTGTAATGGGTCAATCTGTACATCAAACATATTAAAAAAAATGAATTGAAAGGAATCAATATCACGATGGAGCCCAAATAATAGATTTATCCGGTTTTGCATATAAATGTATGTTCCTTGAACGCGCATCACACTAAACTACTAAATGGATTTGAATGAAACTTCGTATAACTATTATTGATATTATTGGCAAGGATCATGTAAACTTATTATCTCCCCTCACCCCCTCTGAAGGGGTGAAAAGGGGTAAAATCGTTTAAATTAAATGGTCATGGAACACGAAACTTAGCGTAAATATTCTTGTAATAAACAGTAATATACCTCATCATATTTTTTCATCTACCCCGTTGCAGGGTAATGTTAAGTTGTGACAGGGTTTAATTTTTTTTTTTTAATGAATTGAATTTACTGACGGTTTGACTTGAAAATTGCTAAAAATACTATGATAAGTAAATAATGAAACGTTTTATGATCATGGTTTATTATGTAACTTCGCAGGTTAGCTAGTATTAGATATGTATGTTTCTGTTAAATATGTGATCATAAGTTTAAAATGTATGCTGAAAATTTTATGTCAACGCCTTGCGACAGATATATTAACTAGATGAATTTAAGACTTCAAGTTTATCAACTCCATTCTGGCTCATTAAAACTCCAACAATACATCTTGAAAACAAAATGGCAGACGTTCAGTAAATAAAGATTAAAGTATTTAATCAGTTGCTTCTAGCTTCCGACTTGTTGAGCAAAGTTTTGACATGACTTATATCCCAACTGTACTTTAAATTGGTTGTGTTTGGGGAAATAACAGCGGTGTCGAAAGATACAGTAGCTTTGATTAATATTTTTATATCACGAAAATGAAATCGTTTTGATCAAATTATGATGAAATAAGCTGTACCCACGCCTGTGAAATTCAGCTGAAAACGCATTCGCTTCACCGTTTTCCGTTGATTTTACTTACAAAATTGGTCGTCACTAAAAGCCATTTCATTCTAACAGGGATATTATCCCTATGTCCAGCTTTAAAGTGTATTCTAAATATTTGTCAAACATTTTTTTGTAAATTGGGCGCTTAGTCTTAGCCTCCTATGACCTAACTTACCCTTATAATATTAGTGAAGATAATACATGTCAGAAAAATAGATTTATAGACAAACAATTATAAATAGTACTTACAATTAAACTAACTATGTACTAGAGAAGCAGTCGGGCTACCTAAGGACTGTTAAAAAACGGTGACGACACTAAATAAATGTTTTTTTTATTGTACGACGGGTAAACGCTTGGTATTTATCTCACCTGGTTACAAGTTTAGATAAGGCTGAAGGTGGAAGCTCACTTCACCCGGAATCCTCAACTAATTGAGGAGCTGGCTATCTTACCTCTAAATGCCGGAACCTAACAATTTTGAGAACTGCTGTTATGGCGACAGAATTAGGCAAGATGGTGGTAGGTAGCCAGGTGGACTTAAACAAAGTCCTACCACGAACCAAACCAAGCACAATATTGTACTCCCCCTGGGGATTGAACCCGGGACCTCTGGATCTGAAATCGGTGGGTTGAACCACTAGAATACAGAGGCGGCAACAAAAAACCGCATGAATTAAAAAAATAGTTAGATCCTAGAGACTGTTAAGCATAGAGGCCACCCTGGAGCATTTTAATTTAGCAAATACAATCTTAACGCAGATTGTATCACATTGTAACTTATCCAGCTTACCTTCTCTCAATTTATGCTGATGAGTCTCGAAACAGACCTGAAATACAAACAGAATTGTCAAATATCCATTAGACATTAGACTACAAACGATTTTCTACTATCAATGATACATTAAATTTTGACAGAACATTAGATGGTCTCATTTACACATAAAACAGTTTGTAAATGAGTTTAGGTCTTTGGTTTAAGTTGTTTAGTCAAATTATTTACCTCTAATTGCTGGAACACAACTGTTTTGAATTATCTGTATGGCGTCACTACGTACTTTGGTAAGATGGTGGTAGCTAGCCAGATGGACTATAAACAGCGCCGCAACAAAAATGTGTACCTCCGTGGGAATCAATCCCTTGACCTCTGGAACCCTGGTTCTGATGCCAGTGAGTAAATGAATAAACCACAGAGGTGGTAAATCCCTTAACCCATCTCTTTCATACATCGATGGGTGGATGTCTCCACATTGTAGTAAAGCCTGTTACGGTTTTTAATTAAATGCTCTTGACCTCAAGCAAGTAGCCCACCAGATGTTAAGTGCCTATAACAAATACTTACTACGTAGGTCACATCTACAAAGAATATGGCCTACGCAGCACTACATTATGCCCGTCAACTTGAGGCATAAAGGTGTTAGCCCCGCATGCCCTTAATTTCACCGGAAACCATAACCCTTTAAAAGGGAACACAGCGATGCTTCTCAGTGGCCTCATAGGTATGGTGATACTTCCCCGGACGAGCCCTTTCACAAGGGGTGAAACTCCTAAAAGAAAACTTACTCTTAAAAGGCTCTTGCCGTGGCATTAGCGAGGATGAGTGAACTCTACGTCGACGATGAAGTGAGCTTACTCAAATGCTGCCTACTAAAAGCAAGAACTACCTGGCATTGGATATCAGCAGGTGGATGGCAAGCCAGCAAGCCAGGCGGAATTTTACAGCTCCTAACACTAGCGATAAGTTCATTCAGCAGGAGTCATTGAATAAGTTTCAGTATTCAGTTAGTATTCAGTTGACCGCGGTAGACCCCTTTTCTCATTGTCTCCCGGCTTTCTATGTAATTGCGTCCATTAGTAGGATATTACTTTATAAACCCGTATGTGGGTGTGGGATCAAAGAAGATGCTTTCGGCTTACCATTCTAAGATAAAAGCGTGCTATGGAGACGCCTATACGTTACGGTAAAAGATTACAATTTTATTTACTACTCCGAAACGTTCGATAATCTATGTCTTAATTAACCAAGCGAGAGGAATGCTGGCACCACGATACTCTTACTTTTAAACTGTACAAAACCTATATGGTTCAACATAACCTGTCTTACGAAATCAGACTTTATACATAAAGTGGTAAGAGTCACCTTGCAATTTGTTTGTGAAATAAGCGTAAAGAATCTGAGCGTCGTTTCGAGTTCATTAGTATCGGGTGGTTACATGTGTTTTGATGGAAACCAATATCCATTTGCCTCGGGCTGATTTGATTACAATTTTGTAAATATTTTTCTGGTTCCAGTTGGAATTATTAACTCACCTACATTTTCCTATATTTTTTTGTTCCATCATATTTTTTTTTAAGTTTGCATAATTACAATAATGGTTCTAGACCCAAAGAGTACCAACAGGACCATTCGTCTATCTGCCACAGTCGTCACTCATGCGCCTTAATATATAGGTAGATTGTTGAAACTTTTACAGAGTGTGTATTTCTATTTCTGCACCTAAAAAAATGGATTCAACGTTTTTTGGCCTTGAAATGTGGTTTGAAATCCTGGGTGTTGTCACTTGGTCGTTTTTTCTCAACAATCTGCATTTTTTATAACAATTGGTTGTGGTAATAACCGTTTCATTTATTTAATTATGTTGCATAGCCACACAAGTTTCAATTCTACAATTGGTTCACTTTAACATTTTATTATAAAAATTATGGGAAAACATCGCAAACAACGCAAGATTGCGTGTATGTCGGCATTTTACAGGTCTTTTCTACTGTACTTCCGTAAATGTGTACAGAAGCTTCCTTTTTGTTGATGATTTCCTTCGCTGTTCTTCAATAGAAATTTCAGTCCTATTACAACCAGGTGGGGATGCCACCTGGTTGATATCCCACAAATAAGAACTAAGCGCTTTCAAGAATCTCTGATTATGCGCACTACAAAAATTTGGAATAAACTTTCAGCGTTATATCATACACTAGCTTTAGCTCGCGGCATCGCTCGCGTTAAGAAGTATTATTATTAATTAGGTATAGTTTTTGCGGCTTTACTTTTGTTTAGCGTGTGTAAAAAATTAGGGCCAACAAAACTTAAAAACGACAGTACATTCTTCAACTTCTCCATTATCGTTCAGATTTTCTTTAGCCGTTTTAAAAAAGTCTAACCGACAAAACCTATACTTTCTTAGCGGATGCCTACGTCATAACATCTACCTGCATGCCAAATTTCAGCCCGATTCGTCCAGTGGTTTGTTCTGTGCGTTGATAGATCACTATGTCAGTCAGTCAGTCACCTTTGAGTTATATATATATTTAGAAGAGGACTTTTCTTTTGTAGGGAGCGACAAAACGTGATGATTCTAGTTGAGTATCTCAATTAGTAAGGTAGATATGCAATAGGATGAACAACTCAGTAGGTATTAGGCTCTCATAAATATTAAGTTCGTTTCCGTTGACGCTGACGTAAATTTCCTGGCAGATTCATCGTAAAAACATCGTAATATTGGTACTTAATCTCCTTAGCGGTTAGAAAGGATAGATAAATTTCATTTTAATAAGTACAGCTCCTTTATCACTGGTCGATGTTGTAAATCTGATATCAGAATTTAGTACCGAAACGAAAAACAAGATGGCTGACAAAGGGAGTAATCCTCACGAAAATTTATTAAGAGGAACTCGAATCAATCACAAAACGTAATCCTGTAAGCTATAAACAATGTGAGGCAAACGGCGATAGAGCCAGTTTTACGATCTGCCACCTCGTTTGTTACCGGAGCACAATAATAGTATCATCAACCAGTAAAGAGACAACGCAGGTTTTCTTTTCTTGAGTGTTATAATGTTAACATATATCCATATTTCTACTCCTATACTATGTATAACCGCCTCTGTGGTGTGGTTCAACCCTTTAGAGCCAGAGGTTCCGGGTTCAATCCCCAGGGGGAGTACAATATTGTGCTTGGTTTGGTTGGTGGTAGGACTTTGTTTATGTTCGCCTGGCTAGCTACCCATCTTACCTAATTCTGTCTCCATAACAATAATTCAAAAAATATTGTATTCTGGCATTTGGATATTCTGGCCATATAGCCAGTTCCTTATTTGTTGAGGATTCCGGGTGCTTCCAGCCTTATCTCATCTTGTAACCAGGTAAAATGAAAACCAAGCTTCCCCGTCGTAGGTACAATAAAATAAAAAAAGAGAACAATTGTTTTTGATGTTAGTGAGGATATAGGTGATTATGGTGTTAGATGATGCTTGTTACTCTTTTCTTTACGCCAAAACAGCAAAAAAGATTGACATTCTCAATGACTCAGATCAAACTAACAGAGTAAATGTATACCAAACTATAGTAAAATCACGTTTCATGAATCCCTTTTTTAATTATATTATTATTTGACCGACAGACCGACGGACGGACAGACAGCGGAAGCTTATAAATAGGGTCCCGTTGGCACCTTTTGTGTATGGAGCCCTTACTAAGCGATTGAATCGTCCAGATTTTTTTTTAAGTGCAGTTACTGGTTAACTATTGATACAGTGTTGACTGTGGAAAAAAACAAAAGTTGAGGAATATGGTAACAAAACGGAGAGCACTCAATGCCGTTGTTTCATTTACAAATTTACGATTATCCTTTGCGATATACAGCTAGACCATACACAAGATTTATTTATTTTGTTATAACATCGGCCTTTGTACTAGACAGATTTATTTATGATCCAATATATAAAATGTATTAGTTTTAATTTAATACAAAAAGCGTGTTCTTGAATTTAGTTCATCAATCGCAAAACACAACAAAATTTGGATTTTTCTTGACAAGAAATCAGTAGGTAACACTTTTTTTTGCAAATTATAGTAACGAAGGGTTGTATTGTATTTAATTTTGTTGAACCGGTGTTAGAACTATATGGTACCGTCTAACATTCATTCCTATCCTATTATATTATAATCGTTAACATTTGACCTTGACCTCTGACACTAGCTTTCATTCATAACGGCAAGTCAGAGGATTTATAGACATCCTCACAAGTGACGACTCGATATTGGAAGATGGTGAGAGCACAGGCAATTACTGACGCTAAGACAAGCAAAATAGAAAAGAACGAACCGATAGCCGTTTTCCTACGGCAGAACAATTTATATGGTGTCAAAATAAAGAATGTAAGGTCGAGAGTCCTGTAAAGCTTGTGGCAAATGGAATTGTAAGTGCTGTGGGATGTAGTTATGAATCATACAGAATGTTTGATTTCGAAAAGGCAATGGTTTGGAATGTCCAACAGTATTACTTGCCTTATTTCAGTGTTTATTTTTTTATTGGCTTGACTGAATACTCCGTTGAAAGCTTTAAAACATTTATCAAACAATTCCGAAATAAAACCACTTTTGATCTGAAACCTTACCAATAACTCAGTAAAACTAAATTGTACCCACATTGAACCCTCCATCAATCTTGCTAGGTGGCAGCGACTGACCTTGTCAGTCGTTTCTCTCGATATGTCGTAATTCAAATAGCAAGATTTTTGAAGATAGGACGGTTTTCTTTTCATTCTTTTTCGCGTGGAGTGTGTTATAGTGAGAACAACTTTTTGTTAAACAGTAAAACAAAGATTTGGTAAGGTTGCCATTAAGCTACTATAAGGGTATGTGCTCCACCATAAAAATATTAATTTCTTAACACTTTTCAGAAGGAACTTTTCAATACCTAATAATCTATTCGACATAAGTCATACATGTCGTACAAAAATCTGTGATATAAATTGGAATACATCGCCCGTGTGCCATTTTTTTTTCTAAAAAATGCAATTTCCTTGAACCAAATTATATCTTCGAGGCAGGTAACCACGAGACCTGAAATCCGCAACTAAACTTGAGTCTGACGCCAAACCCTTGCTATCTAAGTCCTATTCATAAACGAAACAAACCGTTCCGTAGACCTTTCATCCATCTTAATAGGTGGCCACGAGCTGACCTTGTCAGCCGCCTGTTCTCCGACAGCGGTGTCGTGATTCAGATGTCAAGACAGACGTTTTTTTCTAGTTAGCAGACCTACTGGCACGAGTGGATGGCGAATGTAGTTTGAAGTTGTTCCTCGGCTTTTGTTACGCGTTTCACAGTTTTGATAAATAGTAGTGTCAAATCACATAGTAAATTTAAAAATGAGATATTCGCTACTACAGGCAACATCTTCCTCCATGGGCATTATTAGAAGATAAAGGAGGATAAAATGTTTCCAGTTCCCTTTTTTTTCAATTCTACTTGTAGTAATTAATACTACAACAATATTTTTGAAATTGAATGTTATTATTTTCCATATTGGTTCCCTAACTGACAGAATATTGCGAAATTTCAATTTCACTTTATCAAAATCCACGGTATGTTTTGAAGCAATATTTTAGCGAAACCTTATTGCACGTACCCTGGTATACCCTTAGGAACACTAGATTCTACTCGCGACTTTACCCATGTAGCATTAACAACGTTTTTTTTTTGATAGACATATGTATCATAGTTTCTTATAAAAATTCCTAGGTAAAAGTCACAGGGCTGAAATACCAATCCACAATTCACGATAGAATAGAAGATGAAAATGATTTCAGAAAATGTAGACAAGGTTTTTATACTGTGTTCGAAGAACAGGTTTATTATGTTTTGTAGTAGGTACATTTTTAGGTACTAACCGTCATATACAATCAATTCACTTTCAACTAGGACGCTTTGAAATGTAATCTGAAAAACGTAATATCGATTTATGGTTGAAATTATACAAATTATCTAATAATGCTTAACTTTTTTTGTAATTTAATTTCAATATAAAATCTAAAAACAATTTATTATATTTCTATAGTATTCACAAATATACATTTATTCAATAAATTAAACTAACTAAGTACAAAGGAATCAGTCAGATTACCTAAGGACCGTTACAAACGGCCTATAGGTAACTCAACTGTTCCAGACCAGTACCAGACGGAAGCGTGCCCAAGACACTGGCTGCATTGCCACGCTGAATAGCTATGCTAATTCGCTGGCCTAAATAAGAGCCAGCCCTTGGGTCACGTGTCGCCTCAATCAAAAGCCCCGCAATATTTTTGAAAACCCGGAGGGCACCGGCTCCCCACGGACCCAAGGTCTCCACCCCAAAAGGCTCAAATAGGTAAGCTCTGTCGAGACCACTATATTTGCGCCTTTTGTGATCCTCGGCCGAATCAGCCGCCGCACCAGCCCTAACTGATGTCCCAGGCAGATGAGATGAATGAATGATTCACAAATTGTCTTTATCGACAAAATTGGAACAAAAGATAATATTTCTATTGTCTCCTGAGTAATTATTAGCAAAACAGTGTCTTCACTTCTCCGATTGACGCCAATAAAACCCTTATTGTTTCCTTAATCACAAATAATAGGGACGCCAGTCCTTTAGCCCATTTTGCGCCGAATTCACACATAAATCTGGAGACAGCAAGGTATTTTTTTTTCTAATTGCCTGTTTTGCGCCTCTGTGGTCTAATGGTTCAACCCACCGATTTCAGATCCAGAGGTCCCGGGTTCGATCCCCAGGGGGAGTACAATATTGTACTCGGTTTGGTTGTTGGTAGGACTTTGTTTAAGCCCGCCTGGCTAGCTACCACCATATTACCTAATTCTATCGCTATAACAACAATTCATATAAATGTTGTGTTCCGGCATTTAGAGGTAAAATAGCCAGTTCATCAGTAAGTTGAGGATTCCGGGTGAAATGCGCCTCCACCTACGACGTTATCTCAATTTGTAACTAGGTGAGATGAAGGCTTCCCCGTCGTACAAAAAAAAAGACTGCAATGATATGACAACCAGTCAGCTCTACAGATATTTAATACAGTAGTACTAGGAAAAGAAAACTATAACTCTGTACAATATCATAACGGTATATTTACCACAGCTTGCAGAAACATAAGTCCTCCGATACTTTAACCCAGTTGCATACACCAAGATATATCATTCGTGGTTTAATCATCATTATTATCATCAACCAAAAGCACTCCACTACTAAACGTACCTACATGCAGTGACGACCCCCATTACGGTGACAGTTTCTTTTTGTTTTTTCTATTGTACGACGGGGCAGCGCTTGGCCTTCATATCACCTGGTTTCACATTATGGTAAGGCCTAAGGTGGAAGCGCACTTCACCCGGAATCCTCAACTGCCCGAGGTAATGGCTATCTTACCTCTAAATGCCGGAACACAGCAATATAGAGTTGTTGTTATGGCGACAGACAGGTAAGATGGTGGTAGACGGACTTGAACAAAGTCCTACCACCAACCAAACCAAGCACAATATAGTACTCCCCTGGGGATCGAACCACCATAGACCACATGAGGCGGTTAAGAGATAAGCAAAGGGCTCAGTTTGGGAAAGCCCAAGATGTGACCTTCGTCCAGGTGTAGACTACAAATCGTTGTAAACCAATTGTATCATGGGCTTTATAGCCTAAGTAGTTTCAAAAGAACAATAAAACTACATAAAAAAAGTAGTTATACCCCGCTTCAAGTGTAACCTCACCCTTGTCCCATCTTTTATAGGTATCTCGTTTGGACTATCCATTAGAAAAATTGCTCTCCTGATTTATGACATGAAATAAAATGGGACAAGAGACGCTCTGCTTAATAGACTGAGATAAATTGGTTATAAAATGCTAAGGTGCCGCTGCCGAGGCGTGGTTCAAGAACATTTTTGCCTTATTTTGCGAGGTGGAAGAAAATCCTGCTGGGAATTGAAGTAATAGTAATTGACACTCCAGACGAGCATTTGGGAATCGGATGGAATGAGACGTCTCAATTTACTGCACTTTTAAATGAAATAGTGAAAACTTTTGGATCCTGCGCTCCAGAGAAAAGAATGTCGATTGCTATTTGCTATTTCACTCTTACTGAAATAAGGAGCAGCAAATCAATCAACAATCATTTTGTTGTATTTATAATATTGTGTGGTGTATGTTGGGTAAAATCACACGTTTATTTTACTTCTATAATTACTAGATATTAATAGTGAATACGAAGACTTAAAACCATAAAACTTAAATCAATAGACTCGCTCATGTGTTATATAGTTAATAAATAAATAAATATTACAGGACTTTCATTTCACACAGCACCACCTAGCCCCAAACTAAGCATAGCTTGTAATATGGGAACTATATTTTGGATAGAAATTACTTTTTTTTATTTTATCGTAAGTATGACGGTATTTATTAATACTTGCCTGTGCTAGTTTTTAGATCAAAAGCTGACCCATTTTATAAAAAAAACAACAGTGGCACTCCGGGAGTGCCGACAAAAGTGGAAAATGCCCATCGAGCTTAAAGAAGTTTCACTTCAAGAGGTGTTGGGGACAGTGTCGCAAGTTCCATGGTTTTTTCCCATCTTAAAAAACGCACCTAAAGAAGTTTTCACTTCAAAATCAACTACGAGTCACAAACAAAGAATCGTTTTCTTTAATTAAATCCGCGGATGTCGTAAAAGTCGACTAAGGGATCTCAAAAGGGCAACTGCATCAAGTAAATGTAATCACCAATCAGTGATGAGTAGATATACGTGATCTATGGTAAAAACCTCCAGTTTTGGAGGAGGCTCTGTCCAACAGTGGGCAATAGGAAGCTGTCGTGTGCACTGAAATACTTGCAAGCGCACTTAAAGTCGCCCGTTCTCATACAAAAACAAAGCACAATCACAGATGACGTAACTAATGATCCTCGGTCCCGCAGCCAAAACCCTAAAAGCCTCAAATCACAGCAATCCATCCGAGTACCAAGTACTATAAAAATAATAATTTATCTCAGACAGTGAGCGAACACAAGCTAAAGGAGGAAAGCGGTTGAAATGTTTTGTGGTAGTACTAGTGAGTGGTGACTATGTCTAATCCGAATAAAAATAGACAAGCAAACTATTGACACTTTAACTGTTTCGTTATATGGTTCATTTTTAAGATTCCGTACCCAAATGGGCCAATTGGGATATTAATAAGTTTCAGTTGGCCCACAGCATCAGTTGGTAATCTTAGAAGTTGTAGTACATCTGTCTGTCGGTCCATCCAACGTTTAACTGACTGAATCTATTGGAGTAGCTGAAATAAAGGGCAAAATTTTTCATAGATATGTTAATACAGCGGATTATCTGACAAATAATGAAATAGAGATATTATAACGGTAAATATTCATTAATATTCATATTCATAAAGCGTAAGTCAGACCCCATTATGTCCCTGGAAATTACTGCAAAAATCTGTATTTTCAGCTTTGAATAATTATCATAATAATAATAAATAATAACTATTACAGGACCTTTATTTCACACAGCGCCATCTAGCCCGAAACTAAGCATAGCTTGTAATATGGGAACTAGATTACGGATAGAATACTTAAAAAAAAAAAACATACTTATCATACAATACAACACTCAAACACAGAACAAATATTTATATTCATCACACGAATGTTTGTTCTGGGTGGGAATCGAACCCACAACCTACAGCGCAGAAGGCAGAGTTACTACTACCTTAGCTATGAGGCCTGTTTTGTGGGTCGGAAGCCTCTGTCCAACTTGCAGTTAATAAATATATTTCTAAATCCAAATAATTCTTTTCAATGGACAAATTAGTTTACCTTATTCAGAAAACAAGAAACATAAAGCGGGATCAGTTGACAAAGAAAATTATCAAAATGAATTATTTAGTTAACTCATCCCGTGGGATAAGTTTAGAGCGGGATCAGTTGACTATCGAGCCATTGTTGACATCGCAACGCACACGAAGTATCACTCTAACTCATAGGTTTGTCTTGTTTCTTGGTTTACTAGCGCCCGGCGTTGTTAACGTATGTGATGTGATCGTTTTTTTTTATAACCTTGCTTTCTTTTATGCTTTGAGCCACGCATTAGTACACGTTCGTGATCCAAAGACCGTCCGGGTGGGACCTAATATCCCTCTGAGACGCCGACAGCTTTTCAGTAGAACACACGGGCTGTTGCATTTGCACAACTAGCATTTACTAAATTGAAAATGTACTGGATTTCCGAGAAACTTAAGAGGTTGCTGGAACACCTAGAGCGATTGATAATTAAATTCTAGGTATAGAATCTAACTGTCGACTGTTAAAATAATTAAAGGGAATACTTGACATAATAGTTGTAACAATTCAATCTCTATTATGTGCTACCACAGGTTTATACCAACGACAGTTGCTAGCGAGGACAGTCAGACAAAATGTTTGAAAAGTTACAGAGCGTCTTGAGCATAGGCAACCTACCTGCCACCGTGTTGATTATGGCAAGACTCTCCTATAGCAGGATCAGAGTAGTTTACAGCGTTACGTAGTTTACCTCGTTGACAGTACTGCCAAATGAAGTACTTATTCTACAGAAAAAAAAATCGGTATGTTTGTTTTTAAGTTTTCTAGTTTTTTTTAACCTATACTTTCCCATTGTAAGGATCTCCCCCATATCCACAGATGATATATAAGACGTACAAATGTAATTTTATTTATAAATTCATGGTACGTTTCAAGGCTTAAGGTTAGTGGCTATAGGTTTTATAAAAACACCAAAAACCATCATTCGTGAAAGCTTAGTGAGAACTTTTGTAGTTTTTGTAAAGCGGTGCAACAAAGATCTACAAACAGACAGCTTGACCTCGAAAGAATACCGGTTCCTTCGCTCACGATTAACTCATCTCACTGTTTCACCGATTTAGAGTTAATTTCTTTATTTTGTTCCGAGATTATACCCTGGAGGGTTCTATTTAAAGCGTTCGGGTTCCGCTTCCCAAAAAATAAATATGACAGATGCGAATTTGTTGTTGTCCTTCAGGACCAGAAAGTTGAATTCTCATGAAGTTGAATTCCCAGAATGTTGATTAATTTTTGATTCGCAAAATGTTGAATTCTTAGAATGATAAATTCTTTAAAAGTTGAATTCCCATAATGTTGACTTTTTTGGGACACAAAGTTTTATCAATCACTGAAGTTATGTATGATATTATATACATTAATTGTACGATATTTCCCTTCAGGAATCGTGCCCACTTTCTGCGATAACCTTATTCGCCTTCAGAAATATCCCCTATAGTTTACATCACGAAAATTAATTCCATCAACTTGAAACTTGGTTTTTAATACCTAGCGAGAAAAAAATATATTATAATTTAAGCTATATTTTATGGTAAACTGGTCCTAAAGTGAGGGTGTTTTGATATAAGTAGGTACCGAAGACAGCTGACAAACTTCAAACGGCCATATCTCTGAAAGTATTCTTCCTAGACTCTCCGTTCTTAGTTCAAATGAAAGGTCAATCAATCGGGTCATACGACCAAGATCTATATTTTCAATGACAGCTGTCAAACTTCAAATGAATTCCATTTCAATATGATGATGTATTATTTATTATTATTGTCAACCGCTACCTAGTACCTATGCGATTCTGGCATATTACCGGCATATTACGCATACGCGTCGAAAATTGTAGGTGTCTACAGTCTACAACAGCATTCAACATTTTAGGATTCTATATTTTAGGAATTCAACTTTTTGCAAACTCAATATTTTAGGAATTCAATTTTCTGATCCCAAAGGGTGTTTGTCTTCACAAATACATGATTCTTCATGGTTTATTCAAACTCAATTAAAAAAAAATATGGTCCCGTTTTGTTGAAAGATGAAAACTTTTTCGAGTACCTTCAAATGTACAGTCTTATTTTGGACCCTATCTGCGAGATTCAGGACAAGTTTTTTTTTCTTAGAATATGTTTTTTGTATTCAAGTTTAAAATAAACATTTCAACGTTTTTTATAATAACGTTTTTAGAAACGTTAAAGTTTCTCGAGCCTAGAAATAAAATTGTTGATCGTAACACAAACAAAATACATTTTAGTTTGAAAAGAAAGAGTTTTAATGTTACATCGTTCAGATAACTTTTAAAGATAACCTACTAAATTTCATTCTTTTTCTCACATCTTATTGATGATTTTAATGTCATGGCTTCATGAAATCCCATATAAGGAAATTTTAACTAGCATTCACAATTCAGAAACTCAGTAGAAAGATCCCTATAGGCAAATTTAAATAAAATGCCTTTGTTTTTGAACAGACAAACTGACTATTAAATAGTAATAGTAAAGTAAAAGATTTAAAATAATATAGGTCAACGCAAAGCTGTCTTCACAAGCAAGCCAACTTAATGTTTATTAATAAAAAACGAAGTTATACTTACTTATTGTTTTGCGCTGCCGATTAAGATGTGAACGTAAGGGAACTTGAAAAAATAAATACCTTTAGAAACGAAATTGTATGTACTTAATAATTTCTTCGTCACCAATTTTTCGAAGTTAATTTTTTAAGATTTTCCCTTGAAATTATAGGAAGCGCAAGCGATAAAAATTAACTTTATAGCTGTTTTTTTCGCTTTTTGCCACGAAATCTTTCTGCTCATCTGGTTTTAGTATAATACCAGTCATTAGAATTCTTGTTACATTGAGAGATTTGTTAGCTGTCGGTCCAAAAAGTAGTACATCCATCTCGTATTTTGTCGTTCGTCTACTACTCAGTTCGTCGATAATTGGATTTGTCCATTCGAGATTCGTCATTACGCAGTTAGTCTATTTGGTGACTACATTACAACAGACAAACCAATACCTAATATGTGTATTGCTAAATCGTTACGATATCTCAGAATACAGATACAGCCTAGGAGTACCGGTACCCAGGTGGGAGGGGAAAGAGAAATACAACAGATAAAAAAAAACATAATAATATATCCTTTCAAAATATAGTCCCATCACAATATGAACGGTAACGGACTTTTTCTTATAAAAGAAATGGAAAAGAAGTTCCACTGGTAATTAAAGTAACAGGCTTTTATGAAACGCCACCCTGAAGGACTGATACAATTTGTTTGGTTTATCCCTATAGTTTGTGCATTTTGACGAAATATTTGTTGGGGCGAAATGCTTGTTGGACAAAATACGTGTTTGACCAAATGCGTGACGTAATTTGTGCTGGTCAAAATGCCTGTTACAGGCAAAACATAACACGTCTCAGAAGCTATAATGTCATCCATTAATAAAACATTATTAATTCCTTATACTCTTCATCAATTCCAATCATTCGATTATACATCACCTTGACCTAATCTTATCAACTCCATGTATTCCATCATCGATATCAATGCAACGCCACCAGTAAAGTAGCTGTTACCTGCGCCTATCCATTTGTAAATAAGGTGACGGCTTACTTACTTTATTTACTGGAAAGTTTGGTAAGGTGGCCGTGAATACAGAAGCGAGGCGACAAGCTAAGCGACAAGCTAAGCGACAAGCAAAGCGACAAGCGAAGCTAAACGAAAAAGCATTTTTTTTCAGACAGATTTAGCTTCCTGTATTTATCAAAGAATTACCTATTTCTTAATAATTATCTACTCTATTTGTATTTATTATGTGAAATACAAAGTAACAAGTTGATATAAACATTTGTGTGATGAATATAGTTCTGTGTAGTATTGTATGATAAGTTTGTATGAAAAAAAAGTATACAATTATTATATTGGTATGTACGTAACTAGGCTACGTATAGAATAATTAAATACTTTTTTTTTGTTCAAAAGTATGTAATTATTCTATACATAGCCTAGTAACCGTATTTAAAGCTTGTTTGGGCCTAGGTGGCTTTTTTTTTGGTACGGTAAAAGTCCTATTATAAATATTCCCTTAGAATACGTAACAAAGCTTAAATATCTGAGGGTCCTATGTAATTTCTATGCAGGGTTTTAATGTATTTTTAGACAGGACAGGATACATTAATTTTTATATTTTACAAATTTATTAGTCCTGCTGGAATGTCACATTCCTAAAGAGACCTTATTTTGTTGCTCGCTCCGCTTCCCGCTCAGATTATTGCGATGACCTCAGCTTAATAGATTACTGAGTACACGTGGGTAACGATAGGAGTGATCGATTGGGGATTGACTGAGTTTCGGGACGTCTGTATAGTTGGGAATTTTGTCAACACTTCGATCTGTTAAAATGAATTGGAGTAGGTTACTAGATAAATTGGTATAGTTAAAACAGTATTTTATTCATATTTATTAACGGACTTATAAAATTACATGTCAGTCCTATTAGGCAAACTAAAGCTAGAATAACAAATACATCAAAAATACAAAAGGTAATACATACATAGGACAAATAAACAAATTCTTGCCTCAGAGATCGGATCGAATCATAATGGCTTATTAAACAAGTAGTAATAAACATAAGGCAAGAAAAAATCGTTTTAGAATTTGGTCAGCTCCTGGATGGGTAAAGTCTAAGAAGAAAAGAAAAGGTTCCTGAGTTAATTAGCATTTTTGCGACGGTTATGACGGTTTTTAGTAAAATGTAGCTTTAAATTGTGGATTCAATGTAAATATTTTTCATATTGGTTCCCTATCTTAAGCAGCTTTACTTGTAAAGATAGTAAATTTAGAAAATCGAAACATTGAATTTGTAAATGTTGCTGTAACAATTTACAATGTAGGTACCTATATATACAAGTGTGATAATGACACAAAAATTCACAAACTTTTTTTTTTTACTTTAGAAAAAGAAGCGGGTTCGAGTCCCATCGCGGGTTATAAATTTTGTGTCATTATAACATTTCTAAATGTTGTGACCAAGTGCGATCACTTAAAATACAAAAATTTGGAGTTACAATGTAGCCTGGTATGTAGTACAGATTAATTTTTCAATCCACTTTGTGTTTCGAAGCTACAATTAACCAAAAACCATATCACGAGTAAATAACTCATAGGAATCTTTTAGTTGGAGACTAGTCAAGACACTGCATCATTCTGTACTATGTAGACTCATAAATGTCTCTTTTAAAAACTCTAACAAATGACTGTATAAAATAAATATTAATATGTGACTTCTTAAAAGTGTGAGTATACCTCTAATATCAAAATAAAACAGCACAGTAATTTATAAATTTAATTAAACTTAAGAACAAAACTGGCTCCTGTCTAGAGAATTTCAGCTTCAACAGTAATTACGGGAGTATCAAGGAATAGATATGCATAGATACCTCTCAATGGAAGTAATTAAGCCTTGTAGTGCAGACCTGCATTAAGGTATATGAAACGAAATCAACAAAACGTTTTAACTAACATTAAATAACTAACAGCTAATTTATTGTTTGATCAGTTCCTAAATGTATTTTGTCAGCAAACACAGTTAATTTATATGAAACCAGGTGATGCTAAGAGCGAAAAAAAACAACCTAATGGCGAATTTCCGTCGGAAGAGTTATGGAATAGTGGAAGGATATTACGGGATGGCGATATCCTCAGTATCATAAGGTTAATATTGTCTGAAGATGAATGCTTCGGAATTTAAGATATAAAATTACCAGCTATGAACTATTAACTACATACCATCAACGCTTAACCCAAACCAGAAGACTAAGGGGTTTAGAAGGAAAAACAGAGCAGCAGTAAAAGATGTAGATATAATTGCAGAACGTGGTTCACAAAACAGCCCGAAACATAGATCGGCCATGGGAGAAAGAGAAACCGATTACAGCTGTCACCTTAGAATTATGACAGTGACATTATATCTAAGTGATGACAAGTAATTTCATCCAACACATTTCATCAAAAACTTGGAATTTTTAGGCTAGCTTCCAAATAGTTGGGTTGGGGTGCTTTTAAAAAGGATTTTATAAAATTCCAACAGGAACATCGAAATCCCGAGCGTTTACCAGAAATTATCTCCAGTTTAATTATCCCCTTGAACGAATTCCTAGTTTCGTCCCTGTCTTAGAAATTCGTCTTCGGATTGCACGAATCTTGAAATACTCGTTCCACTGCAATAATTACTGTTAAGGTATTTCAAAGTCTGTCTTGTGAAGGAGTTTGTAACATGAGATAAGTAAGTAGAAATGGCCATGGGTAGAAAATGTTTGCACAATTAATTAAGTTTACTTAGTATTGTTACTTGAAAAAAAAATGTTACTAAATGTGAGTAAAAATCTAAAATCCATAGTTGATGTGATGGATTAAGACAAAATCAGAATTTGTTGTATGTCAGAGCCCCAACCGTGTGAACAAGATATAGACAAATTTAGACTCCAGAGCAAATCTGTACAAAGCTATTTATTTTCGTTTGCTTTCAAATTTCGATCACATAACTCACAAAAACAGCCTACGTTTTTAACTAGGCTTATACCGCGTTGCCAACGTGTACCTTCCATCCTTAAACAAGGTTACTGAGATTTATAGTCCCAGAGCATCGGCGGCAAGTTAAATACGACGCATCTGCAAATCCCACGCATCTTCAAGTTAATTAAACTCACTTGAGGCTCCCGCAGGATTCTTACGACTACTTGAAGGAAAACGACTGTTGTCACGCACCTAAATGAAATAAGGCAGCGTCGAGCGTCGGAATTAAGTGTGCACATCAGTTAGATTACAAATATGCCGCACGAGCGTTGCTTTATGCGCTGTGTTGTGATATATAGACGCGGAGCACGTTGATTTTATTTTCACTAGACTAACGTTTTTAATCGTCGTTGAATGTTATAAAAATTTAAATTCGATTAAAACATTATACATATATTTAGGATCGACATGTACTACCTTACATTTGATAGCCATATACTTTAGTAATAAATTGTTTCATTAAGATCTATATTATCTAAACTTCTGATTCACACGCTCAATATTAACATAATAAGCACATATCACTTCCACAATTTAGACAAACATAACAGTACTTCACGTTAAAATGAATTAAGCCGTATAAGCTTCAGAGTGTGCCGATGGAAAAGACAAACATACACATACAAACAAAAACTAAAAACATATTTAATTTCTATTATTTTTGTATTAGTCATTATAACATTTACAAATGTTATAATGACACAAACAATCATAACCCGCAACGAGAACCGAACCAGCATCATTTTCTCAAGCCGGAAACGCTCTAACCAATTGAGCAACGTCAGTCCTGACCTAGTTTCAGGCGCGGGTTGTGATTTTTTGTGTCAATATAGCATTGTAAATACCTACTATAAAAATAGTCTTCCTTTGAAAAAAATCCTTCGGTAAAAATGGTGCGAATTGAGAAATTCTCTTTTCAAGTCGTTTACAAACATTACTTTTTTACACATTGTTTTTATCTGTAAATTTGATTATATTTACTGGGGTTTTTGCGCTTTGCTGTAAGATAACTCTAAGAGTTTAGCTCGACTACATATCCTTTAATTTTTTTTAAATAACAACACAATAATACGCATTGCCCTCAGTTAAGCAAAAACATGAGTCAGTTTATTGGAGCAGAGGAAAACATGTTTCATTATTCAAAAAATTGCAAATTGACCCAGTTACTAGCGAATTAAGCTTTATATAATGACTGCGAACGGACCCGAGCTTTCAATCGCAAACCACGAGTAATTCAATTTAAAATACCGCACAATTAATTACAAACAAACCATTATTTTATACAGCATTTTGTTAACAAATCAAATTGAAATCATAATAATGAGTTCACGGATTGGACAAAGTTACGGGCATGCCAATTATATTAATTGTAACAGGCAGATAACATCGCGTTGTTTATTAATTTATGTATATTAATAAGCTGGTTCGTTTGTTTCATTATGACAAAGAAAAATCTCGCGCATAGTGAAAATTACAAACAAACAGACCAACAACAAATATAACTAATAAATATGCACAACACCTATCACAACGCTTGGCAAGTGAATTAGAAATGAAGTTGACAGGCATTTTCTAGAAAGACTTGCCACACCGTAGACCTCACTATTTGCGTCGAAGTGAGATCCATTGTAAATAAGAATAAAACATAATTGGAGCTCGCAGTAAATATATAGGTATACACGTATGAGAATACACAAAGCACAAACTAATAAGTAACAGAGACTAATCATAATACACCTGATCGTAACTTTTAAGCTAGTAGTAAGTTAGTAGTTAAGGAAACTTGGCCAAGTTAGGAAATAGGTAAGAAATAACAATTGTCAAAAATGTTTCTTACTCCCTTTTAATTATATATTTTTGCTTATTATTTGTGTGGTCTAAAAATTTCAACCTGCTACTAACAGTTCAAAAAAGAGCTATTTTAAAAGGGGTTTCCTTAGAAATTGAACCCAATACTCTTTATCCATCGTGCGTCCATCATGTACGGTTGCGGAGATACGCAACATTTCACTCCAAACTTTGAACCCCAGTTTGAACCCCTTCTGATCCGGAGTTTGTGGGTCCGGTCGTGTACCAACTATTTTTCGGTTCCTCTGAGGTTCAGTGCCTCTAACTAGCCCCTAGTAGGTGATCTTTATAAAATCTCCGCTCTTAGTGAATCCTCGAAGGGATAAAAGTCATGAGTCTGTTACATTGAATTGCATTCAATTGTATATTGTTTACTGTGTTTAAAATGCTAACCGTACGTAATCACCACTTATTTGATAAGCTTGTAGAAGCTGCGTAAATATTGAATAAACATATTTAGTTAGGTAAATTCTATGTACAATTCTGTACAACTTAGGGTGGTATATTGTGGCCACGGTAGATAATATAGGATCCTTCTACCCGCTTGATGAGTAGCGTGAAATGCGACTTAGAGATTAAACCAGATAAGGGCAGCAGCTTCCATCTGATACACTGCGATCACCAATCCTCTGAAAAAGTGGTGATTACGTCTTATTCGGCTGGACACTCATTGGGGGAAGCAATAATCGTAAAGTGTATATTTAGAAGCTGATAGCATTATTGTTTGATGGATACTGTGAAAGTGTTAGATGGTACGCAGAAGTAGTCCTGTCCAAGATGTTTGTAATAATTATCCCTTAGTCGGCTTTTACGGCATTGGCAGGCTGAGTTGGGTCGATTAGTAGCTACTGCCCCTGTGGTCTAGTGGTTCAACCCACTGATTTCAGATCCAGAAGCCCCGTTTTCGATCCCCAGGGGGAGCAATATTGTGCATGGTTTGGTTGGTGGTAGGATTTTGTTTAAGTCCGCCTGGGTAGCTACCACCATCTTACCTAATTCTGTCGCCATAAAAAAAATGTTGGGTTTCGGCATTTAGAGGTAAGATAGCCAGTTCCTCAGGTTGTTAAGGATTCAAGGTGAAGTGCGCCCCCACCTTCGGCCTTATCTCAACTTGTAACCAGGTGAGATGAAGGCCAAGCGCTTTCCTGTCGTACAACAAAAAAAAACTAGTAATGCACGACTGCCACGGTACTACTCAGTTCAGTGAAAATATAAAACATCTTATCCCATTGTGATGGAACACCTAAGGGATAGCATTGACAGCTTTATCTGACTTTACTATCACTTTTCGATCCATTTTCTCAGTAGGAATCCATTTTGGATAATAAACGGCCTACCTCGCTCTGGCGGTCGTTTTTTATCGAATACTTGTAATAGTTTTCGTAAGTTACATTCGTTTTATTGTAGGTCACTTGACCCAAGATTCTGCATCGCTCGGTTTGGCGGGATTTCTTGGTGGAACCTCAGGAGTACGAATGAAATTGTTTTTAGTAAATTTTGCTATTCAAAAAAAACCTGAATTTTGTCACGTATTTCGTGACTTCATATATCATAAAAAAACAGTTTTTATAGAAATTCAATGTTAAAATTTTCCATAACTGAGCAAACTAGTCAGTTAGGAAACCGATACTATGGAATATTGTTTTAATGCGTACCTTAAACTTAGTACCAACCTTAATAATGAAACCGTCTGAGTTTTTGCTTCTTTTGATGTTACTCAATTCAATTTCAAATAATCACGTATTGTTATGTTGTGAAATTATATTTCCCTGGTGTTTCAATTTATTTTAATTCGTAAAAAATCAAGTATAACTTGATTTAAAAAATCAAGTATAACTTGATTTTTTATTTTCAATCAGTACGTTTTTAGGATAATTTTGAATCGTCAAATCTACCTCCTGTTCGGAATCGTGAAACAATTAGAAAGGTAAATTACTCGGGCCATAATAAATATTGCTTTTACTGCCTAAACAATTAATTTTGAGCTTCGCACCTTCAGCGCAAGCGCAAAGCTGTCGCCCTCCCGGCTTAGAACCAGGCCAGCGTATTGTCCCATAAAAGAAAATATGTAATAAACCTGAACACGTTAAAAATATTGATTTATTCCTAGCTACTGGCGAGGTCTAAGATGAAGCAAGCTGGCCCAGAAAGTATGTGGCGTATTGACACTTGTTAAATAATAATAATAATAAATATTACAGGCCATCTAGCCTCAAACTAAGCATTACTTGTAATATGGTAACTAGGTTACGGATAGAATACTTAAATACTTTTGTGAATACATACGTAATATATAATACAACACCCAAACACAGAACAAACATCTATATTCATCACGCAAATGTTTGTTCTGGGTGGGAATCGAACCCACAGCTTACAGCGCAGAAGGCAGAGTTACTACCAACTGAGCTATGAGGCTTGTTGCTTGTTGACAACAAACAGACACACGTAGCCAATTCCACGTCTTTGCTGTGCTCTTAATAAAATATGCTAGGAAACGCTTAGTCTTTAGTCCAATAAATGGAATATCAAATAGGTGCGGGTGATAATTTGCGGCTTAATCTCGAAAACAAATAGTGAATCTTTTCTTTCAAGAAAAGGCTTACAGAATATTCAGTGGTCATGAATCGGGGGGCAGGCTAGCATTTTATTGAGAAAACGTTTGGCAATATTTACTTGTCGGACAAGTGCCTTAACCCAACAGGAATGAGGTGTTTTATGTCATTTAAAACAAAATTACCCTGTTCTCATTTTCATTTTTTTAAGGGTATTAATTTCACACAGCTCTATTTTGTCCCAAACTAAGCATAGCTTTTTATATGGTAACTAGGTTACGGATTGGTTTTTTTTTGTATGTACATACTTATCATACAATAGTGTTTGTACAAATACAATACAAACATATATAATCATCACACATTGTCCTGGGTGGAAATCGAACCTACAACCTACAGTGCAGAAGGCAGAGTGACTACTTACTGAGTTATGCGGATTGTTGAATATAAAGAAAGTAATAAGGAATTGATTTGATTAATTATATGACTTACAAACTATGAAACATTATCACGGTTAGAATACTTATATTGTTTTTTGGAATTAAAACATAAGCATTACCAAGCTTTTTGCTGAGGTGGTACCTTTTTGGGCCAGGCCGCCCGGCGCTGTATAATATGTGTTTACCTACGTACTCACCTACTCATTTTATTTATTTATTTTTTCTTTACCTATTGTTACTAGATTTAAGTTAGTACCTACCTGTGTGTGTTTATGCGCTGTGTTTGTTCTTGGTGCCAAATAAATATGTTTATTTCTTTTCTTTATAAGAACATAGGTAGAACTAAGTAAATATGTATTTATTAAAGCGAAAAATCATAAAAACTGTTGGATCCAAAAAGTAACAAAACATATTAATAGCATAAAGTGCCAAAACTTTCAACAAAAATGGATCATACGTCAAAATGACACCGATTTGAGTTAGGAGAATGCAAGAAAAAATTCAATTCTTGTCTCTAATTTGCTACGGTCACATCGGATGACAGTTGTAATCGATCGAGCTTTCGGCCGCTTCCACTCGGTTTGCTTCTATCTCCAGTGACAGCTGGTATTCAGAGGGTTCCGTAGGCGTTCGAGGGTTATTGAGAATGGATTTTAAGATGCAGGCACGAGGGATCAAAGCTTCCGCTTGATAGATATATAAAAGGGAGTAGAGAACTAGGTTTGAACTAAAGAATCTTTTGAAAAACATTTAAAGCTACTGGAAATGTGTCTTTTGCAACTCAATACATTTAAAATCATTTGAAAAACTTGCGTAGATTTGTTTGTATACATTTTTAAATACGGGTTTTACTCGCGTATACGGTCGTTGATAAAGGCATCAATGATGCTTCGAGTTTCACTCTGCAACGCCATACGGGAAAGTTGTATGCGCCGAAACCGTGATCTCGTCTCACCCTGATGATGGTTCCCTGGGAGAGTCGAAAAGAAGTTGGAGCCTTCATCAACCGCCTCTGTGGTCTAGTGGTTTAACCGCCTCTGTGGTCTAGTGGTTCAAGCCACCGATTTCATATCCAGAGGTCCCAGGTTCGATCCAAAGGGGGAGTACAATATATTTTTCTTTGGTTTGGTTGGTGGTAGGACTTTGTTTAAGTCCGCCTGGCTAGCTACCACCATCTTACCTTATTCTGTCGCCATAATAACAATTCTAAAATTGTTGTGCTCGGGCATTCAGAGGTAAGATAGCCAGTTCCTCAGTTTGTTGAGGATTCCGGGTGAAGTGCGCCTCCACCTCTCTCCACGGCCTTCATCTCGCCTGGTAAAAAGTTGAGATAAGGCTGATTATCTCAACTTTTTACCAGGCGAGATGAAGGCCAAGTGCCGTACAATAAAAAAAAAACAACTATCGTATTCTCATTAAAATATAAATTAGGAAACGTGTCGTTTTACGTTTCTTAATGTTCTTGCTTGTTATTTTTATATTTATCCAAGTTCTTGATCAAAATGACAGCCTTTTTTAGTGTCCATACATGTTTGAGTCAACCTTCCTTGCATATGATGCCCTAATCGCCTGACTGGACGCTATTATCCCATTCCTTTGGGACTCGTTACTTTAAATATACTTTACGTTCCTACATTTCTACACTATTATATTGCTAATGATCACGTTCAGTAATATGCTAAAAAAAACTGAGCGCTAAGCGGAGAATAAGATATGGTATTAATTGAAGTTTAAAAAAAAGTTTACTCACGATTTTTCCTCTTTGAGGATTCTCCTCTGGTCACTTCTCTGAGCGTGAATTTTATGAGCATTACCTATAAGTAGGGTAGTATGTAACGTAATATGTTAATATTAAAGTTTATAATAATACAATGAAGGTATGCTTAATATCTTTGTTTTCTTAGGGTCTGCTCAAAGGGTGCCGAGGGGACTCTATTACTAAGCCAACGCTGTCTGTCTAGAACTCTAGATATTACCTTTAAAGGTGATTATAGGATCATTCATTTATTTTTATGGTAGGTGGTTAAAATGTTCATCGATAAATACTACAAATCAAGCGTAAAGACTCACACGAATGCAAAACAAAATGCAAAAACCTCTTTTTTATTTTGCCTTGAATTTCCGATCCGGAACTTCGGCCGGACTTGGTCTTATTTTTTTACCTATTTGACGGGTAGCGCTTTGCTTTCATCTCACCTTGTTTTCAAGCTATAATAAGGCCAAAGATGAAAGCGCTATCTTCTTATTCATATTTATTTGAAACAGTCCTGGGCCCAACCGGGTATTTCGTCGAAAGTCATTGCCATCTTATAAGTTCATTGCCATCTTATGGTTTCATCTCCATCTTCATCTCTAGATAAGTCTGCAATGCTACCGCCATTCTTTATGAAGTTCATCAATGTTATGATATTCCTAGCATACAATGGAATAAGGATTTCAAAAGGAAACAAGTATAACATGAGTGAAACGTAACAATTTTATAAAAATGCGATATCACATTTTTTTTTTATAAGAATATCATTTATTGATACTCTGTAGTGCTTATTATTTTTTATTTAAAGGTATAAAACAGTAATTTTACCCTAAAACGAATTATTTTACTCAAAAAAACCGAAAAATATTATGTTATGCAAACGCAACAAAACGCTGTAGCCATTCAAAGTAATTTTTCTAGCATGTGTTCACTTTTCAGATGGGAAACGCCATTTTGGATTTCACACTCGTGATACCCGGTAGGTAAAAATCGATTTTATTTCATATGAAGCTAATTCAAAGCCAATGGAGATCGGCTTCGCCTTAGGCGGTTGGGGCCCTGCTTAGAACTTCATAGAAAAACGCTCAAGGACTTGTACTAACAAGCCCGCCTTACTCTTAGACTCGTCTGTTAAAAGCCACTTGAAATAAAAAAGCAGTCATAAATAAGAACTTAAATAGATGCAAGACACAAGTGCCTGTAAGCAGGTGGCTCAATCATTTGGATAAGTATTTACTCGTGTTAATCATCATCATTAATCATCATTTTGGCCTGTAGATGTCCACTGTTGGACTTCGGACTCTCTCCAACCATATATCATAGCTATGTTGTTAGTAGCTCTGCTTTCTGCGTGGGTTTAATTCAAATCATAAATTAATATCGATATAAAATATAGAAATTTGTTGTATCTTGTTTATGGTTAGTTGTTGTATCTTCATGGTAAGTATGTTTTACAAAAATAAGGATTGAAAATATTCAATCCGTTATCTAGTTACCATATTACAAGCTATGCTTAGTTTGGGGCTAAATGGCGCTGTAGGAAATGAATGTACTGTAATATTTATGATTATTCGCTATATGGCTGGTCGCTATGGACTCTTAACGATATCTGCGAGGAATATACGCGCAAAACACATGATGTCGGCATACATTTTTGGCAAGGAATTTCCTTTGTCATAGCAAATAAAGGCCCTGATACAATTATAGTGATTTTTCTTATCCTCGTGTGGGCTGTGTAATAGATGGGTCAGACCTACGAACCGCCGCCATGGACATTTGAACATAACTTTTTTTTGTTGTACGGGTAAGTGCTTGGCCTTCATCTCATCTGATTATTTTCAAGCTATGATAAGGCCGAAGGTGGAAGCGCACTCCACTCGAAATACTCAATAAACTGAATAACTGGCTATCTTTCCAACACAACAATTTAAGAATTGTTGTTATGGCGACAGAATTAGGTAAGATGGTGGTAGCTAGCCAGGCGGACATACAAAGTACTACAACCAACCAAACCAAGCACAATAGTGTACTCCCCTGGGGATCGAACCCGGGACCTCTGGATCTAACACCGGTAGGCAAACCACTAGACCACGGAGGTGGTTAAAACTACTCGTACATGCAGTACCTTGAACCTACGCGATGGTTTGGCAGGTCCTCAGAAACATGAAATCATCTCACATATCGGACAAGGCGATTCTTAAACATCATAATCCCCAACCTGGGATTGTTATCTCCAAATCGATAGCCACATGGCCTATAACTAGATCACGGAAACGACAGATCCAAAATCCACCGACACCTTAATACTGTTAACGATTCATGTCGTCGATTCATAGAGTGGGGCTTCTATCCCATTCCTTTCCAAGAACCTATACTATCCAGCGATTAACGGCTCTGCGTGCTATGACTTACATTTGGCCCACACATCAAAATGCTTAGTAACGGCTTAGCAGCTGTAAGAAAATATTAACTGACTGAGTAGACCACTAGAAACTAGTTTAGTCAGTCAATCAATCACTTGACCATTTTATTGCCGTACTTGGACTCTCTGAGACATTCTGTCCAGCTATCCTGTACTTAAAATATCCAAGACCTTACGGGAAACGCATAAATTAAAATCTCTCCCACAGAAGATTGTAAAGATTTGAATGACAATTACATAGAAGACTAATGAGATAAACGTTGACAAAGCGTACGGCACGATTAACATTTATAGCGATTTTATGTCTAGCTCATTGAACACATGATTTAAAACCATCCATAAACTAAATTAAATTAATGATTTATTTGCGTTTTAGAAATTGAAAAACGCCTTTCCCACATTAAAAGGTAACATACTTGGCGCTGATTGAATTCAGCTGGTACGACACAACATAGCATCCAATTGATATTAGAGAAAAGAGGTACATACGTAGGTAATTTTAATTTGTGCTTTTATGAGCATAGATATTTGATTTCTTATGTATCTACGAGTGCTGATTACCTATTCATTTTACCCTTTTGCCTAAGGATGGTAATATTTTTTGAGAGTATGTATGTACATAATTATATTTATGAACAAAATAGGCATGTAGGTATGTACTATGTCTAATTTATTTTGACGTTCTGGCTTAGAAAGACAATTTGATAGATTTTAGCATGCGAGGTATCGTTTGATTTCTCTAACTAGTGAAAATGGCTTTATATTTTTATATGGCGAGTGCGAATAAAAGGGGGCTATAAAGATATCAAATGAAAAGTTTATATTCAAAATATAAACATATTGTAATACTTTTTAAGGCCTTGTTCTCGTAAAACCATGAAGTTTAAAATTTTACAGTCGGGTTTTCGTGTTTCAGTTCTTTCGTGTTTTAATTGTCTTTTTGTGTACAACGTCGTTCTTACCAATAGCATTAACAGATAAATCCGTAAAAACTCCCAAATACCGAACGAAAAAATATTCCTTTGACGACAAATCTTTCCAAAAAAGCATAAACCTATTGATACAAATCTATCAAAGAAAAAGCTGAAAGGGAAGGAAGCACAGATATTCTTTAAATATATTTATATAAACGTTTAAGCCTACAACATGGGTTCATTCCTGTTTCGCCTATTCATATCGCAGCCATTGTGTTCTCGTCAATAAAATGTATAAGGGACAATTGGTATTTGTTGTCATTTATATTTATGCGAAATCTTCCGAAAGGTTGAGATATTCGGACTTCCGGTCTATTATTAGAGCTTGGGACACAATGTCGATAGACAGAATTGCGTTTAGTAACCAACCACAAAATTCGACGCTCTGGACATTAGATGAGTAAGAAGATTTATTGTTATAACTGTGGCAGATAATGATAGATCTGTTTTACAACTTTTTTCGTAACACTGGCCACATTTTAACTCATTGAATGCACTCGGTTCAGGATATCGAACTCACACGGGCTGAAAGTATAAGCCCATAATCAGTTACCAAGAGTGTAATGTAGGGTACATAACATAATTCAAACCTATATTATAAATTGGACAGTTACACTGTTTGTTTGTAACATTTTTACGAAAAAACGGATATGACTTAAATTTGGCATAGATAGACATATAGGGTAATATTTACTGTAATGTACCATTTCTGTGGGTGAAGCCACAAGAAAAGCAGGTATACCTCTTCCAGATTAAACTAGTTCAAACTAGAAAATCTGTGAAGGTAATTGTTATATTGAAGAGGAGTGCAGCGTTAAAATTCTTTAAAAGCGGTAGAATTTCGATAACTGTATGGCTTCTGGTACCTGTAACTAAATAGTACCAAAGTACCTACATTGTGTACGAGAGGATACCCTAACCTTCCAAAGAAAAACATAAACATACTTTGCATCATACATAAACAGATTTATAGTAATCTGATACCACACTCGGGTCGGTTTGAGTCAAAACAAAATGGGGTATTGAATGCGATCCACTTTAGACGGTATCAAATTCAGGACGAGGAGAAATTCGCATAGTATTTTGATATTTTGTTTACAATGATTCAACACATTAAATATTTTTGTTGTGCTTTCCTTTTGATGACTTATGTCACTGCGGAAATAAACAAATGAAAGTTATATTTTGCTGCAAGTAATACGATTCTCAATGATTTCATTAAGACATCACGTTTTCAAGTTGCTACGTAAAGTATTATTTTGATTGAATCCCAGCATTTTTTTCTGTTTGCTTGGGTATATAATTGTGTAAATTGTAGGTATAAATGCATTTGAGTTATCTATATACCGTTTGTAACGGTCCTTAGGTAACCCGACTGCTTTTCTGGTATATATATTGCTATTTTTAATTTTTAATTTGTTAATTTGGTTAGTTACCTACTTATTCATTTCTACTATGGTATAGACACAGCTACAATATTATTTATTTATTTTGTGTCCACCCAACTTTGATTATTTCTACTTTTTAGGTAAACTTATACTACAAATAAGTATTACCTATTCAAAGTGAACATTTGTAATCCTATGCACAAACTATATGAAATACATAAGCAATATGATTTATTTGAAGGGGGAACCCTTCTTCTTGTCTTTGTATTCGATGAGCTTTCGAAGCTTCGGCAAAGTATTATCCTTAAGCTGATTTAGTTAAGGAGGCTTGAAGGCTAGCATATTATTTGGCTCATAATGCAGATGCATGGTGCTTTTTGATAAAAATATGAAAAACTTTCTATAGATACCTATAAATGCTAGTAAGATGGTCTGACCAGCTAAAAGTTATCTTATTAGCTGGTGCGATACGACAGTTAACGACGTGGTGCAGATGTCTAAGTGCTGGAGACAGGTCGTCTATGCCATGAAAATAAGTTCCAGGTTATTACGACCTTCAGTTAAAAAGCACTGACCACATACAAGACCTGAAATAAATAATAAATATTTGGAGATCTCTCCATAGATCGCAGTGCGACTTGGAACTTATTCGGAAAGCCATTAGTTTTTGTGTTTTGTTCCTGGGGAAGCGCACTTCACCCGGTATCCTCAACAAACTGAGGAACTGGTTATCTTACCTCTATGCCGGAACACAGCGATTTAAGTATTGTTGTCATGACGACAGAATAAAGTAAGATGGTGGTAGCTAGCCAGGTAGGCTTATACAGAGTCCTACCACCAACCGAACCAAGCACAATTTTGTACCTGGGGATCGAACTCGGGATCTCTGGATATGACACCGGTAGGCGAACCACTAGACCACAGAGGCGGTGAATACAAAGATAAATTAGTTTGATACACCGGCAAGGCTCATATAAACATTAACATTCAGAATATTTTCTTTTTTATTCATCACTGTCTGAGACGTGATATATAATAATAGTGATTGCAGTGGTTCAGGTTACGGGATCGGCCGACATTCATGTCAGCGAATATGAGACTCCAAACTGGTGTTCTGGCATGCTATTATACGAGTTCTGTGGTGGAAACAATGAAAAAAAAACAAGGTTTAAATGTAAGGGGCTGTGATATCGAGCTTCCACATAAAAAACTGCTGTAACTGTATTTTAAAAAGTGTAGTGTTGTCAACATTCTTATTAGTAATAACAATATGTCGCCATCCATACATACCATATAATATTTACACACAATGATGTGTAAACACAAAGAGATGGTAAAAGTAGTTTTACTTTACGTGTTCATAATATTTTTGAGTATGTGTTATCCGACATGTTATATCTATCATCATCAACAGAAAATAAGATAACCAAAGCATAAGCCTCCTCTCCCAAATAACACTCTAACCTGTTACGAGCCCTTTGCATCCAGGTTTTACCCTGCACAGTAGCAATGTCGTCAGTCAACCTGGCTTGTGGTCTGCCACGGTCCCTTCTACATCCTCTGGGCCACCACTTTGTCAATGCCTTACTATTGTTAAAGTTAAAGCTATTATAACCGATAAATGAATCGGAATTTGGTTAAAATAAATCGTTAAGTTCTATATTCAAATACAAATCTATATACAAGACAGGTAGCCGCAGGTACCTGTTTTGTTTACTATGTTTGTCATTGGGGTTTATTTTACACCCCGGCCGGGGAAAATATGAACCGAACTCTTGATGTGACAACGTGGTCATCTAAGAAATCCTTACGACACCGAGGCCAGAAAAAATGATTTTATGAGGAATAATAATAATAATTATTATTATTTATGTCTCTTAATAGCTACCTATCTACATATACAACAATTTGTGATTAAATCTAAGATTAATATTAAAGTAAAATGATGACTAAATTTAATTGTGAAGAGGTAAGTACAGTCAAGAAATTAAACAGATATTTTTATATTAAGCAGGATTTCAAATATTAAATAGGTATTAAGTACTTATAAATTAAAGTATGAATCAAAAAGTACATAAGTCAAACTGATTGTTCATAATTTACTCAAAGGTACTTGTAACAGGAAACGAACTGTCAGAAATGTATAGTTTATAGTTTACCAGTAAAACGTATTCCCAGCAAACAATAAAAATATTTGTTTTAGCAATCGCAAAATATATTTCATAAACTTTATAACCCTTCAAAGCTTAATCTTCTCGTAAATAGTTGCGCAGGTAACAGAACCGACAGTTTTTTACGAGGCCGTAACAATAGTCTAAGGGTTGAATTCGCTTTCACGGTAAATCGAGTGCAGAGAAGGGGCAAAATATGGCACGGACTCAAGGACAGGGTCAAACATTTGTATCATTATTATTATTCAGGTCACCTTTTCGAGATTTTTAGATGCACTGCTATTTATCCTCCCTTGGTTAATATTATATTTATTAAGACTAAGCGCTGACAACATTCTGCAATATTTGAATCCCTCTATATGTTTATGTCTTACGGCTTTAATGTCTTCAAGAAGCCGTCCGTCTTTCCAATATTTCAAAAGCTCCTTGCTCTGACATTTGAACCGTTATAGCTAATGTATATTATGCTGGTTTGCCACCATATGAAGGTATAAAAAACCAGATCATAATCATAATAAATCGTCTTGATTAATCGTGAGTGCGGTTATAGCCTCGACATGTCATCATCATGGCTCGAAAAAATCTAATCTTACAGATTGTAAAAAGCTCACAACCTGTAGTAGTAGTAGGTAGCTACCAGAAGTTGAATTCATTGAGGGTCATCATATCAGCCCACACACGTCCACTGCTGAACATAGGCCTCTACCAATCGACGTCACAAAAAGCGAGCTCCTTCATCCATCGACTCCCTGCGACCGCCACAATGTCATCGGTCCATCGAGTGGGCAATCTTCCCACACTTCGTTTCGCGTTTAATCGCGGTCGCCATGCAAGAACCTTTATTACGGGCGATCTTCCCACACTCCGTTTCGCGTTTAATCGCGGTCGCTTTATTCCCCAGCGGTTATCGGTGACCACGTCTCAGATCCATAGGTCATCACTGGCAACACACACTGATCGAAGACTTTTGTTTTGACGAAAAGATATTTCGAAGCTTTCCGAACGGGCAGCGTTCATCATTTTTAAGTTTGACAGCGAGATGTAGTCTAGTCGTGCAAATTCTCAACTACGCTTCTCAATTCACCCCTGTAGCTAGCCCCTAGCTACTTCGCTCGACAGACTCCTTTGAATTAGTATAAAAAAGTGTTTTTTATTATTTTTCGTTGACCTGTGAGCGATTTGAAAAAGATTTCGAGCATTAACCGTGAGTCTAGTGGGACAGGCGTAATCCTATAAATTTGTTTTAAGCAGATTATTTCTGATTGAGTTATCAAGGAAGGTTTAAATATGCGTAATAAATAGTGGTATGAGAAATTATTATAATTGTGAACATTATATGAGTGGAAAGTAATTTTAAAACTATGAAGCAATGTTTTTCTCATTTGTTAGCCTCAGCCTCATAGCTCAGTTGGTAGTAACTCTGCCTTCTGCGCTGTGGGTTGTGGGTTCGATTCCCACCCAGGACAAACATTGGTGTGATTAATATAGACGTGTGTTCTGTGTTTGGGTGTTGTATTGTATGATAAGTATGTATTTTTTTTTAAAGTATTTAAGTATTCTTTTCGTAATCTAGTTCCCATATTTCAAGCTATGCTTAGTTTGGAACTAGATAGCGCTGTGTGAAATTAAAGTTCTGTAACATTTATTTACATTGAATGTTCCAAGTTTATATTCCGCTCACGCTTTTTTTGCAGATGTAGGCCTTCTGTCTCATTCGTGATAATTTCTACGAGTATTTGTATTTCTTTCTACATTTCAATACAAAATACCTGATTGAATGACAAAACATGCCACTATTTTCGCATTTTTATTTTTTGATGTTTTAGTAGGTCTAAGGTTGGTTCTTGACCACGAAACTTGCCCAGGCAATAATGAGATCTACGATTGAGCAAGCTTATCCAGAAGATACCTATTAAGTTTATTCTTCTCTCTAACACATTAATCGTAACACAGCGGATATACAGGTAATATATAATATACAGTACATAATATGCAGGTAACATACTAGGCAATGTATTGTAAGGCCTGCAAAATCCTTCGATTTTTTGATCTGAGCAAAATATACTTAACCCAATGAGAGTACCTACAACTGTGACAGGATAGAATTAATTAAAACATTTTGCCTCAAAGTTGACAGAAATATGTTTAAAAAAAAATGTTTTGAATCATGTCTTATTCTCGAATTCTCAAATTGTAGAAAAAAATACAAGCGGACGCCACCCCATTTAACCTTAGTCAGCACGTGATCAAATCGTGCTAGAAAATAAAAGCGACCAACAACGATTGAAGTCTCAATATGGCGAACGATAAGCTTAATAAATTCATTACTCAAATAGTAGTATAAATCAAAACTGAAACTGGGAGTAACAGTAACAATGGCGGGGAATAAGATCACGATTACCATTCTCTCGTGATAAACTAACTCGAGAGCAGTCACGAGGCGAATTTATTAACCGTATTCAAGAACAGTTAAAATGCTTAGTGATGGTGGTGTAACTATTGAACTATTTTGCCACCATAATGATACAGTAGGAGTAAAGAGGCTATTAAAGAAGCTTATGCGCAAGAAAGAGTAGAGCCCCTTGCTTGGGCTCGTCCGCGGAAGTAAGTACGTATTTCGGCCGCCAAGCAACAATGCTGTATTTCAGTTTGAAAGGTATGAGCTGAAACTTGTTTCTCTAAACCGAAAATAAGGCATAGCTATAGTTCTGTCTGACGGTACAGAAATGTTATTTTTATCCCATAAATCAGTTCTTGTGGAATGGGTACGGAAAGTTAATGATATAAAACTCATTGGTTCTTTACTACTCAGTCTCTTGGCCTTCATATCATCTAGTTACAAGTTAAGATAAGGCCCGGTGGAGGAGCACTTCACCAGGAATCCTCAACAAACTGAGGAACTGGCTATCTTACCTTTGTATGCCGGGACTCAATAATTTTTAGAAATGGTGTTCTGCGACAGAATTAGGTAAGATGGTGGTAGCCAAAAATGAGTTGAGCTAAATCTTTCTCAGATACTGTTGTGGACAAGCAAATCATATCGGATATTTATTATCTGGGTACCACCGTACGAAGTTGCAAACTGAAGCTAGTAATATACAGTTTGATGAACGTCCTGTATAGGCATAGGTACCTACATGAAAATAAGCATTATAAGAAATAAACACGATTGCGCGAAATCGGATGGATAGATTGATATTTACAAAATAAGATGTGTATAAAAAAGCACCTTAAAAATATATTGTCAAAAAACAAGATAATACATACTTACATACTATTTATTACCTACTATGTAGTCTGCAAACTTTTAACCGGAACTTACCTGAAAATTACGATTAATCATTAGCAGAGAACTAATTATCTTTTTCGAACAGAAATCAATGCAAATATTTACTGCAATGCATTTTAAAGTTATTTAAGTTCAGACAACTTTCTCACAGACTGAGTAAGCTACTACCGCACCTCGTACGACGGTACTTCTAATATGGGAATGTTAGGTCAGCAAAATTCTAAAACAACTCGGTGTCAATGCAACTCAATATAAGTCACGTCTAAGAATAACGGTCCATACAATATGAAGACTTGAGGATTGTTGACCACTCGCTGAGAGCCTCTTTGTATTACTTATTGTCTTTGTACAGCACAAAAGTCTCAATGGCCCTCAAGCAAACCAAACGTATTTACATCTTTTAAGACCTTGCCAATAGATTTTGAGGCTTTACCCACTTGTAATAAGAACTTCCTGCACAGGTGTACAGGTTTTGGTAACTACATATGTAAATTTGTCGAAAGCACTTGTAGCTTGTCATAGTTGTCTGTTAATTTGGACTGTCTGTTACCTCAATACGCATAAAGGCTTTGAAGAGTGTTGTAAAAAGTTTAACGCTAAAACATTGATTGGGTTGGGATCTTTGGAATACTTGATTGGTTGCTATTGTTTGTTAATTTTGCAAAACCTAGCTGTAGCGTCGACGATTTGGGAGTGTTGAGTTAATGGTATTTGTGACACACGTGACCACAGTTAATGGTACAGCTTCTTCAAAAACGCCTTAGCCTAAAAAATGCTGCGAGATAATTAATGACAGCTTAGTGGACGATTTGCTAAATGATTGTATGTTCTTTATCGAGTATCTCATACAATATTCACCGTTAACAACCTTTTCCCACACTGCTGAAACAGTATTTTACCTTGACTAGAAGTTATAAGGCCTTAAACCACCTAACCTAATGGATTCCGGGTGAAGTGCGCCTCCACCTTCGGCCTAATCAAAGCTTGTAACCAGGTGAGATGAAGGCCAAGCACTTCCCCATCGTACAATAAAAAAAATAAAAAAAAAACTCCATATTCAGCAGATCAGGATTAAAAACGCGTATTCTGGGTAGTTCAGGTAGTAGCTCTCTATCTATAATTTTAATGCAAAATTGGATATCGTCAGATTCCTTATACAATGATGCATGCTCCAGGAGAACATATTAATAATCTTAGTTCCGGCTTGTCATCAAAACTAATTTCGTTTTTAGAACTCATCTAAAACAGTCGGAATTATATGAAGTTCAATTTTATAACACGTATAATTCCCGTAAATTATTGCCCGATACAAATCTATACCGAAGAGCCCTAAAAGTTTGTTCTGCATACTAATTAGCGGTACAGGTTACAGCCAACGAACAATATAACGTGTTGCTAATGAACTGAATTCAAGGTAAAATTAAATAACTGAAAAGAACTGCATTATTTTGATACGTAAAACGGGTATTTATCGCGTACTTTACCTATATTTATCCCGTCTGCCAGCAACCACAGCTCAACTCCGTCAGACTATCGGGATAGTAAGTAAAATACGCGTTAAATACCCGTTTTTCGTATCAAAATAATGTGAAATAAATATAATGCCAAAAGTTTAAAAAAGACTAATAACTGTATTGCTCGGTAATAATTATTTTTATCGATCCATAGTGCAACCGAGTTCTGGGATGGGTGAGTCACTTGGATGTCAATATAGTAAAAAAAAAACCGTTATCTAACTAGATGGTTAACGGTTTTTTTTTACTATCACAAAAAATATATCTGGAAAACATTCATCTATTTCATTATTCTACGCGTCATTTAAAAAAAAAAAGTTAAATTCTGAAAAACTGGTCAATTCCCACGTTATGCCATACGCAAGGATAAAAATTGAATAAGTATGTTGATATAAACTAATAAGACGTTTGCCACTCATCCATAAACCTATAACTACTAATGAATTATCTTTCTGCTTTCGTAACCGGGTAGTTACGAAATCAGAAAGATAATTCTTTAGAAATTTGTTAAATGGAAAACTAAATCCACTTTGACTACGAAGTACCAATGAAATTAACAAAATTTTACTTTGTAATGTTGCAAAAAGATGTGGCTGATTTAATTTAAAATTGTTGTTTATTTCAGGTGGCAGAGCCAAAATGATCATAATAGTGTTAGTAATGGGGCATCTCGTTCTCATAAATTATGGGCATAAATTTTATACACCAATGTGTAGATTCGCCTGCTGCAGATTTAATGAACCGGTCAGGTAGTTCACTAGTTGGGACGAGTCGGCTTTGATTTTAGACTGACACATGTCCAGTTTTTTTTATTTTCATGATGGTTTCATACCTAACTATATGTAGCATGTTAAATTCGGATCCGACAGAGCTCAAGTCAATGACTTTAATGATGATGTAGATGAATACGATAAGCGGTATTGTTTTTGATTTGAAATTGTTAACTTATTGCAACTCATGTTACGACCCGATCGTTGATGGATGGGACGTTATAAAGTACGAAAACTTAACAAAATGTATGTAATATAATATAAAGAATAAGAAATATATATGGTTTTGACATCAAATCTTTTTTTAAATGTATTTAAGATTATATTTGGGATCAAACATCTAAAATTAATAAAGAATTTCAGTGCCTACATTAAGTTAAAACTCGTATCACATACCGTAAAAGACACCGTAAAATCGTTGATTAATTTAATGGCATAATATAATCTATACCTACTAATGTATATATAAAAATATAGACCGTTCGTTACGGTACTTAGTTGAATTGTTTTTTTTTTATTGTTTGTGAATAAATTTCTAACGAAATAAATAACTTTGTCGCTGATTTGTTCAAGTAATTCTAAGCCGTAATAATTTTCCTGCTTACAGTCAAACATTGAGCTATCGCGGTCTTCAATTGTAAAATAATAAATACATATAATCTGTAAGTGTGTTCAATACCAATTTCCCTTCTCGTAAACACGAAGGTATATCCAAGTAGGTATCTATGAATGTATGTCCATCAAAAGCCATTCCACCATCTCGTTTCAACATACCTTGCATTCAAAAGATCTCATAAGCATTCTCATCTCATACATTCAATACATCAATGCAACTATGTCAAGAGTTTCGGCATCATACAACCAGGCTTACAGTTCTTTAATGGAAATAGCATAAGTAATCATTTAAAGTTCTACAGTTGGTCATTGATCATTGTCAAACTGGGTTTAGATAGTTTTTAAAAACTCACGCCTGTTTTTCAAATTCATTCGCAGTTCACTCGAGAGGTGGTCTATTGCTATTTTGCAAATGTCAAACCTGTGATAGGTACACCTAAGACGTGTAAATGTGCACATTTGTGTAGATCTTTGTATCGATTTTTAAACATACGGCAAGCTTTTTCGGTTCGAATTCGGAAGCTACTGATAGAGATTCCGATAACGTTACTCTTACAAACTTAATATTTTTACATTAGTATACGAGACTCTTATTCGAAAATAGCGTTGAAATCTATCGGATTCTTAACCACCTCTGTGGTCTAGTGGTTTGCCCACCGGCGTCAGATCCAGAAGTCCAGGGGGCGAAGAATAAGTAAGTATATATATATATATATACTATTACTATACTACTATATATGATAGCCAGTTCCTCAGACTGTTGAGACTTCCGGGTAAGGTGGGCATTCACCTTCGGCCTTATCATTACTTTTAATTTATCATTACATTACTACCAAGTAGGCCAAGGTCTACTCTATATCTCACCTGGTATTCACGCTTCCCCGTCGTACTATAAAAAAAAGATTTTATGTCGGATCCGACAAAGAGTGATGTAACCGATAAAAACTTTCCCTGTTCATAGTTATAGGTACACAAAAGTTACACTTAGTTTCGTTAAATCTATAATTTTTTAAACACAAGCAGGAAATAAAAAAAACAGACAAGCTTAGCAAATAACTTAATACCAAAATTTTAATATATAAAAGTAAAACTACAGGGTACAGACAATGACAAAGAAAATAATATATATATAAAGAAATAAATAGTAGGTAGGTACCTAATAATTTTGGCTGTACATGGGCCGATGTCAAACTATTAAAATATTTAAAAAAAACAAAAAATTACTACGTGTGCTTAACAATCGCTCCAGTCTAGATACAAGTACTAGTCAATTGATCAATTGACTGCTAAATAAGTAATGCCACTAACGTACGAACATGCAAAAACTCATTCACTTGCATTTATAATTTATGACTTATATGCGAAGATAGGTACAGTTACTAGCCAGTGTCTGGTAGAAGATATTAGACAATTCATTAGTAGTGATTGTTGGTTGTGAGTCATCATTTTCCTTTGAGATAATGACAAAAGGCTAGATTTACTCATGTGTGTGGTATTTCCGTTTTTAAATAGATAATGTTTTGTGAATGTACTCAAGTAATAGTCAGAAATGATGCATTTAGTTTTTTGAGTCATAGGTTAAGCTGCGCTCTTTAAAATTGATCAACAAATAAGTAATAAGGTAATTATTTACAATTTTAATTAGGTATTATATGTATGAAGAAACGTAAGCTTATTTTAACTTTTTTTTTAATTTACGCCCCATGTCAACTAATGTTAACCTCCTCTATGGTTGTCTGTAACAGATTGATGCTTTAGCAAGAAGACCGCCATTCGTTAAATTAAAAGATTGTGAGAGATAAATGAAAACATGACAACTTATGTCATGATTTTTTACATTGTGTGCATACAATTTAGTATTTTCCATCTTTTAATCTATTTTATGGGACAATCCATGATGAGAACATCAAGAAGGTTTTTTTTTAGGAAATTGTGAAGAAGGCATCTTGTAACGGAAGTTAAATCAAGTCATCTTTTTATGTCTCAAGAAAGATTTACGTCTATTGGTTGTCATAAGAATCCTCACGTTTTTCATTTGAAAGGTTAATTGTCCAGTTTATTTTTAGCGTTTCGATTAACTATTAATCAGTAGGTAATATAATAAATTATATTGTCATAAATGACATAACCATTGTGAATCAGGTGAGATTAAATCATGTTTTTATCTCCAAAAGCTCTAGCATGAGATCATTTGTTTTCACGTTTTATAAATACATGAAGATTAATGTATTCTTATTCAAATTAGCATATTTAACAAACCTGCTGGTAGGTGTAACTAGCATCATTATCATAAGAATATCCCAAAAGAGACAAAAACATAGGACATAGTAAAAAATAGTCTCTTTGGGAGGTACCGATGCGGCCATGCTTTAGAAATACACGTTTAGTATTCAAAGAGCATATGCTTCATAATTCCCCTGCTGCTTAATACGGCCTCACACTCGACCACCGCATTTCTAAACCATTACACTGACCTCCCGTCTCCCCCTTTCTATTCAAAAACTGGACGACACTACAACTTTTCTAGAGCATGTCGAGGGTCTTTTTACGCTGGACGCTTATCTGGTACTTGCCCTCATCTCTTTGTTTCACGAAAACGTGATATAAAAGATTAACTTATTAGTATTCCTGGGGCGGGTGAGATCGGGCGGATGATGACGAGCGTGTTACTTAGAATCTGCAACAATGTGTTTTGTGACATCTGACAGCAACATTCTAATAAGCGAACTATAAACATATCCTTCGAAATCTTTTTCACATAGGCTACATAATGATCATACTTACCGCATTCTAATTAGAAAATATTCAATTTTATTTACAAAAGAATCTGCAACAAAGTGTTTTGTGACTTCTGACAGCAACATTGTAATATGCGAACTATATAGGTACATATCCCATTATGTTTTACGGATTCTAATAATTTCTGAATTAGATATTTAAGTAAAATAAATAATAATTGTGATGTTGGTATGCTTATTAGCAGTACCTAGCAAATAGGCCAAAACTTTATCACATTTGTATACCTAGGTTCATGAGAAATTATGAAGTATGTTGCAAGGTTGCAACAGTAAACTTTCCGTTCCTCGTAAACAATTATTGGTAAAAATACATCCGCCCAAAGTGGCCACGTATACTTTTACACAACCGCTGACTACAAACCAAATTCCTCTCACTTATCCAAACAAACCATCACGGGATTTTCCCAAGATCCAAGCAACGGAACTTAATAAACTTCAAAGATCCAAATTGTTGAATAATTGAATTAGCACGCACTCCCGAAGTGGATTTACAAAGAATCAAAGAAAATTCCACAAAATAGAGTTTTATTTATATTACTTGTTGATATAGTTAATTATTTTAATGAAAATTTAAAGATAGACGAACGGACCGAAGGACAACAGAAGCTTGTTAATATCTATATAATCCCGTTGACTTTTATTGCATATGGAACTTTAAAAAGTAGCTTTAATTCTTCAAGAACATACAAGTACTTCTATTTCTATTCTATTTAGGCCTTGCTCCCACGGCTGGGCAAAACAAAGAAACGATAATCTGACTAAACATATTATTGATATTAATGGGTTGGGAAAAAGTCGAAGAACTTAAATTTCAATTATTCCGATCATAAAATTTAATGGGACTTATTGCAAGAATGCAAGCTTAAAGTTGATACAAACGAACAAAAACTCGTTGTTAATTCAAAAATTTCTTATAAGACTATCTGAGATATTTATGATATTACGAAAATATCTGAACTTGCGATCTCCATTCGGATATTTCCAATTAACAAACAAAGGAGCATGGAAAAACCTAGACTGTGGCTGGTTTTGCTTATGCTGTGCTAGCCGCTCTGTTTTTAGTTCTACTTGGACATAATGAATGTAAGTTGACAAATATAAAACTTTTCCTGATATATAACTTAAATTGCAAGTATCATTTGCTGCGCCTAATAAAGAATTCATAACTACACATATAAAAAAAAATCACATATTTTCAAATAGTCTTCATGTAGGTTGCCCGGAAGAGGTCACTTCTAAGCGATAAAACCGCCTATTGTATATATATTATTTAGTTTCCTATAAATTTTTATGGGTAAGTATTTTAATTAATTCATCCATTTACACATTGGAACCCCTAGCAGTTATAGCCTTTCATGATCAATTGAAACTACATATGACTTAGTAATATTTAGCATTTGACTAAGAACTTTTTATTAAGGAACTTTACCAGTGCAATAAACCGTTAGCTTCTATTTTGAATTGTGTTATGATTAATGCACTATGCAAATTTCGACTCTTTTGTTATAAAAAGATTTTGATATAAAAACTACGTGAATTAAAAAGTTTACACTGCAAGAGGTGATGGTAACAGTGTCGAGAGTTTAATGGTTTTTTTCTCATCTTAAAAATATCCAACGCGATTAAAGAAAATTGAAAAATGTTTGATGTTACATAGTTTGACAAGAAAGATCACAGAACAGACAAATAAAATAACTCTATAGTCTCTGTTTACTGGAAAAGATACCGAAATATCTTTAAAACTCCATAGCCGTCTAAACTTCTTTGAAAGTCATCTGTCAAAATCTCATGCAAAACAATAACAACATAGATGTACAGCGTCTAGATGTGTCCAAATCGAGCGTGCTGCGGTCGGTAACGAAGCACCACCTAATTTCATGGGTCATTATAGAATCCGCTCGATCGCTAGGAGCAGCGTGCAATGTGCCGTCACGATTCTACATGGATGTCGTTAGGCTAGAAATGACTAGATAAAAATAAAAAAAAAACACGGATGAATGTAAAAAAAAGTAAACCTGACAGTTTTTTTTTCATGGTTTTAAGAAAACTCGGCCTGAAAATGTGTCACAATATTATTATACTTAATATTATTAACACATATATTTTTGATGGGATTTCATATTGTTTTTGACAAAAACATGAACAAAAAAAATTACAATGAAACTAACTAGCTATAAACAAGGGAAGCAGTCGTAACTACAGTAAAACATGGTTTATTCAAATTAAAAATCCATGTTTAAGTTGGTTGAACTTATTATATTAAGAGCAATGACGCAAATAAATGAAAATGAAATCCACACACATCAACAGCCCATTTGTGTCTACTGCATAGAGCCTCCTCTAAAGTTTTGCCGTTATAACCACGCTTGGCAGGTGCATTGGTGATTTCAGTAATGGTGTAAATTATACACAAAAAGAAGACTGCCTTCCACTGGTGAGATCCCTTAGTCGGTTTTTACGACATTTATGGGCTCAGTTGGAGGAGTCGGTTTTTAAGCGACCGCCACGACATGCGAATCAAATAAACCCAAAGGGACAATTTTAAAGGACTTGAATCTTCTGAGAGCGATTTTTTTTTTGTACGACGGGTAAGCGCTTGGCCTTCATCTCGCTTGGTAACAAGGTAAGATAAGGCCGAAGGTGGAGGCGCAGTTCACCCGGAATCCTCAACCAACTGAGGAACTGCCTATCTTACATCTAAATGCCGGAACACAACTATTTTAGATTGTTGTTATCCTCCAATGTTGTTATGGCGACATAATTAGGTAAGATATTGGTAGCTACCCAGGACTTAAACAAAGTCCTACCACTATCCAAACCAAGCACAATACTGTACTTCCACTGGGGATCGAACCCGGGACTCTGGATCTGCAATCGGTGGATAGAAATACTTAGACCACAGAGGCGGTAGAGCTAATGCTTTCCCATAAGGCACTAGCTCTCCAGCGTCGTTACGAAGTACGCCAAACCGTTTAGCTCCGAACTTCGGCAGGATGGTCACTAGCCAGTTGGTTAAGTAGTTGCTTTTGGTTTTATAGAGCCTTGAAACTTGCATGTGCAAGTATGAGCCTACACTGGAGGTGCCTATTAACACTCTTCTTGCACAAGAACATCGGGTTGATGGCATCATAATTATATCAAAATTAGAGATTTCCTCGCACAAAAAAGTTGAAATTGTTATTGTAGCTTGGAAGATCAAGATAACTCCAAAATATGATCATTTGAACCATAAACTGCTAATGTTATTACCAAAATGTATGCATCGTTCTTTTGATATGTGATACCACTAATTAGGTACCAAAAGTTATGTTGCAATTAAAATTAAAACATTATAAATAAATTTTGGTGCCCCCACATATGCTCAAGTTTCTTAGAAGCAGTAACCGTTATTTACGCTTCTATCAATTTATGGTCTAAACCAAGGATGCATAAATAGCCAGCAATGTCCACTGTTGGACAAGGCAGGCGGATTGGTGACCACGTTGATACTACACAGAAGCACGTGACCTTTGCGTTAGTCCTTCGTGTGGTAAGATTCCTAAATCTGGAGGGGAGGAGGAAAACCTCGGTTTTTACTATTTCCATGGGTTTTGAATGGGTCAATTGATATGTCAAGGCTCCCACGATATCCAGGGTTAGCGACCATAAATTAATAATAATAAATAAGTACCTACATACGGATTTTCACACATTCAGAAAAAAAAAACTATGTCTGAGTAATTAATTGGTACGTAACCAATAATAATATAAAAAATAATTTGCCATATATTTAATGAATTGGCTTATTAGTTTTATATAGATTTTTGGAAATTGTGTATTTTTGAAAGTATATTTCTTGTGTGATTATTACTTACTTAAGAATAAATATATTGATATATATGTTAATGTAACTACATATACTTACTTGATAATATCTGTATGTTTCCCGAAATTTTATTTTTTTATTTTATATAAAATAATTTTCCCACAAAAATTACGAATGTTGACAAAATCTCGTTTAGAAATACACATCAAAATTAATTATGTGAAACCTACTTAGCTCAATTTGCTCTAGGTATTGTATAGAAAATTAATGTTTTAAGATCAATGCATGCTAGGTACACCTTAAGTCGCATCATCGCTTTCAATAAAGGTAAATCGTGACCCAACGTGATAAAACGTTATATGACGGCCACTGTTTCTTAAAAGATCCTTTAGTTTACCAAAATTCCATCGCCTACGTAAATGAGATGAATTTCAAGCAGAAACAGACTAGATATCAGGTTTCAATTAAAGATGCTCTGATAATCATCTCACCAATTCACGCTGAGCCCCCAGCATCTATCCGGCTTCAGATTAATGACTTATTAGAATCAAGTTCAACGAACCATCGGAGCTCTAGCTTCGGTGGTCGTTGTGTAATTATTCCTTTTCTGAACCAACCACCGTAAGCAAGGTCTTTCATTAGTAAGTCTTCGAGTTTGTGATTATTTGGAATAAATTACTAATATATTTTGTCAGTATAAATGATCCCCTTCAGGTAATAGGGTTGAAAAGATATTATATTTGATAAGATACCTGCATAATTATTAGTGGTTGTTTTAGTTTGTTGTAGCTATAAACTAAAAATTCTAATGTGAAATGTGATGTCTTGTCATATCTACTATATTTTACTTTTATATTCAAATTGAGAACTTCTAGAAAACTAAAAGGAAAAATGCCTTTTTTTATTTATTTTTAAAGTGCTATAACTTGATACTTATATTATAACTTGAACTTTCCGCTCTGTGGTTTAGTAGTTCAACTACCGTTGTCAGATCCAGAGGTCCCAGGTTCAATCCACATGGGGAGTAAAATATTGAGCTTGGTTTGGTTGGTGGTAGGACTTTGTTTCAGTCCGACTGGCTAGCTACCACCATCTTACCTAACTCTGTCGCCATAACAACAATTCTTATATTACGTGTTCCGGCATTTAAAGGCAAGATAGCCAGTTCCTCAATTTGTTTAGAATTTCGGGTAGGTGAGATAAAGGCCGAGCATCTCCTCGTAGTACATTAAAAAAAACGCGTTTCACCGTGGTAGAATAAAAAAAACGCGTTTCACCGTGGTAGAATAAAAAAAAACAACGCCGCAAAATGACATGACGATCCAACGGTCGTGGGTTTAAACGCCGGCGACGAACTCACCATAATAAAATCTTGAAACTATCAGCAAGGTGCCAACATACGTGTTCGCTTACCTGGATGGTTGCGGAAGGTCTTTTGAAATACTTATAGGGTAATCCCATACAGAGATTTAATTTTATAAGGCGGTTTAAAGTTATGATCAGGCCGAAGGCGAAAGTTCACCCGGAATCCTCAACAGTCTGGGGAATCGGCCATTTTACCTTTAAATGCCGGAGCACAACAATTTAGAATTTTTGTGATGGTGACAGATGTAAGATTTTGCTAGCTTTAATAAAGTCCTACCACCAACCAAACCAATCCCAATATTGTACTCCCCTGGCATCGAACCGTCGCTCTTTATCCGACACTGTTAGGCAAACCACTAGTCCATGGAGTGGGTATTTTATTTGGAGCTTCAAGTGTCGAAGAACATTGAAGTAGATTAGGATGTGCGCAATTTACTTTATAGGGTATTTTACGTACCGTAAGAAGCGAGGGTGGGAAGTAGGAATGGCTCAAGAGAGGTTTATCGATACGTTTTAGTCTTTACATTAGGTATTGGGGCTTTTAGAACGGCCGATACGATTGTTATACAGTGCTGTACTTTTACCACAAATGTATGCCAACTAAAAGTACTTACGATTGCAAGGAGTTGAGAAATGTATGCAAAACTTATGCAACGCCTTAAGCGAAGAAATGTCACTAAATTTGGCACGTAAAAGTTGGTAAAATAACCCCCTAGTGTCTATAGTACCATGAATGGTAAAGTGATACTACAATGTGTTCTTAGTACCGTTGAAAAAGATACTAGTTTATACCGTGTATTTACTTATGAAAAAAAAAACAAATCAAAAATAATAATTTCGTCTTAATTAAGATACTACGTTATTTTCACAAGTAAATACATAATGAACTGTTCTATGTCACGTTTACTGTGAATATATAGTCGGCACATAGGTACTTTTATATCCATTTAGTACCAAGTTTTTATTTAACATTACAAATAGACACTTCTTGTTTGTCTATAAATCTTATAAGAGCGCGATGTATTTTGTTCCCTGATTGTACTTCACTTTAATCTGTGAAATAAATGTCTTGTAATATATTATTTAAATTATAAATCTGGATGCATGGAAGTTTAATTTCCATGTAGGTATCTCCCAGTAAAGATAAGTGAAATACAAATCCGATCTTCCCCACCATTGCGGAAAACATCAGTTGACTTCTTAGTTTCGCTATGTGCAGGAAATGCTTTTTTTTAAGCCGAGAACAATATTGGGGATTGAACCCGGGACCTCTGGAGCTGAAATCGATGGGTTGAACCACTAACCCCAGAGGCGGTTAAACCTCTCTAAATATATTAGTAAACATCCATTGATACATTATGCAGTGAAGAACTGGATTTATATCTATATGATATACAGACTTGCTGCTGTTTGGAATATTCTTAATAGCTCTGGTGACTTTCCTTTACTCACACAGATGAGTTTAATATTAAATACCAGTAGCCTGAGCCTAATTTAACATTTCATGTTGCAAAGATTTCAAATTACAAAATTATTGACCTATGCCAGTTTTCTCAAAATATCCCAATAACTTCTTATGCTAGTCGACTTAATAAGATACTATCGTATCGGAATCTTAAAAGTCTCTTCCAAACCACATCGTAAGAAATAAGTATGTAATATGACTGCCTTTCTGTATCCCGATTGTCAATTTGCTGATTGCCAAGATTTGGTGCACACAACGAGAGGGATCTCGCACCACTTATTGAATTGTGTTTTATCCCATACGGTTTAGTTTTATCCCACATGGTTTAAAGGGCTTAGGAGTTGCGATAGTAATTGTACAAGATAAAAAGAATTGAACTCAAGTATCGGGTATTGGCAAATTCTTACTAAAATTGGTGCTACTTTTGAGAGTACTTCAGATAAGTAAAATTTTAGTGATGGGTTAAGCCAACATACTTTTTTGAAGGTTCAGCTGATTTTGTCTCAATCTCTTTACACATTATTGTTTCAACTTATCTCTCCATTAAAACTGACACCAATTGTTTAACTACTTGAGAAGGGAGAGTGGGGTATGGGTACCTTGGGCAATAAAATCGTTAACCATTAATCAGGTTAGGCTGAATGTTTATTATTATTAATATTATGTATAACTTATGTAAACGTAGTTACATTAATATTATATTATAATTAAAATATATTTATTGAGTATACAAACTCGAATTTACTAGATACCTATCTAGTAAATTCGATACGTAAATTCGATACCTACTAATTAGGTACTTTTCATGTAGTTTTGTAGTTTTATTTTTCTTTTCTTATAGTTGCTAAGCAGACCTACATTATGATGCATTGTATTAGTACACCGCCATCCTGGAAAACTATTATAACGGTTGCCTGGAAGAGATCGCTGAAAGCGATAAGGCCGCCCATTGTTTTACCAGTGTCACTTAGATAAAGTATTCTTCTTTCAGTACTTTGTTCTGATTTTATGTAAGTGATGAATAATAATGAGTTATCTATGTATCTATATAATGTTTAATTGCTGGCTATCTGTAATGCTCCGCCTGACTTGCGACCACACTCCTGCCGTCGTCCAGCGACAGGCAATTCGTGGTGTCCCGTCTTTGCGCGAGTGCTGGTGCCTATTGAAGGCAGCCTAGGCCTCATTTTCGCCCGGGGTAGTGCCCAGGCAATCGCCAAGGTCCGCATTTCAAATAATACTAGTTGTATGTAATATAAGATTTTTAGGAAGTCTAAAAATCTTATATTTTTTGTTTTGTAATTTTGAAAATATGCTTATACAATTTATTTTCAAAACTACTAGACAAAATATGTTAGTAGATTTGAAAATATATAAAAAGTATCTTTTCAAAACTACTAAGACAAAATAGGCAAGTCTAAAAATCTTATATTACATATCAAGGTAGTAACTGAAATGGTTGTACTGCTAGTAAATAAAATATTCCCAGTGAAAACTCCGGGCATTATGGTAATGCACTCGTTCGAGGGGATTGAAATTCAATTTTTATTGAAGTGGCTTCTAGTTGTTGAGACGGAGACTAAACTTTAAGACGAAACGTTTTGCCACTGGAAGGGTTAAAGTTTTAAGTGACACTTGATGTCTGATGCACCTGAAGAGTTGAAGCAGTATATATTTTTATTTGTTTTACGATTGCCTGAAAGTTTACTTGTAAGCAACAGTACATGAAAAACATACTTATAGAACGTTGTCAATTTTAAAACTAAAGCAAAAAGTACAATGGGCGGTCTTATCGCTTAAAAGCCATCTCTTCCAGACAACTTTAGGATAAAGAGGAGAGTACAAATACGGTTGATGGTAGGAGGGTGTACATATTAAAAGAGAATAAGTAAATATTTATATTTACAGTACAAAAATATGCTAGAATATTTACCTATGTACTAACATAATATACATATTAATATAATAATTATAAATATATTAATTAGCTTATAGATTACAATTTTAGCTTCGATTCGATGAGTTTAGTCAACAGTTACCGGTAAGGTCTAAATGATCTTTCGCTGGAAAGAGGGCCTGTAAGAATAATCATGGCTTGTGCGCTTGCGAACTCTTTAGCCAAAGTCCGGCGCCAAGCTCTTCATTGTTTGCCGTCTCGCATCGCCATGGGCCACACCGGAAAAACGGATATCTAGTAGATATCCCTTTACTAAAAAAACTATACAAGAAGGCGCCTATTGAACACTCTCTTAATCTTAACTTAGTTTTAAGACTTGTTGTTAATGGTCAATTTTTTTTTAAGACAATGGACAAACCTATAAATAACGAAATGTTGCGTTTGATACCATAGAAATTAGATCCTAACTCGTCAATGTATACACCATTGCACTACTTATTCTATTCATCATGCTTATTGCAAGTTATGGGTCTTTGATTGGTCATACGGTATGTAAAACCTTTAGGCAAGTTAAACCGCGCGATTTCCGCGAATGAGTAATAATTTGATTGAAAATATCTACATTAAACATTAAACATAGAAATAACATAAAACATTACAAACATTAGGTGGCACAGTGTTTAAGTAAACTGGGCGGACTTATCGCTAAAACGGTTTCGTCCAGGCAAACTTAGAAGACGCGAGAATGTAAACAAAAATTACAAATGGCGCACAAATTATATTTATTTGATATTTCTTATCGAAATTTAGTTAGTAGTTAAGATTTCTCGTAGTTATTTAAATAGTATAAAAAATGATTTCTTCCAGGCAAACTTAAAAGGCTAGAAAGTAAACAAAAATTACAAATGGCGCATAAATTATATTTATTTGGTGTTTCCTATAGAAATAAAGTAAGTGCTTAAGATTTCTCGTAGTTATTTGTTATTGCGTCAACTGAAAGACACCTTATGCAAATATACCCCGTTAATGGCAGTTTAATGTCCGTTCATTAGTGCCTGCGATAGCTAAATGGAATTTATAAGTCTTTTTGCCCACTCTATAAGTTATATATTTTACTGCATCGTGGATAGGTTTAGTATGTAATTGTTTGAAATGATTCAACAGTCGTCATACTACAGGATATGGGATAGTAAAGGAAGGCACGTGTGCATTATTTACTGTAAAATTAATAAGTTCATATTTAAAACAAAAAGCCTCATAGCTCAGTTGGTAGTAACTCTGCATAGTTTCCAATATGCTATCAAAAATTAAAGAGTTTGTTGTTTTCATTAGAAATGTTTTACGTTAGTTATAATGTGTTTTATAATTAAAAATTGCGTCTTATAAGCTAAAACTAATAAGACAATTTGTAATTATGTGCTGCGGGAGTCTAAAACTGTCGACGATTATAACCAACAGCAGAGAACCAATTAGCAATACCAATCAAACAAATTGTTGTTCAATCAAAAACCGATAAACGTTGAAACACAGATTAAATAACTTTCAAACTATAACGGACTAAAATTACTGTTAGTTGTTATCGTCTTCATAAATAATAAAGTAAGCTTATGAAACCTGTGAATTGTTTTATTGATACAAGATGAAAGGTGGTATTTTAACTGTTGAATACAACCATTATTGATAAACAAATAAATAATAAATATGCCGTGCCAGAGAAATGCTAAATAAAGGTGAAGAATTTATTCATTGTTTTGAGTTAAAAAATACATATTTGGTATCGGTCGGTTTGGCATATACTTTTTTTTTACACCTACTACGCGTAGACGCGACAAACAAGCAGCCTTTTGGACTGTACAAAGCCTTACTGCGTAGGTCATATCCACATAGAACATGACCTACGCTGCACTGCATTGCGCTCATATGTAAAACCCCGTGTGCGCATAATTTCACCGGCAACCATACCTATATCTGGCCAGAATCATAACAGGCTGCTATTGTCATACTTACCATTATCTCATGACATTAGTTTTTTTTGTACGATGGGGAAGCGCTTGGACTTCATCTCACCTGGCTACAAATTGAGATAAGGCCAAAGGTGGAGGTGCACTTCACCCGGAATCCTCAACAAGCTGTGAAATTGGCTACCTGACCTATAATGCTAGAGCACAACAATTTTAGAATTCTTGTTAAGGCGACAGAATTAGGGAAGATGGTGGTAGCTAGCCAAGTGGACTTACATAAAGTACTACCATCAACAAAAAGTATATCCTCATCCCCCATCATTCATATCCTTTTATCCTCAATCCTCCGTATCCACTTAATTTACCTTATCCTAATCCCCTCATCCCACACACCGAGCATTCCCCAGGAGGGTTGACATCAGGCACGGCTGGTCTTCAAATTAAAGCTCATGATCATGTCATTACATGACCTTGAAAAAGACATGTTGTGCCGACTCCATTACGTGCGGGCACCAGGCAGTCAGGAAGATGATGCTTTTGTTACAAAATGTTGCAAATAGTTAGTAGGTTTGTGCTTTATAGATGTAACATTTTCAATTAAATGGGAAGATATATTACCCATTAAAGTATATTATCCAAGATTGGAATTCGGAATAATTCCACTACGAATAAAATTATTGTAGATAGGTAAATAGGTATCAGTACATAATTCTTGAAAGTGCTCGCTCAAGAATTTGAGCCTATTACGAGCTCTTGTTTATTCGTGGGGAAATCTAATTAAGTTTACAGAATTCTAAGGATGATGAACATGTAGAACATTTAGGGAGGTGATTGTTATCCGATAAAGAAAGCAGACAAGCTACTTATAGAATCACTTGAAAAAAAAAAAGTAATATTTTTATGATTGTGTAGTTTGTTACTTTCATGTTTGCTCATCAAAAACGCCAAACACTTTTGTTGCTTGATTTTGTATAATTGATGTTAACTTCAAACTTAAATAGCATACGAAAAATAGATAGAACGTAATAACCAATTAAATAATATAGACTTCTTAAAGCACTAAAGTGACTCGTCCCAAACATGTCTGGGCCTATGGGACGACTCACCACTCACTCAACTATGAGTGTTATAAGGTAAGCCTTACGAAAGACGAAGATCAAAGTCTAGATCAAAAAAGCATTCTTGAAACGAACAGGGCTCTTAATACTAATCACATAAGTCAGTGATGTTTTTACCTTCTGCTACTCACCCACTGTACTTAAACACCTAATTTTTGTATTCCTCGATGTCTTTTTGTGTCCAAAAAAGCGTTATTCAATTCAATATTAAATTCTCATCGTATTTATCCGAATATGAGACGAATGTCCATAAAACTAATATGAGTTTATAACACGATATAAAAAACCGTCTAATTTGCTAAGAAAAAAGTTCAAGCCCCCAAATAAAGCATAATACGCGCACGTATGATAGTGATATTTGGCACTTTAAAGTTTACTCGGAGAAGTGTAGAGTGAGAAAAATATGAAAAACGAAACTTCAGTTTCTTTTTTTAACCAACCCACAAAAAAAAGAGGAGGTTCTCAATTCGGTGGAATCTTTGTATGTCCCGCGATTACTGAAAGACGCTTAGACCAATTTGGAAAAATATTTATTATTTGAAAGGGTATGGTTAACAGTTGGTACCATTGACATCAGGTCAGGATCTGATGATGGGATCCTGGAAAATCGAGGGAGCTCCTCAAATATTAAACGAAATTGTATCATATTCTTCATTGAAGTCGGCTTTCTTTTTAGTTTTTTAAAACGTAATTATTACTGTTGATTTTCATCTACTGCATTACTTTTATGTTTTTAAGGAGAAAACAAAAAGTAGCGCAACAGCTTTAGGGACACGGAAATACAAGCAAATTAAAAGAGCCGATTTTATATGTAAACGAAAGGCAGAAAGGAAGTCCCAATTAACGCCCTCATTAGCGTTTAGCTGATGAAAAGGCTACTCAATAAAACATAGTGAATGGAAAGGGTCTTATGAGCTCCCTTCCGGTTAGAAATGGTTTGTATATACCAAGAATTCATTAACAACTTGTAAAACATCCTCAGTGCAAACTTCTACTTGTATTCAGTAAAACAAAATGTTATTATTTGTAAGAATAGCTATTTAGCGTGGCAATGTAGCCAATGTATTGGCACGCTTCTGTCTGGTTCTGCTCTGGAACAGTTGAGTCACCTATAGACAGTTTGTAACGGTCTTTAGGTAACCCAAATACTTCCCTTGTGTATAGTTAGTAAAATTGTTTTTTTTTTGTTGTTGTGAATATTATATTAAATACATATTAGGTATGTACTATTTCTTGATCATAATGAAGAATAATAATTAGTAAAAAAATATGAGCAGTTATTTTTTATCAAGTAGGTAACTAAAAACTGTATTTTACTAACTGTATTATAAGTGGTTCACTAGCGGTTGATTAACACTTTGCATTTAAAAATGAATAAATTGCAACCAACCATGCTCAGATCGCAAAAAACCGAATGTAAAATGAATTAGTAGGTACTACTTCTATAAAACCTGAATCACTAAATAATATCTCTACGAAAACTCGTAAACCACTTTGTAAACATTATGTTCCGCGCAAGTAAACCGAACATTATTAAACGGAGCCACAGAAGGTATTTCATGATATAATGTTCATGAAATAAAACTTTGTATTCGCAACACACATGATTACATTTAGAGCTTGAACATTGTCTTCAAGTTTCAACGAAGACGAACGAGTAATTTCCAAGTTTCGACAAAAGTTTTCAACGGCTTTACTCAGAAGTTTCACCGTTTAATGAATCAACACAGTGGTATTTTTTCAATGTACAAAGTGTAAATTGTTAAAAGGGTAGAAAGATAACCCCTCGTTAAATGTAACCGCATCGTAAAATGATAATGAAATTTAAATTACGTCTGAAAAAAATGTATATGCGTGGACTAATATAGTTGTGGCCACTTGTGGGTCCTGCCACTTATCTATTATATTATTTGAAGTTAGTCACATTCGCGCGCTCTTTTTAACCGACTTCAAAAAAAGGAAGAGTTAAATGAGTTAAATGTAACCGCATCGGAAAATGTTATTGAAATTTAAATTACGTCTGGAAAAAATATATATGCGTGGACTAATATAGTTGTGGCCACTTGTGTGTCCTGTAACTTATAAATTATATTATATGAATTTAGTCACATTCACGCGCTCTTTTTAACCAACTTCAAAAAAAGGAAGAGTTTCTCAATTCGCTGAATCTATTTTTTATGGGTATTTTTAGGGTGTATTACCTCAAAAGTAAAGAAAAAACGTACATCTGTCATCAAAATAATTGGAAAAAATATGTCTTCATCTTCTATTATATTTATTGTACCACGAGCTCAGGAGCATAATAATAATAATAATAATAAAACGGCGAACAAGCGGCATAAACAGTATTACTCTGGAGCAATGCTGTCAGCATCCCATCTGGGTAGAGCTGGCTGGGTTCTGGATAGCAGGGATAGCAATTCACGACATATCCAGTGCAGACGTCAGTGCAGAACATTCTCTCATATTTGAAAAATAATATAGCTATTTAGAATTATTGCCATTGCGTGCTGTTTCTCTTGAATCTCTACCAAAAAAACAATGTAGGTAGGTATACAAAAACATGAGACTATATTGACACTTTGCGTCACGGCTTTCAAAGACGTCACAGATTTGGTGTGGAAAATATTTTAATATAAGTCGGGATTGCCACAAACCAACTTGCGGCGTCAACTGCGGTGACAAGATGGGGAAACTTTTTTAATAAAATACGTTGCCGAGGGATGAACAAGTCGACCAGCACTTTATGATATCATTACGGTTTTATTATGTTAATCCATAATTATGTTGTAGAAGCAAGCTGTTGAAAACACGGCGTCTTCAATAAACTACTCGTATCAAATGACATCAAGCATCACCTACACAAGATCAGTTAACAGTTCCACACACAGACATTGACAGTTAAATATGACGGTTGATTTTTTTGTTGCCTGTGAAAATTGTCTTTTTTTTATTTGCAAATTATTTTTTTCTGTCTATTTTCGAATTTGGTCAATTTCATATTAGTTTTTTTAAACATTCGCTATTAGAACACATTATTTTGACCAACCGAAACGTCAGGATAAATATAGGTAAAATACGCGATAAATACCCGTTTTGAAATCAAAACAATTTCATATTGTCTTGGAACCTAGTTTCTACATTACTTTTTACATGCATGTATTCATAAAATCATGCTCGTTTCCGTGTGGGTTTCTACTTGCTATGAATCTTTCTTTGCAAACCTTTTTTATCTCTTTCACTCTCATCACATTCTTCATACATACTCGTCGGTTTAGGGTACTTCCTTTTACAAGAAAATCTCCGACTAATTCAGAGAACCGTGGTCTTCATCTCCCGACTATACCAATTCACACTCGAAATTATGAAAACAGGTTGACAAAACAAGTAGGTATATACTTGCTTTATCAACCTCCTTTCATCCATTCTCTCCATATGCCTAAACCATCTCAGCATTCCTTTCTCAATATTTGTCACATTCTCTTTCACACCACTCCACTCTCTTACTAAACCACACGTTTTGTTATTAAATGAATCAAATAAAATGGAATACAAGACGAATAGAAAATAAAAAAAAATGAGTGAAAACACTAATACATAGATGTTCGATACGTGAATCTAAATCTAGTCATCACAAAATTTTGAGTACAGCAATAAAGTTTGTTATGATGATAAACGTAAAATTTTTGTGTCCATAAATTTCTGGTATGATCTGTTTTTCCCGAGAGGAAGTTTAAGTTGGGCGTCCGACTGGAACTGGCTTCCATACTCATACAGCTCCATTTAATTTACCTTACTTTTTATCAGTTATTTGTAGCCCTTGTAGATAAAGTATACCTACCTGATAACTCGATTGGTGAATTATTTATATTAAAACTAGCTTTTGCCGGATTTGCACGGATTTGCCTTCTTAGTGTTTGGGTAAATGTAGCCTATACACTTCCACTGACTTATAATCAATAGCAAATTTAATTTCAAACTCTTTCGCCGTTTATTCGTGAAAAGACTAACGCAACCGTAATAGGTATACCGTTAAAGAACAAACTCGCTTTTTAAATTATAGTATATATGTTATGGATGTGCCTGTAAAACAATAAGTTCCGCAATAATCATAACCAATGAAACAGTAATGTTTACCATTTTATAATATATCTGTATTGGAAACTGAAACTGTCGTCATAACAACAGTTCTTTAACTGTCGCGTGGAACGCGACATAAAACTATTACTCTTATGAACCATTAGTGAAGCAAATGACGGGGAAGAGATCAAACGGCCTAAATTTGGATTCAAAGTGAAAATTCCAGCTCATATTAAACGATTTTTGAAAAGTTTGTAAACACCATCAGTTTCATATTGATGTGTATAAAATGCTTTATGACCGGATATATCAAATATTGACTCGCCTGTTTGTTTGGAACTAGAAATCTATTTTTGTGTTTTCGTATGGTTGGTACTGGGACGAGAATTTTCAATATAGAATCAAACTATTACCATACAACTGACCAGTCACCATTTTTGTTTCAATAAAAATGGGGACTTTATTTCTGAACATGTTTTGTTGAAAACCTACCTAATTCAACAAACATTACTTTAGTCCCTATTCATCAGCATATTTCGTTACATGTTAGCTTGTGACAAAATATACCAAACACTCATCATAAAATGATAGTTAAACCTGTATTTAAACGGCTTTGAATAATTGACCAACAAAACAATATTGTATTTTTTTTATTTTTTAGTGTACGGCGAGGAAGCGTTAAAGAAGGAAGGGAGGAAGTTAAATTGATTCCTCAGACTACCTGATTTACTACTGTAAAAGATGCAAGTGAACAAGTCTAAAGTAAAATCGGAATTTCACTAGTATTTTAAGAAAGATTTCCTCATCGTAAACAAAATTCTAAAAATAAAAATACTGTATCGGCCTCTTTTTATTAAAGATCATTAGAGTTTCGAGGATGAAAAATGAAAATAAATATGAGCCTTCATTGTGGCCGTCTACAGGATTTTTTGTTCGGTAAACTTTATTAATTATTTTGATAGGATCTTTGAGACTTCCCTTTGAATTTTTCTTCGGACTCCTCCGGACTGTTGGCATCAGCATTTAATTTATGTACTTACTAATTTCCTTTTTAATTATCTTGTGAGATTTTATTTGTATAAAAAAACAATTCTTGGCTAAATTTGTTATTAAAAATATACCAGTCTCATATATTGTAGACTCCGGGAAAGAAACACTTTTAAAGCAAAACTGTTACTGAGAAATAACAACCTTATATCACGTGTTACCAAACCAAATATTTACATATCTCACCAATATATAATTTACATTGCATGCAATATGATACTTTGTTGTGTAAATAACACAACATTGATTCAATTCCGATGTCTCAAAATGCTTAATAAAATCATCATCATTTCAGCCCACATACAGCAGCTGAACATAAGCATCCCACAATCGACGCCACAAATAACGACCTGAGCTGCCTCCATCCATCGACTCCCCGCAACCAATGTATATATCATGTGGCTTAAATGATTTGTTTGACAGATATTTACCGCAAACACTCAATAAATTTAACCGTAATGGAGATCGCAACACTCATTACTTATTTGATATGCGATTTAAATTCTCACCGACTTGTAATCGAGATCTGACCAAGTTAGAAATATAAGCTTAATGCTATTCAAAACGTGTCGCTACATTTATCCTATCCCGGAGATCTGGCACGACTTACGGACAGCAAGCTTACTCCACATAAATCCAGACTGTATTCAAAGTAAGAACTTTACATGGCCGGGTACTGTTGTCTGTAACCGATAAAATGAAAAATAAAATCTACACTGAATTTTTTTTGCCAATGTTTTTTTTTTATTAGCGTGATTTTCCTACCGATATCTGATCGCTTTTATAAAATATAACCAAAAGTACTAAGTAAGTACCTAGTAGTTAAACTTATTAATATACATTGGAATTAATATATTTGTTATTTTTTTGTCAAACTATGCGTAGAATACAAACGAAATTCTCCCATAAAGCAATTCATATTTTAACTTACGAGGCACACTATTTATTACCCAATTATTTAAATTAACGAATGACTGAAACATATTTATTATACATACACGATAATAAAAATACACAGAATCTTTGGAACTAGAACACTAATAACAATATGCCGAGTTGAACGCCAGTAGGTTTCACAAGATAACTACCTACTATCTCTGTAAGATAGTAGGTAGTTATCTAGTGAAATGTTTCTTGTGTCAATGTTTATATATTATTTTGTCGGTCATTCTAGTTAAATACAGAAATAAATAAATATGCTGCCTAGGGAGGCACATAGGTACGTGTCAAATATTTTTTTTCTTACTTTCTTTGACTGTCGAAGTCAAAGTCAAGGTCAAATATTTTTATTTAGTAAGATAATTTAGGACCTGAAACGTCAAATCTACCGCCTGATTAGAACGAACAAGTTATTTGCGTTGCTACGTAGTATTTTTATGAAAATGCCTTATTTCGTTGTTGTTTACGGTTGTAGCATTTTTAATTTAAGAAAAGGTAGCGTAAATCAGAACAAACACAGATTTAAAAACACAAAATAACATAAATATATTTTGATAAAAACAATAGCATTCTAATACTAGACAAGTTTTTTTTTTACATGACATTTGTTTGACACATCGCTATCAAGCTCAGAACTAAGCATAACTTGTAATATTTGAACTAGATTATGGATAGAATACTAAAATACTTTTTTTTGTTGATACATACTTAATATACAATACAACACCCAAACACAGAACAAAGTTCTAATATGGGAATCGAACCCACAACCTACAGCGCAGAAAGCAGAGTTACTACTTACTCAGCTATGAGGCTTGTTAATGTAAGTTTAAGATTTTTTTCAAAGTTGGATGAGTACCAATGTATCTGACCGTGTGCGTCTCTGCAGGAAGGATCTCCTTGAAAATTCTCAACCTGGTGAAAAGTTTGAGAAAGATTTAAAGTGGTTGAATGTATGCGTGGATAAAGTTTTGTATGTGAGGAGAATATCAAAAGGCGGAAAGCGGTGTTTTAGACGCGGTGATAATTACGTCGTGAAGTCTTAGAAAATGTTTTGTAAAGAAAATTACGTTCCTTCTTTTCTTGTCGTTTTTATGTACCCACTTTTTGAGGCTTATAATGTTGCAAACTTACGATTGTATTTCCAATTGATACGCTGCTTTACACTGAATGAAAAGGGTAAGACCGACTCTGTGTATCTAAACAACTATTGAAACTATCACGGCCATAACTTTAGACCATAGGCACTTTGATGGTGAATGCTCATTTTGATATGAGCATCATTTGCTTGTACCAAAGTGCGCGTACCAAAAAGTTAAAAATACTAATGAGATTCATTAGACTCAAAACCTTTTCCCCTTCGAGGATGAACGTTTGATTAATTAATCAAAGCGTGGATTTCAAAAAAAAAAAACAGAAGTAAGGTTCAATTTATATACCAACGGTACTCTCAAAGTCTAGATATGTACACCTCGTGCGATAGTCTAACATTACCTAAAGGCCCGATGGTCTAGACTTCGATAGAAGCGACATTTGCACCACTACGTAGGTCTTATATTGTAGGTGTTCTGCCCATCGCTGCTTTAAATAGATAATGGCATGTCTGAGATAATGAAGGCAACGAATGAAGGCAGTCATTAGGAAGATTCAACTGGCGATTGTCGTGTGTGATAGCTCGCTAGTTAATGGCTCTATTCTTATTGTTGAGACCTGTGACTAGGAGACGTATCAACCATTCAGAGGGCAAACATTCAAATCTAGTCCTTTCCACAATCTTTGTACTGAGCGCTGTGGTTTGTACCGAGGTTTTAGCTTATTTGGTAGGTACCCAAAAAAAGCTTGGCAACTTTTTTGGGATAAACAGAAAATCTTTTAAGGTTCTTAAAATAGGTACATTTAGGGTTCCATTCCAATTTTTACAAGTAACTCGAAACAATGTCTTCATCTTCTAAAAAATGGCATGAAATTGACGCATCAGTAAAAGAGAATGAGTAAAAACTTACGTGATTTATTCCGTTTATTCCGTTCCGTAAATTGGATTTACCACAATTTTTTATGCACCACTTTTCACAGTTTTATAGTTAACTAAGCTTCTCTGTGTTTTGAGCAAATACCTTTATCTGTAACAGTAGACTTAAATATTAGAGCTTGTTGGTCAAGTTACAAACTACATGTAGCAAAAGTGATAGAAAAAACAAACAAATCTGACTATTTATAGTCCCTTTTTGCAGGTTTTTTATTCAATCATTTTCATAAAAAAATATACCTAAATATGTACCTACATAAGTTTTGCAAACAGTTTTTTTTAGTTATTACATTATAATGAAATTCCCTGCCTAAGAGCTGCATTATTTGTATATTACATTAACAGTCGTTGTGAGGAATTTCATCATTATTTCAAAGTCTAGGAATACCTAGTCTTAGTTACACAATAGCATAAAATACCAATGCACACAATTCCCCTTGAATTGTTCATAAATGAATGAGTTTTGATCAATAATTGGTGAGAATCGTTCACCCATTGAATTATTCAAATTAGAAAATTAAATATATTCAAACAATACACGCCTATTGTTGTAATGAATTGTTTTGTTTGGGCGTTACACATCCGAATCTGCCTCGTCATTGTTGCCTTTATTCCACCCACATGTTTAATGAATGAAAACACATCAAGATTGTCTATAATGATTTCCTTTATAATCAATTTCAGATTAACATCAACGAGCATCATCTGTTCATTGAGTCAATCAGTAAACTTTATTTTATACTTGCATTTCAACCATGTTGAAACTCTGGTTTTCAGGGTTCGAATTGCAAAATGCAACATCCGTCAGCTACATTTACGAGAATTAATAAGATAATGGTTCGCTGAAACAGATTCATTTTCACACATCCGTTCGTTACCATTTATGCGTTTGCATCCATTAAAACATTCCCATTCACCAGAGTCAGCAACATCGCTCTAATATTTACATCTGTCATGTTCATGTTTACTTTGCCAATCAACCAGATTTCACTGCATTAGCCACATCCGCTTGCAACACTGACCGTCAAGAACATTCACTCACAAGTCACTATCCTTGATACAGATTGTGGGGCGCGCTATCTGGGGACAAACATCCCTATACAAACACGATGTTTTGCGATATACCGCGATGACACAGCGATGCGTCTCCTCCGCCGGTCGGGAAGCGACTGACTGGGTGAAAATTGTGTTTGGCCGACCGACGAGAACACCGGCTTGCATCCGAGCATACACGAAAACGGCCGAGTGTAATTTTGAGGTGGAAATGAGAAAGGGGTAAGCCTGATGGGGGAAGAGCGGGATGGGTGATCAAGTGGGGTGAGAAAGGGCTGCAGCGGATGGGTTCCGTCTGCAGGGTTGCACTCGACGTAAGACGCCGCTGAACCCGGCGGCGGAATAGACCTATCATTTTGGACTATTAATGAATTGATGACTTAACTGGCCTGAATTGCTGGCAATTTTATTTAATTGTTAGTAAGTACGTCGATAAAGTAATTTTATGATAGATTGGTTTGGGATTGAGATAATTGTTTTATGTGGGCAGTTGTATTGCTTTGTACGATTGTGATTAGTGATATATTTGGGGTCAGCTTTTTAATTATGGATACCTACATTTTACTTGATAATTGACAGCAATTGTATATTTAAATATCTGCTTATTTACAAATATTTTGTTCAAATATTTTACAGAGGTTTTTCTGGACAGTTTCCAAGGTGTTCAGTAATCACCTCTTTACATTATTATTTTAACAAAAAGATAACCTGCTATTTATCGCGCATATTGCCTATATTGACCCGGTTTCGGCGGTTTGGTTTTCGGTTTCCGACCGTGGTCCGGACTGTTCTTAAAATCGCATTACCTACAGTAAAATGTTAAGTTATAAGACATTAAATTGCTTTAACAAACAAAGCTAATATCTTTACTCATATTGAAAACCCTCACAAGATCTTATCTTTAATTCAGTGAGAAATCAAAAAGGATAAAAGGCTTACTGTGAGAAAAAATGTTTACGTCGAGAAATCTAAATCTCTTGATCCGAAACTAAAGACGCGAAAATCCACACTTTACGTGTTCAAACACCACTCGGTTACCGTATTCTGATATGTCTACTTGCTTTTTTATTTCTAAGGATGTATTTTACACTGGTAGAACAATAAAGCATAGAATCCTACATTGATGGATCATTAGACTAGTTTGACCACGAATAAATTTAAATCCTCGTTGTCAAACCAGTTGAATTTAAAAGTTTGACTACGTGGAAGAACCGAAAATGATGGGGAAAATCGTATACTTTCTTGATAATACGGTAACATAGTGAAAATATAAAAAATGCATCGCTTCTATGCGTCTTCAACCAATGAGCCACCAAGTAGATGTCTAAAGCTATGTAGTGACAGCTTGGCTTTAGACTTTTATTTTTTTTAATCTCATACGCTATCACCATTTTGGAGTGGAAATAAATCTTGTCTGTGAATAAGAAGTTCTGATAACCTGGTACGCTGGTTATCAAAACAGTAGAAGGTAAAAGGCATCGTGGATGATCTCCCGAGTGCTGGACAGCAGGTCTAAGAGATACTAGGGATTCTCAGCAGCTTCTCCAAGAGGCACAAGTCAGAAACCGATATATAGACGGAATATAGACTGCAACATATAAGTCATGATACTCAGAAATGAGAAAACAGAAAATACATTTCACACAGCGCCACCTAGACCCAAACTAAGCCAACCTTTTAATATTTGAACAAGATTACCGATATAACACTTTTATACATAATTTTATAGATTATGAATATTACATACACTACATCACCCAAACATAGAAAAAACATTGTATATTTATCACACAAATGTGTCTACTGGGAATCGAACTTACAACCAACCTGGTAATAGAGTAAAATTAATGTCCTGCATTTTTTTAGATTTTCTTTTTACCTACTTACAAAGTTGGTTTAGCGACTGTTCAATGCTCCTTCTTAATCGTATGGTTCTTCGCCCTCAAGCTATAAAGAGCAGGATAATCTCATCTCTCATAAAGGTAGAGGGAGCTGTTAAAGAGGCCATTCGGATACAATATAGCATTCGTAGACTTATGTGATCAGGTACAGCTTTTAATCATGACTATCGAATTTTCAACTGCTTATGCTGTTTGCATAGGGGCTTTCAATTATCAAATAATACGCTGAAAATAAATAGTCAGTCACAGTAATAAGTCAGAAGGACGAGGTTTTCACGCTAACTCGAATTGGAAAGCGGACGTACCCATCACCAGGAGTAGCTAAAGTTGAAGTCAAAAGTATCTCTCTCTCTTCATTTTCATTAATTCAGCATTTTTTTTTACTGAAATATCATATCATTTTATTTCAGTTACAAAAACATAAAACAGACTTTGTTTAAAAATATCTGGCCGAAGTTAGAAGCGCGCTTCACCCGAAATCCTCAACAATGTGAAAAACTGGCTAACTTACCTCTTAATGCCGGAACACAACAATGTAGAATTGTTGTTATGAGGTGGCCAGGCAGACTAAAACAAAGTCTTACCACCAAACAACAAACCAAGCACAATATTGTTCCCCCTGGGGATCGAACCCGGGACCTCTGGATCTGATATCGGTAGGCGAACCACTAGACTAGAACACAGAGGCGGTTAAAAGCCTACCCACGAAGTGCCTTTAATTCTCTCCTTGAAGGCATCAGGGTCGTAACATCGGCAGTTGTAGCACAGTCGAAACTGTCGGGAATATTAAAAAGTACAAACGTATTGTGACACATGTGTAGTAGAAGCCCCTAGTGAAAGGGCTCGTCCGGAAAATTACTACCAACATACTCAGTTCAGCCGCCAAGCAGCATTGCTGTGTTTCGGTTTGAAGGGTATGGTTGCCGGTGGAATTACGGGTACGTGAGGCTTAACACCTTTATGCCTCATGTCGACGGGCGCAATGCAGTGCCGTGTAGGCTATGTTCTTTGTGGTTGTGACCTATGCAGTAAGGCTTTGCCATAGGCAAGAGTACCTACAGGGTGACATGTTCAGTTTTGAGCAAACCCTCCAATAAAGAATAAAAAAAAAACGTAGCTAGTAATAATGCTTATGGCAAGGGCATAGAGAATAAATATTTTTTTATACATGTAAAGTGTTTTTTTGACACTTGAAGTTATGTAATAGAACAGTCAAGATACGAAGCGCTTTATTGCAAGGTGTTAAAATTATAAAAGCCTTATATTGCGGCTAAAATTCTTATATTTGAATAATGAAATCCGTGCAAATCTGCCAAGCTCTAGGTGTATTAAGCCGCATTATAGTAGGCAATGATGATGAGCGGTTTTTCAAGTAGTTTTAAATGTAGGTACAATAAGTATGGAAGTTTATTTTGTCAAAATGTAATGACAATAAAATAATGTTTTTTTTTAACTTACCTACAGCTAGGAACTGGTACAAATCATTATATAATAATACATGCTAAACACATTAATATGTGCATTTTATCCATAACTGAAGGCCAATTACAAATTTCCATTATTAAAGTAGGTATACGGTACGGTCTATAATTTGTACCATATAGACCGTTTGTAACAGTCTTAGGTAACCAGACTGTTTCTTTGTAAATAATTGGTTTTCTGTAACAATACTATACTTTATTTACAGTGATAGATTCACATTATGGCACAGGGTAACTGTTACACACTTGTCGGACGCTATAGTGTCAGAAAAATAGCAACAATGATACAGTCAGCTAGCCTATTCCTATTGAACCACACATTACAACCAAATTAAATTCCCCTACGAATATAATACAAATCTGATATTTAACCACTGACACAAAAAGACACAGATTGTCGGAGAAAAAACCAATTTTGTGCGTTTTCAAGAACCGCAATAAAATTCTTGACCATATTCTACAAAGTGTTAGGACACGTATGTAACTTGCAATGAGGATTAGCCACAGTTAAAGCGATTTGCAGTGGTGTTCGCAGCTTAAAACTGGACCCCTCCAACTCAGCCCGGGTATGTTTTGAAACATGACTTAGTGATCTCACTAGAAAAAGGGTACCTGACTTCTGTGTATTAAACACATTTACTGCGATCACCAAGCAACCTGCCAAGCGTGATGACCATGGTATAACCCTTTAATATTACAATTTAAGAACTGAAACTGACTGTAAATAAACAGCATGTAATTTAGCAGCCACAGCTTTTTAAATGCTATTACCTCACTAAACGATTGCAGCCGTTGTCTTCTGTTGCATAAACTCTACAGATAACTAAATTTGTGTTTATTATTAATTAATAACCTAGTTTTAAGTTTACTAACACAATTAGGATTTACTATCTCTGAACCCTCAGAAGATTTTTTTTTATTTTGAGAAACGAATCAATGAGATGGTCCTTAAAATCACTATAAAACTTTTGTACAACTGAACGAGATTTATAAGCTCCAAATAGAAGTACAGGTAAACAAGCAGCCTAGCGATGAAAGCTCAAGCTGTACCATGTACCATGATTTAGCAAGATACTCTTCCCCAACAAGCCTATTAGCTCTGTTCTCCACTGATCTACCAAGTCTATAAAGCCAATGGGGATCCGAGTTCGGACGGTGTGTGACCAAACCCGATCCACCCACTCAACCTTGTGCTCAGAGAATGTTTGCACGAATCTGCCGGGTCGTGGGCGAAATCCTGATTTTATTGCTTTTACTTATTCACTTTATTTCATATTATCACAATACTGGCGTGTAGCTCTAATAAAAGACCGTAATGAGCTTATATAGGTGGTTTTATTTGAACGTGCTGTGGGAAGTGGAACTCTTGGTATGATACTATCGGGTTACAAAAGAAACTACCATGAAACACTTTCATGTTTATCGAAATTCCACTCTAGACCAAGTACAACGGAGGATTGGCCTTAATCACCACGCTTACGAAGCGTGTTTTTTTTATATACGACGGGGAAACGCTTGGCGTTCATCTCATCTGGTAATAAGTTAAGATAAGGCCGAAGGTGGAGGCGCACTTCACCCGGAATCCTCAACAAACTGAGGAACTGGCTATCTTACCTTTGAATGCCGGAACACAACATTTTTAGAATTGTTATTATGGCGACAGAATTAGGTATGATGGTGGTAGCTAGCCAGGCGGACTTCAACAAAGTCCTACCACCAACCAAACCATGCACAATATATTGTACTCCCCATGGGGATCGAACCCGGGACCTCTGGATCTGAAATTGGTGGGTTGAACCACTAGACCACAGAGGCGGTTATAATTTGTTAAGAACTCGGGCTGTCGCCCATCACCAATGAGTCGTCTCTTACGACACCCATTGGATGATATAAAGAGGACATCAACTATTATGCAAACTTGTAACTAGCCCAAGTTAAATTAGTATATTTTATTTCTATTGAATACACAGCTAGAGGCTCAGCACTCAACGCGTTAGCTAGTTGTGTGCTGTAAATATACAGGATGTTCTCATAAACAGCTGTCTAACATGTTGATCTATAATGTTGATAACGTGATGATATCGAATGTGAGTTAGACACTCAGCACTCAACGAGTTAAAAATATTTTTTGTAGGTATCCCAGTGCATCCGAGGAAGTAGATTATTACACGTCACCCAAGTTATAGGGCATGTCTTCTGTTATTTTTAATATAATTTATGGGTTGAGTTGGAGGGATACATTTATAAGCCAGACGTCACGGCGCGGCGTCGTCATTTTTAAGGTTCTGTACCCAATGGGTGCCAATGGGACCTTATTACTAAGCTTCCGCTGTCCGTTGGTCCGTCTGTCTAGTTATCAGCATGCTCGTTAGCCGTTTTTATTTATTTTTAGTTTTAGTTTTTATTCTATTTTTAGAGTACGTATTTCTTTTGCCGCTATAAAGCCTTGCACGGACTAGGCGTTCCTGTGTACGCGTAATCGACTAAGCGTACAAAGGAACGCCTAGTCTGTACCTGCAGCAACGCGTATACATTTTGAGCACGCGTATCGACTTACGCGACTCGGCTGCAGTCGACTTCAAGGGGACAGCTCTAGTTCATATACATAGTTATTAATCTGTGATACTGGCTGGCCGACACGCGACGTGTCACCACGCGTTCATAATCACCCAATGCGTAAGGTGCCTTGTACGCGAAACCACCTGTACGCGTATTAAACATACCTAGGTTACGCGTACATTGGAACGTATTGTCCATATAAGGTTTAACAAGATATTATCAAAATATACCTATTAAAAAATAAAGAGAACCATACAAAAAACATGATATTTGTGTTGAAATTTTGGCCGGAACCTTCCCAAAGGTTTCAACTTCAGGGCAGCAAAATGTTCCAATGAGTCCTTGTTTTCTGTGAGCAGTTTTCAAATACAAAGATAAAGACCCCACCTACATTACGCATTGTAAGCGGTAAGCCGGTCTTCATAAGTCTGGCACGTCGTAAATTGTGACGCGCTGACGGTTACAGCCATATTCAGAAAGATTCCATATATTAAGCGAATGTGTACCCGAGACAAAACAAAGGTTTTAAGTTTTAACTATACTTTCTCAAGAGACACATTCTGGGTAAGGTGAGTCCATAGTTATTTGAATGGTCCGACCAGTAGAAGTTTAAAGACATAATTTGTATTCTGCTCCTACCAGTAGGAGAAACCATAAGCATACAGACACGGTCTTTTTTAAAAATATATTTGTATTTAAAAAAAAAAAACGGGTAAGTTCTTGGCTTTCTTGTGTACGTATTATCTTGGCGAAGGCGTCAAGCACAATTGAGCAAGCTTTTCCAAAACCGCTTGGCCATCATCTCATAGTAGAAGTTTATATAAATTATATACATAGGGTGGAAGCGCACTTCACCCGGAATCCTCACGTACTGTCTATCTTACCTATAAATGCTGGAACAAAAAATTGTTTTGATATCCCTCATACTTAGACTTTTTATATGGTTGTAGCTAACCTGGCGGACTTAAAACCAGCCCTACCATCAACCAAACCTCTGGGTCTTATACTGATGGGCATAACACTATATCCCATAGGTGGATTAAGCTTATACTCCAAAGATAGCACGAAGATTGATTTCTAGGATAGAGGGATATGCATTGACTTTGCGGGATTAAAATTCATCTCACTATCAATTTTAAGCGGAACTGATGAAGAGGGTTAAGTTATGAACAGACATCGTGTGTGGTGGAACCCTCAAAAAATGACATGTTGTTGATTCTTAGTGGCAAGAATCAACACTAGTGAATGAACCTGTATATCATCTGGCTATCGATCACGATCCTGCCAAAGTCCGGCGCCAAATAGATCGACGTGTTCCGTCAGTGTACGGGAGAGCCAGTGCTTCAGTGAAAGCTTGTTCCATCTTAGACCTTATCCTAGCTCTGGTCTAGCCCAATATTTATAAAAAAACGGGCCTCTCTTTATCCAGTATATATCTGTAGAAAAGTCAATTAGGCACACCAAATGATGGGCTCAAGGAATTTGCTGGAGAAATTAACACTAATACTTCGGTCTCTAACACATCTGTCAAGCCTGGTAATTCCGTCTCCTTAAGTTCTAGCTTTATATATCTAGCATCCTTCACGAAAGTGATAAAAAATTCAAAGCTAATAAATATATATAAGGACAATTTATTCGAATATAGTAGTCGATATGCCTAAGGACGGTTAAAATCGGTCTTTTATTAACTCAACTTACCCAGAGCAGTTAGGTACTTGACACAACACTAGTACTAGTACTAGACAAAGCGCCACCAAACTTTCTGATCGTAAATTCAAGTTGTATATAAATAATAATTTAATTAATAGTACCCACAACAAAATAAGTGGCTATATCGACGATAAGAACGCGATGTTGCTATACCAGTTGACAGTTAAATGCTGATTTCTCAATGTCAACAAACTGCACAATAGGTGAATAAGTAATAATCAATGTTTTAAGATAGTATTAAGTATTTAGGTTCATGATGTAGGTGCCTAACTTGTAATGTTAATAAAATGATTATTAACTCTGTATACCTACCTAAATGTAGGATGGATCATCAAAAAATTAACCAGCCCGAGGTTCTTGCCTTTCCCCTTGTGTGCTGGTCGCGATTCCGAACAGGCGGTAGATTTGACGTTTTAAAATTGATCCTAAAAATCTTAATGAATAATAATATTTGACATTGACTTTGATAAAAGCGTGTCCAAGACACTGCCTGCATGCACGGCACGACGAATACAATTCAAAAATTCCAAATTCAAAATATATATTTTTATATATTTTGAAATTGGAATTAAAACCTCCGTACGCTTTTAGTTTAGACCTATACAAGATACAGTCAGAAGTAGGTGTTTTACGAGCGCGACTGTCCACGCATAGGCCGCCCTGATATTGCGACTAAGCGACAAAATGACTCGAATCACTGGTTTCGTTTTGTTTATGTTGATTTATATATTTATTTGAGCTTATTATTAATCTGATTGGAAACTCACAGGCATGCATAACATTTAAATTAATACGTTTTAACAGCCAGAGACTATCTACGCCACAAAAAATATTTTTTTTAATTATGATTATTTATAATTTAAAGATTCAATATTATGTGATTACTTTGCAATGTGCTTTGTGGTGTATTTCTTCCATGAAAACACTGAAGTCAAATTTCCATTACAAAGTGAAATCAACTTTATCATCTACACTTTAGATTCTATTTTACGGCAAAACCGGATGAAAGTGGCACTTATCCACGCTACCTGAAACTTCTCGAAGTAGACCGATTCTGTCACGTAGGTACAGTCGCAGACAAAAGCGGAACACGTTAATAGGATTAAAGTTTTCCAGTGAGCAATTCCTGTTGCTGAAACTTGAAGAAAATGGCTGTTTCGGACTATACTACCTAGTTTTAGTGCATATAGCTTTAATACGTACTATTTGTGTTCCTCGCTTCATTGCTCGCTTTTCATTGGACAGATACTCTTAGAACTGAAGGGTTTTGCAATTATCACCGTGCTTCGCAGGCAGATTGGTCTTCACATTAGGTGCTTAGTTTCCCAATAAGTCACAGTGTGACACGATTGGCGACACTCGACTCTGTGACTCTTGATATCCTAGCACAACTATGATACTTTCCTAAGTTTTATTTTGATTAAGTTGTGACATTGTCTCATCCTTATCTCCTCTGTGGCTTGCATAAAGGCTAGGATACACTGACATCGTTGATTTACACGCCAATAACTCTTGTGTCCGCGGTCTAATTGCAGATGACCGATTTTGCACGCGCGAGACAATGGGGGCGCGGCGGGGGTTCACCCGTTGTCATGCAAAACAGGGGGTTTGGGGAAGAGGTGCCCAGGTGGAACACAGGGTGATCTTGGGAGCTTTATGTGACTTTTAACGTACAATGCACATACATTATGTTTGGGGTCCATCTTTACTGTGAACTGGTAAATAATGGACAGTTTCTTCTTTGACGTCGATTTGCTCAAATGAAATTCTTATTCATCACCATCTCAGTACAAAAGTCTATTGTAGGACGCACAAACTCTCAACTGCCCTCCGTCCGTTTATTTGTCAGCAGGCTATGTTTCATGAGCCGTAATAGGTAGAAAGTTAACATTTTTCTAAAATGTGTAGATACATATGTAATATTACGCTGACGCCATAACAACAATTAAAAAAATAAACGGGGTGTTCGCACTTAGCCGGTTTAGTTCAAGTGAGCTGATGGTTAAACGTTTTGCATCAATAAAAAAAAACACAGGTAAAAGGAATGGAATAAATGTTATTTTTTACTTATTTCAGCCGCCAAGCAGCGTTAACGTGTTTTTTTATTTTTGTAACTTGATTTCTCCGCCATTTCGAAATAGATTTTGATGATTCTTGTTACGTTTGGTAGGCCATACTTGCGATGCAGTCCTATAGAAATTTAATCATAATCGGTTCAGTAGTTTGGTTTTTATATCAAAATAACTGAAAAATATATGTCATCCAAGTAAACGATATTGCGTACTCTGCTTTCCTGTGGTGTTTACGGTCACTAGAGTAGAAAACAGCTTAACAGCAGTAACGCTTACCTTCCAGTATCATCATCATCATCGTCTCCATCAGGGTTTTGCCATAATCACCACGCTTGGCATGTTCTTGATCGCAGTAATTATGATACGTAGTAGTAAGTGGACTTGACTTTGACGCATTCTGGCTATAAACGGACTATATATATAGACTATATAATACATGTATCATCATCATCATTACAGTCCATAAAAGTCAACTGTATAGGACATGGGCCTCTCCCAATGCTAAAAAAAGCAATATTGCCATAATATTCACGCTTGGCAGGCGTGTTGGTGATCGATGACTCTTTAACGACTTCTACTGCATTAGCTCAGAACTCCGTTTTTACTCAACCGATTTGGAAAATATATTTTCATACAAAAAATAACGTATTATCGCACCCTCACACGACTCTTAAATAGTGTGCCGGAGACGTCGTGATGTCGTAGGTTTTACAACGAAAAAAAGCTAAAAATAAACTCTCTTTGGAAAAAAATGGAACCGACTTCACCACTAAAAACTTATAAATAACTCTTAGGGTAAGTTCATATAATTTGAATTCGGTGCCATACAATAAACATGTTGTTGTGCTTGGCAATTCGGCATCAACTTCAAATTATATGAACTTACCCTAAGAGTTATTTTTAAGTTTTTAGTGGTGAAGTCGGTTCCATTTTTTTTCCAAAAAGAGTTTAAGCCTCAAGTTGACGGGCGCAATGCAGTACCGTTTAGGCTATGGGCTACTTGCTTGTCCCGTCTAGTTGTATAAAAAAAAACTTTTAAGCCACACGCAATGACGCGACGTCGCAAATATTTATCTTATGGCGGTATTCAACTACAATGTAATATTTCACTGAATTGAATTACAGATTGTTTATAAAACATGCCGTAATTAATCATCAAAGTGAATTTATTTACATGTACTAGCCAAGATGGATTCAACTTCCACCTGTTTTCAATTTTACAAGAATCAGTTTAGAACGACAATGTAAGAATAGTGAGAGATAGCTACCTACTTTTGCCAGCAGTCTGTCTTCAACTGAGCTCATAGCTCGTTGGCAAGACCTTCTGCCATGTCGATAGATTGTGATTTCAATTCACACCCAGAAAAAAAATGTGTGATGAATTATCTCGACTAAAAAGCCTAGTAATAAGCAGTGCTGACCCGTGAAATATATATTATCTGTGCCTTCTAGTTTCCTGTTAAACAAACGTGGCAACAAACAAACAAACAAACAAACAAACCTTAAGCCACATTTTACATGTTTTTCAAGTAGGCTGATGGTCAAACGCTTGGCTACCAAAAATTAAATATCAAGGAATCTGCCATTTTATCCATACTTTTTGTCATAATTATCAATTAAATCTATGGAGTGAATGTTAGAATGGTTCCTTGGTCCTTGAATGTGTTTATATATTTACCTTTTTTGTGTTTTAGTAATTTGCGAGTTCATTATTTCTTGTTTTGTGTTTGTTCTTGCCATTTCTATTGTTTTTCAAATGTTAAATATATTATGTAGATATTATGTTTTAATTATTCTCTACTGAAAGATAGTTGGTGTTGCCAATTCATTATTTGTCTGCACAATGATTTCAAGATCAGTGGAGCGAACTCCTCAGTTTCAGCACAATGGTGTATTTACATTACAAGTGCCTTCCGGATAACGCTTCAAAAGCCTTAAGGGCTGTTATGTGGAAATCTTTTGTAAGGGATCAAACGATGCACGGAATCAAAGATGCTGGAATTACCATCTTCTGATCCAACTTACGTAAAATGGAGTGTGTCCTAAATATTGTGGCTATTAAAGATATAATTGGGAATGTAAAAAGAAAATTATGAAATCAAATCAAATCAAATCAAAAAGACATTTATTAGCAACTCTTATACAAAAATCAACATTGAAATTATATTAAATAGGGACAAAATGTTAATAAATTAGATATGCGAGTTGCAAAAAGGTCAGCTCAGCGTTAATGTAGGTTCAGGGAACTTGCGCTGATCTTTCTATTAGTAGAGCGTATTAGCCGAAAGAGCACTATTTTGGTGGTAGAGCTTGTATATAAGTGGTCTAGTAGCCATGCAGCCAAAGTCAAAAAGTTTGCTATGTTGTGTGCTTTCTGAGAAAGTCTCCAAATTTCAATTCGCACACCCCATAATTAAAATTTGTCTTAGTCACTCCCGCAACATAGACCAACAGCCTCTGGGGTCTATGTAAGGCTTCGCCCACCGATATAAGACCCAGAGGTCCCGAGTTTGATTCCCAAGGGGGGTAGATACCTACAGATTCCGAAACAGAGAACTCCGCAGGTCTAGCTATCACATCTTACCTAAGCCTGTCGCCATAAAAACTATTCCTTATTGTTGTATTGCTGCAATTAGATATCAGATAGCCCATTCCTCAGTCTGTTTAGGATTCCGGGTGAAGTGCGCTTCCGCTTCCTCCTACCTTCGGCCTAATCATAACTTGAAACTAGGTGAGATGAAAACCAAGCGCTTCTTCGTTCTACAGTAAAAAAAAACATACGTTAAATACATACAGCCGATTACGCTGTACAGCGTTCCAATTACATTAAATAGGGCATAAATACATACTCTCGAAAAGTATAACCCTCTTTCTTAAGCTTCGGGTAAAAACTCAGCTACCTACTGAACCCATGCCCCATCTAGATTTATGATTGTCCCAACTATCTTATTGTTGCCGTCCATTGTTGTTACCACTGCGGTGTTAAATGTCGCCCTGATGCATTCGCGAGTTCCATACTGACCCACAGTCGGTAAGAGGATGGCTATGTCACTTTCTTCATTCATTCTTGACCGATAAAGAATAATAATAATAATAATTCATTTCAATCACAATTTTAAACTTAAGTATTTTAATAATATTTATATAAATCAATTTAAAATTTAAACAATAAATTCAAGCAGTTGAGTAAGTAATCTCATAGATTATGTATACTATACTATTTAAGGAGGATTCATGTTAGTTTTCAAATAATTATAATGGTTAATGACATAATTTCAATTAATTTATATTGTAGTAAACAAAGCACAAATTTTAATATTTAGGCTTTGCTAGCTCTTGCGGTAGGATACCCTGAGTTTGCAAAAGCTCCACAATCACCACAGTATCCACACCGATGTATGAATACTGGTATATTATGAAATATTATTATACCGGTGTCAAATTCAGAGGTCCGGGGTTCGTTCCCAGTAAAATATTGTGATTGGTTTGGATGATAGTAGGACTTTGTTGAAGTCCGCCTGGCTAGTTAAGATAAGATAAGATAAATTTATTTCTTAAAATACTAGGATACATAAAACAATTAGAGCTAGGTTGGTAGAAGGGAATTAAATAATTCTAATTTTGGTGCCCTGAGTTCCGGACAAGAGATTCTGTATCCCGGTCCTCAGTGCCCCCCCCTTATATTACGTTAAACAAACAGAAAAAACTTATGTATAATTTAATACATCTATTGCTAACTTACATACTTATGATATAAATGTAGAAAAATAAGGTAGGGTTACATGGGTAGGTATAAATAAGCAATGATTCAGTTTTAACTTTGTTGTGAGAATTTAATATAGGTAGGTAGGTATAAGGTAAATAAGTAAACAGAAAGTGTAGAGATATTTGGAAGGTATTTACACATACCTGTTACCACCATCTTACCTAATTTTGTTGCCATAAAAATATTTATAAAATTGTTGTGTTTCGGCATTGAGTGGTAAGATAACCAGTTTATCAGACAGTTGAGGGTTCTGGGTGAAGTGCACTTCCACCTTAACATAAAAACGAGATGAAATGAAGGCGCACTTCCCCGTCGTACATAAATAATATAAATAAACATTTGTATTCGAATGTCTATTTTTTTGTTATCTTTTCACAACTAAACGGCTTAACGGATCTTAATTAAATTCAGCATGGATTATAGTGTATTATATTAGGTATTGAAACATGCTACTTTTTAACTAGAAGACGCTATGCAAAATTGATGTTATGAAGTATATTTATTATCATTATTATATTATATTAATCAGGTCAGGTACACAAATTATACCTACTTCACTAAATTTATCATCGTTACAAACTGAAATATAAAAAAATTTTGTATTTCAAGTGATTGCACGTTTACAAATGTTATAATATCACAAAAAATTACAACCCAGGACGGGACTCGAACCCGCATCTTTTCCTAAAGGAAACACTCTTCAGCGCTTTAACTGAGAGATATGACACAAAAATTCGAAATCTGCGTATCGACCCCCGTTGCTCAGTTGGCTAGAGTGTTTTCGGCTTTAAGAAAAGATGCGGGTTCGAGTCCCGTCGTGGGTTGAGAATTTTTGTGTCATAATAACATTTGTCAACAAGAAATATACTCTGCCCGAGGGATTTCCGCGATCAACACGCTTGGTAGGTGGGCTGGTGTTGCTGTATTGGTTGAGTACATTATATGGCTTCGATTGCCCATCACTTAGTTAGCATTTTTAGACATTCTTGGGAGGTTAGCCCATAGAGGGCGCAAATAAATAAAAAATAAATAAGCTTTCACAGTTGGGACGTACCCACAGACAGCAGTAAGTATTATGTTATTTTTGAAAATAATTTGCCTGTCTGTTCTTTTTACCCTGTGGCACTTGACCCGTCCGGTGTCCCTTTTAAAGGACATTTGAAATTATAGGATTTCTCACGAGGGCTTAAACACTGGGCCCTAATGCCTTTTGTACTGACCGCTTGATGATCTCATTCTTGAAATACGTGGGTTTTTGAATGGACATTTGTTATGGACTTTACGCAAATAGCAACCTTAGTCCCATGTGACAAGTGTTTTATTATAGTGGCTGTTCATTTCATTACTTTCTTTGTGTGTGCATTTTATGACATGCGTATTCTGGATGTTCTTTCTGTAAAATTCGGTTATGCGAACAATCAAAATAATGTTATCAACAAATGGGTTTGTTTCACTGTAAATTACAATTTAATTATAGCTTTTGTGGAACCTTTAAAGACAATAGAGATGCAGAGATTTCAATATCATTACAATCAGAAAAGGTCTACTGCAGTAGAATATGGGCTTCCCTCAACGTATCCCGATGAGTTTTAAGGGATATGCGTTAAAACGCTTGGTAGATGAGGTGATGATTGTAGTATTTGTTGCTAATTGGTCACATCCACAAAGAACATGGCCTACATGGCACTGCATTGCGACCGTCAGCTTGAGCCATAAAGGTTAATCCTCGCTTGCCCGAATTTCACCAGCAACCATACCCTTCAAATCGGAATACGCCAATAATCTGATGGTAGTTACAGTCGAGTTGGACACTCGTAACACAAAAAGTATCAATCCTGCGTTGCCATTAAATATTTGAAACGCCTTTAGAAACCTCATAATTTAAAAAAAGTATGCCTTTTTGGATGATTCTGCCCATTCCCCGGTATATCCCCCTCAGATACCTTGCGGCATCAACATCCGGATAGGGAGGGACCTCTTCTCAAATCCCAATAAAATAACCTATTAAAGCATCGATGATGAAATGGAAGCGCGTACCAGAATGTTCTCGAACGGGTTTTGCGCTCATAGATTTATATAACGGCGCGGACCTTACAATAAAGATATAAATCAACTTGATCACTGAATAAAATCGCCTATCTCGCTTTATCTGCAACGGCTCCTTCATATTATACGCTCATGGTTATTATACAGGATGTACTAAAAGTTGGAAGTATTTTGAATCATTTTAGTGTTCATCACGTACGGTGAAAGGTCTTTTTTTATACAGTTTGGAGACGAAACAAGCATGGTACCTGATGCATATACGTGTATCTCTTGCCTGTATCAAAGCCTAACTGCTAAAGTCACATTCAAAAAGAACAAGAAGACCTACGCTGAACTGCTTTGCACCTGTCATATTAAAGCATAAAGGTCAACGCCTATCATACCCTTAAAATCGAAACACACCCTTTAACAAGGAGCTCTCCTTGCTTTCCGAAAATGACAAGAAATTGACTCCTAAAACGTGCTGATTCCGCTTTGAAGTCAAACTATGCCGATACCGTGATTGGTTCCTGAGAGCTTATTAGGCCACTAAAACCTTTAGGAACCAATGAGAGTAATATGGACTTTTGCAAAAATAAACATTGCTAAAATACAAACAAATATAAAAGCATTATTCAATATTTAAAATAGAAATAGACTTGCTTGCCTGGGCGAGAATTAAGTCTAAAGTGAAGCGAACTTTCAATGTCTGCTAATCTCTCTTTTTGAATATGTATGGTTCTAAAATTATGGTTTTATTTGATTAGAATAGGCACTTAAAATACGAACGGCATAAAATAACGAAATAAAATATGACGGCTTCAAAAAAAAATCTCTGACTATATCCACTATAAGGATTTGCTTCGATCGAGGCATTCCTCGAAGCACACCCAGATGAAGCGCACCAAAGTACTTACACATAGCGCACCCGTTTTGGTCCGTTTCATTCAGTAGATATTATGTTAAGTTTCGCTTCCTCGAAGCGCACCAATGATAATGTAGGGTCTGGTGATGGGGTTATTTTTCATCCAAATAGTAACCTATAAATGGAAAATTATAATTGGCCTTCACCTGACATGTACCCAACATTCACTACTCACAGCAATCCAAAATTTTACTTTCAAATTCAGTTATTTTTCGGTTGTATTGTTTCGAAACTTAAGAATCATGCTTACATCGCACATGCAGAGTTTAATAATGAATTAGCTGCTTGTGATGTTAAAAGGCAAACTTAGAAGCCAACATAACATAACATTACCTATATGCTTTACACACAAAACACATTTTACTGTATCTTTAATCGTTTATGTAACTATATTACATATATATCATATACAGTATATGCCGATATTATATGGGTATATATAAACTAGGTATACAATAATTGTAGGTTATTCATTTTCTTAAATTATTATTAGTTAAATATCAATGAAGTAGCACTACCTCCCACTATATACTACACAAGGGCTATCAAGAAGAAAATGCGTAGCATCAAGCTCATCCATGCAATTCTTTAATTATCTATCATAACACTACAAAACGTTCAGAAACAAAAACAAAGAACTCTGTCTGACCGCAATGTCACGTGCATTTTGCATAAAACAAACTCAAGTCTATTCACATCCACTTTTGCCACAGTTTGGTTAAAGCCCAGAAAGCAATATGCCTTCTCGTATTAGAGATAGGCCAAAATAATTGTTTACGTGTCATATTAATTCGTATCTATTTAATAATTAAGGGCTCTTAGATAGGCCAGCGAATTAGCATAGCAGCGTGGCAATGCAGCCAGTGTCTTGGGCACGCTTCCGTCTGGTGCTGGTGTGGAACAGTTGAGCTACCTATAGGTTGTTTGTAACGGTCCTCAGGTTATCCGACTGCTTTCTTTGTAGGTACTTAGTAAATTTAATTTACCTACAGGTACATATTAGTAGTCTAATGTTTGTTTATCCATTTAGCCCCAAACTGATAATTATGGAAAAGCTTTTAATATGAGAACCAGATTACGGAGAATCTAACTACTTATGTATGAATAAACGTGTTTTTGTAAATTCGTACTAATCAAAATTAACCAAACACAAAACAAAACCCGTCTAGTTTTACCACACACTTGTTTTTCCCTGTTGGAATCGAACCCTGAGCCTACATCACAAAAAGCACAGAACCAACTAAGTTTTGTGATTGTAGATAAAAAAATCTTTAAAATGTTGATATAAAATTTAGGTACCTACCTATTTATTTGGGAAATTTGTTGTTTTATCTTAAAGATTTAAAGTTACTCTAAATAAATTTGTAAAAAAAAACACGACATACATTTTTACAAAGCACCATCAAGCTCAAAACTAATCATTGCTTGTACTAATATAGGGACTAGATTATGGATGTAATACTTATTTATACCTATCCTATATTTTTGTGAAAACTTACAAACATACAGTACAATTGGTATAACACCTAAACACAAAAAAGCACCAAAATTCATCAAAAAAATGTTTTCCCCGGTGAGGATAAGAACTAACATCCATCTGTGCAGAAAGCAATTTTTTTTTAATATTTCACGTATCATACCGAACCTAAGGGATTTTCAAACCTGTGGGTTTTTAGAGCATTCAAAGGTAATTGGTAACAAAAAGGTAAAGGTAACGGTGCCTTCTGCTCTGTAGGTTGTGGGTTCGATTCCCACCCAGGACATTTGTGTGATGAATATAGATGTTTGTTCCATGTTTGGGTGTTGTATTGTAAGACATGTATTTATTTACGAAAAAAAGCTATATATGCTTAGTTAGGGGCTAGATCGCGCTGTGTGAAATGAATGTCCCGTAATTCTCTATCTATAGACAAACCTTACTGTTAAGCTGCCGCTGTATCCCAGCCCCCAGCTAGCCGCTACCCAACAACTAATAACAATAAATTTTTCAAACGTCCTGTGTAACGAGATGGCCAATGCCTGCGGCGTAAGTCAGCGAAGCAGACCGGTGAGGTGTTATTTTTGGTGTAATAACAGAGCTACTATTGTAACTATGCTTTGAGTTCTTTAGAGTTTTGCTTTAATATGAGATGCTGAGTAATCCCTTGAACTTATTAACTTTTGACGCCATGTAAATCGAGCTAGCCAATTGCTATATTTTCAAGATAAATTAAAATTCAACGATTTGTGTCGACTCTTGTGTTTTATCTGACCAACACACCATATATGTATCGATGAAAATGACATTTCATTGATACATATATAATATGGATTGTAAGTAAACGGTTCTTGAAGTGCAACTTTCTAACGAATAATTTTAAAACGAAATTTCAGAATAGCTTACGAAAAAAGTCAGGAATTGTATTACGTTGTTTTTTTATTATATGACCAAAAGTGGTTACGCATTTTACCCGGAATCCTCAACAGAATGAGGAACTGGCTTACTTACCTCATAATGCCGGAATAAAATAAATTTACGTTTCAACAATTTTTTATTTATTTAATTACGGTATGAAGGGAAGGGGCATTTAACTTGTGAGATATATTATACCGTGAGATGAGATTATTACAACTAATTAACTTTTGGTTGATATTCACTTTATTAAGAGTAACCAAACATAAATTATAACAAGCATCGCAAAAAAAATTAATCAATCCGTTTTCGAGCTACGACCAACAACTTAAAAAAAAAAACAACAAAAATAGGCATTTACTGAAAAGGCTCGCTCGTAGTCCTCATCATTTTTTAGACAAACCTCGGGTTCAAGAGCTAAGCCCGTCGTATTTGATTAAAAAAATAAACAACAGTTTCGCATTATCTAATTGGTTACTAATACTTTATATAGGTACCTAAATAACTTTAACCCATAGTACGTAACAAATCGGAACTGGCTATCAAAGTATCGTTTTAAAATCATTCATCATAAGAGCATGAATCTCTGTTTCCTACAAAGATACGTTTCGTATTCAGGGCTTTTGTGCGTCCCTATAGGAGGTGTTACACAGTTCCCGACCGTGGTTTTTGATCGTCACTGATTACTAGTTATTTTAAATTTTTGTTTTGTATGTTTTGTATTGTATTGTGATTGTATTGTTTGTTTTGTATTGTGATTAATTATTATTATTATTTTTGACATGTGGATTACTAATTTGATGACTACTCTATTGTATTAGGTTATTAGCCTGTAAGGATAGATGTATTGATGTGGTAAATAAATAAATAAATAAATAAATAAAAATAAAAAATTATGAATAAGAATGCTGACTTAATTTTTTTATTTTCATATGATTCTATTTAAATGTTAACGGTGTCAGGTATAAGTTCCAAATTCAAGATATTCCACATTATATATTTTCTAATTTCTGTGTAATAGTGAATTCTCGAAGAAGAAAAAGTAAAGAGCTAATCCTCCGACTAGGTACTGCAAAATATCCACACTTTCTCAGCAGTGAATCCTCTAAGAAGAAATAGTAATGAGTGTATATGTACTCCAGATAAAATTAGTAAAATTTATTTTATATAATAATCAATAAAGTAATATTCATTTATTCAATAAAAAGCACGATTAAACTAACTATGTACAAAGAAATCAGTCAGATTATCTAAGGACCGTTACAAACGGCCTATAGGTAACTCAACTGTTTCAGACCAGTAGCAGACGGAAGCGTGCCCAAGACACTGGCTGCATTGCCACGCTGAATAGCTATGCTAATTCGCTGGCCTAAATAAGAGCCAGCCCTTGGGTCACATATAATAATAATAGTAATACTTATTGAATACTTTTATTTATTTATTTATAACTAATAAAAAATAATAGTAATACGTATTTGTTAAGAATATTTTAGAGAAAAAAAAATTGGAGCATTTCATCGAGACTGCAAAGGTTCTTAGACAACGAGTATTACGTGCTGACAGTGCAGTAACTGAGTGAAAATGAACAGGGGATCAAAGAGACCACAGTTTTCAACAGTGTAGCGCGACTATTAATGGCACAACACTTGCTGAATCAGCGTCTTGTATAGTGATAAATATTTATTTGTTGGGTTGTTTGTACCAATATTCCTGGCGCGTACAATTTATATGACTACAAAATTATTATTTTGTTCAAAATGACCCTAAAAATCTTACTGGCTAAAAATTTACTTTGACTTTGACTTCGACTTGCTTGTTGTCAGAAATACGTAGGCATAGTGTATTTTCCGCATATATTAGAGGTAGTGTTCTGTGCACGAGAATACATTGCATATGAAGGATATGAAATGCGGGCTGGTTAGAGCTCGTATGAGTGTGGGTCTGGCTCGCAAAATGCTAATTTGTTTTTAAACCGTATAAACACATACTGTGCACTTTATATTAATAAAATAAAACACCTTTTACTTGATAAATACTCATGATTCTGAAAGTTGTAAGCGGGCTATGGTAGCGTATTGAATGCTTGCAAAACATTGGCATGTGCCAAAAGTTTGCCCTCTCATTGCCTCTGCCTACCCCTAGGAGGTCCTAAAACTAAACTTTGCGTAGTGATCAGAGATGAAAAGGGTAAAAAGACTTTAGTATTTTTTTTAACAAAGCACTAGTGTAAGCGATTTAAGAGGTGAAACATTTTGACGAGTAAAATGACTAGTATTTTTTTTACCACAAAACTAGTGTTAGCGATCGTTTTCAATAATTACTTTTTTATCAAGCAAAGTCTGATGTGAGTCTCTATGTGTATCTTTTGATATATGTATGTAAATTTCAATTGTCTATTAAAATTTTATTTTAATTCAAGTACACTTTTCTACCTTTTCAGTGTATCACCTCTCTCTCTCTCTCTCTCAAAGGTTTGCTATAGAAAACTCTTAAAGGGTTAAGCTCGCCTCTGTAAATATGTTTTCCATTGACATGTTCAAATTATACGAGTATATAAGTGTACAATAAAGAATAACAAAAATTACAAGATGTACTTTATAATGTACATTTTTTAATAGGTATATAGATATTATCACAGCTAGAAACAAAAGTAACAAAATTAAATGGAATGTTTGTTGGATCAACAGCAATTCCTGCCCCATGACCCTCTTTCATTACATTTTTCCGATATCCGCTAACTTTCAGAGGACTTTGATTGAAAATTGTTGTTCGGATTGTTCAGCAAAAGTTATTTTATTTTGTTTGGAATTGACAAATCAGTCCGGTTTTCCAATCATTGTAGAAAAGTTTCTCTGTTTCCGTTTTTTATCGGGATATTGTCTGCTTTTGATGGTCGTGTGATAAGGGTCGGCTTAGAAAACAACTGTGGTGTATTAACACTTTTGTTATAATGTTTTTAATTAATTGATTACTCTTGTTTCCTTATCGCAATAAAATCTTTTTGAATTGAAGGCGCGTTAGACATTTTTTGAGATGGGAAAAAAAATATTGAACTCGCGACTCCTTACCGACACCACTTTTGACACATTTGACTTTATCACGTTGTTACGTTATCTTTACGATCCAAAGAGGTACGTGTTAGTACCGTTCGAAGATTTGGGTTTTTTTTGAGATGGGAAGAAACTTAACCACCTCTGTGGTCTAGTGGTTCAACCCACTGATTTCAGATCCAGAGGTCCCGGGTTCGATCCCCATGAGAAGTACAATATATTGTGCTTGGTTTGGTTGGTGGTAGGACTTTGTTGAAGTCCGTCTGGCTAGCTACCACCATCTTACCTAAGCTTTTCACCCGGAATCTCAACTAACTGAGGAACTGGCTATATTACCTCTAAATGCCGGAACATAACACTTTTAGAATTGTTATTATGGCGACAGAATTAGGTAAGATGGTGGTAGCTAGCCAGGCGGACTTAAACAAAGTCCTACCACCAACCAAACCAAGCACAATATATTGTACTCCCCATGGGGATCGAACCCGGAACCTCTGGATCTGAAATCGGTTGCTTGAACTACTAGACCACAGACGCGGTGTCTTACCTAAAACTCCGCCATAACGCACAAGAGCAAAAGTCCATTCAATTGTCAAAGTGTCAAAATTGAGGTTTACAGATAAAACATAGCTAGTTTGTATTGGCAAAAAAATTGCCACTATTTTCGCAGTGTAGTAAGGAGTGCGATATCTTTTGTTTTTTAATCTAAACGTTTACCCCATAGAGTGGGTAATTTATTTACCCTGACCGTATGCGACAACGACGATTTCTTACGTTTATATCCCTACAACGTCAGCCAGAGTTTGATCATAATCAACCCCAACAGTGACAAATATTACACTGCCCCAGGATCCGAGCATGGGATGAAATATCGCCGCATTGTGTAGAAGCTGGAGCTTCAACGTCTTCTATCTGAACGATCGCTATCTGATTAATAGGTAGTTGCTATCGTGATGGCCACTCTTTAATTAATTGGGCCCTGTTGCGGCCCTGGTTCAAAATTCAAAGTGATTCAGAGCTTTGGACGGACTTCCGTTTGTAACATACTAAAGGTACCAATTTATCTCACTAGCAGCGTTTATATTAACTTTTAAAGCATAAAATAAGGTAAAGTGATATAACTTTAATAGTTATACGTTGGTATTACTGACTTTTTTGTAGGTATTGAGGTGTATCATCAATTCATTACAAACAAAATTTTTACTTTTATTTTTATAATATTAGTGTCACTTATTCCCCACTGCTCAACTAAATTGATCAACTAGTCCAGCAGTTGAGCAGTAGGAATAGTTTGAATACCGAACGTTTTATGCTAGAGCATAAGCTTAACTATTTTTGATCAACTTATAGGCCATCATGTAATAATTGCAGATTGAGGCGACACATGACACAACGATTTGTTGTATCGTCTGTGTATACTAATAGAAACGGGCTACAGTGCCGCGCCATTTTCTGTGTCTCGCATTCTCAGTGCATTATGCTTCGTTATAGGCAAGTGTTGCATTTTTTTATTGATGTGATAGATTTTGACCCCTCGACTTGTCCAGCTCAAAGCCAGAGCAAGTCTACAATGTTGCCAAATGTCTTAGGCATTGGCTTCCATGCATACCAACGGGACACAGAAACCCTTAAGGGGCTAGACTTCAGGAGTGTGGTCGTTTGCCAGGTAAGGTCTGTCAAATGACTATGGTCATTGAAGTCCAGGTGCCGATAGCTAACTATCAACCCACGCACAGTGCAAACCTATGTCCTGACTGAACATTTGCAGGATGGCTTCCTTACTAGATGACAGGAAGCTTAGCGCCCTTAGCGTTAGATAGCTCCGCTAAAGAAAAATAAGAGAGAGACATACCAGCCGATAATTAGATAAAAAAATAACACTTTGAAACAACGCCATCTATACCTCAACTAAGCTAACACCTAACTTGAGAAACGGAGAATGTGAATTCTTGTATACTTTTTTGCATAAGCATAATCTATGTTTTTATGATACAGTGTAATATTGGAACACAATAAACATCTGTATTTATCACACAAATGTTTGTCCTCTATGGGAATTAACCCACAGCCTACAATGCAGAAGGCAGATCTGAGCTGTGGAGCTTTCAATTATTCACCTTAACGGACCCAATCGTTCTCAGATTCAATTAAGACGTTAAAAGGAACCTAAAACGATGCTAATGAGACCTCTTTTTCACAATTTTGCATTAAAAGCATCGATGGGGCACGTGGGAGGTATAATTAAACCTCTGATCTGATATTTAGAGCTCAATTTTGATGATTGAATTTTTATCGCTCCCTGCGGAGAAGATTTTGAATACTAAAGTTGGTTTCATTTTCATACGGTTAAATTGGCTGAGGTTATAAGATCGCATCTCTGATTTTAAGTCTTCATCAGATATTTCACTGATAAATAGATTGAAAATTCTTTATTGAACTAATTTAAAGTAATATTCATTTATTCAATAAAAAGTACAATTAAAATAAATATGTACAAAGGAATCAGTCAGATTACCTAAGGACCTTTACAAACGGCCTATAGGTAACTCAACTGTTTCAGACCAGTACCAGACGGTAGCGTGCCCAAGACACTGGCTGCATTGCCACGCTGAATAGCTATGCTAATTCGCTGGCCTAAATAAGAGCCAGCCCTTGTCACGTGTCACCTCAATCAAAATAAAAATCATCACCATCAACAGCCCGTCCTCTGCTGGACAATGCCTTTTTCAAAGCTGAAGGTTTATGCCATAATCACCACGGCAGGTGGATTTTTGATAGATGTGTAGATGTGTACACTAAATACTGCTGTCCGTCTTCTGGTCTCTTAGTCCCCTTTGTCGGCTTACATAGGCTGAGTTGGAGGGGTCGATTCTTAAGGCTCGACCATATAATTATTAGAACATTGCATTAAGTATACCTACTTGGGCGAACTTAATGCTAATTCCTTCTAAAATATTTCTTCAGTGTTGAAGTGGGTGGTAGTGGTAATTAGATAAGATAGGTATAACAATAGTAAAAAAACGTATTTAAAAAAACTAGGCACAGTAAATACATCACATTCACATTTTATGTTATACAATATTTACCAAAATAATATCTTATATACGATACCTAGTCTACATATATATAATCTATGGAAGTAGATAGGATCGTGACTTTTTCCTTTCGCAGAAATCACCATGCTATACGGTCCGCAATTTCGAATGTTGCGGACCGTAAAGGCATTATGCGGTAAGTTTGCACGTGCCTCTGCCAACCCCCTAGTAGGTAAGTGTAGTGAATGGCGTGAGTCAGTGTTTCAATCACCAAACCAATGCCAATGCTTTGGGGCCTTGACAATTTAACAAATTCTCCTGTCAATCATCTGTGCAAAATTCTAAAATATATTTTGTACCTATTCTTGCATTAATCAAATTGCAATGTCCAAAGTTTGCTTTCTTTCAGACTATAGACTTTATAATATCTAGTTAATTCATTTTGATACAGTATGCCTGCGACAGTATGACAGTAGATTACTAATACGTGACGTCGGAAAGCTTACCTTACTGCAAAATTTTGTACACATATACTAGAGGCTACTTACCTTGCTAGCGACTGTAGTTAGCATGCATGCCTGTGGCACGCTGCTCTGGTCCGAAGTCACACCTTTGTGCCACATGTTGACGGGCGCAAAGCAGTGCCGTAGGCACTGTTCTTTGTGGATGTGACCTACGCAGTGAGGCTTGTTATAGGCAATAATACTAAAGGTGACGCTTGCAGTGCCAGTCTACAGGATATGCCACAAATGCTTTCTTTTCTGTTAATTGGGACCACTTGCTCATAATAACCTGAATCAAGCAACCGATCAGTCAGAAATAGCAACATGCTGGTCAAAAACAATTTGAGATTTTTAAAAAGATCCATGTGTCAAATAGTTAACGTACCTCTTACCACTCCCATAATGCTGGCCTTTGTAGTAATTTAATTTCGCTGTTTTTTTATTCTGTAGGTATCTATAATGTATGGCAGTAGTGTAAGCATTGACGTTGTTTTGGAGGGACCGTGGCTGACCACCAGCCTGGTTGACTGACGATTTGCTACCGTACTGGGTAAAACCTGGATTCAAAGGGCTCATAACAGGTTACAGTGACGATTGGAGGAGGCTTTACCCAGCAGTGGGTTACCTAATAGCTGTTGATGATAATGTTCACGTTGATTTTGTTAATAAACGTGAACATTTTTTATTGTGCGACGGGGATGTGTTTTGCCGTCATCTCACTTGATTTTCACGATATGACAAGAGCGAAAGTGGAAACACACTTTACCAGGAATCCTAAACAATTTGACGAACTGTCTATTTGATCTCTAAATGCCGGAACACAACAATTTTAGTATTGCAGTTATGGCGACAATATTTAATGACTATAATTATGCAATTTTATTATATTCCCTGGTCATCAAAGTAAATTATAATACAAAGGATTCTCAAGAGGTCGCTCCATCGTAGATTTATCTGACATACGCAAGTTTTGTGTATACCCAAAATAGTCCACGGATGATGATGATAATGATGACGCAAGTTTTGAGTTCGTGTAAAAAAAACTCGGCTAGTGCTTAATTTACATTACTTTAAGGAAACTAACCAGTCTCTGGTGAAATATTAATTACAATACACCACAATATATCAACTCGATTCAAATTCTTGATTTCAAATCGAAATCGATTAATTTATTCAGACTAAAGCCAGCTCGTCCCATTCAGGTTTTTAATTAAGCCGTCTTGTTAACTCTTAATAAGAGAACGCGTTCGTTTTCTTTTATTTTAGCGATAAATACTTTGCTGCTTACTCCGGCGATAATATGTTTATCAAAAGATTCATTCAATATGTAGGGTGTAACATACTCTTCGAAGTTATTTCGTCAACTTTTTGTTATATGGCTTGTAAAAAAGTGAATCATGTTAAATAGAAAATTATGAGTATAATAAATTAAAACATGAGGATTGAATGATGAGCTGACGGCAGATAGAAGTGATAGAGAAAATAATGGAAGAGCAAGTTGTGATAATCCAGTCTAGAGAGGGATAAGGGCAGGATGATGATGATTATATTATCGAGACATGACATTCAGAAGTATTGCTATTCTGTGACATAAATTCTGCATTTGAGTTGTCTTCATACTAAAGGTATAAACTACTATTCTATGATAGGCTCTAAACTGGGAATCTGTTGTTGAACAGTGAATTTTGAAAGGGTTTAAAGTTTTTGAAACTCCATGACATTCGTTTTTACTTGACTCTGGAGTCAAGGAAAGACTAGTGTCGTGTTATTCGCATATATTTAATCACGTATGTAATAAAGCTTCTCCTTTAATAAGATGTTAGATTGTCTGTACGCTATAGGTAGTTACTCAACTATCAATCTACCTATACAGTGAAATTTAGAGGTTGTGTTGAAAGATTTTGAAACACTATGAACAATATAACCAATTGTTTTGATTTATTTTGATAATAATTACGATGTTCTGACTAAATTGAATAATATGATATTTTATTTTTACATTTTGTTCTGATACTTGTTCCTGATCGTTCTGATATGATTATTGTTTTATAGTGTGTTCCATTTTAATGTATGTTAAATTGAAAACATAAATTTATGACTTTATTTGACTCCATCAAAGAAATAATAATGTGATAATATTATTTGCAATTATTTAATGAAGGTATAATGATAATATATATATATATATATATATATATATATGATTCTCCATTATGAACAAGATGTGGGGTCTTATTCACACATTACACACACCGGGTTAATAGCTGTGGGTGTTTTGTGAGGTGGTAAGTTATTTAAAATAATTGCTTAATTTTGAACGGATATGACCAAGATAAAATTCATCTGCAAATATTACAGTTATTTGAGTACTGGCGACAATTATTATTTTATTACGCTACTTTTACAACCCATAATATGAGTAGGTACAGGTTTTATCGCTTGTTAATTGTATGTGTTGTGTTTGAAGTTTACAAAAATCCCTATTCATGTAAACTTATATGTTATTATATTTTTTTTAAGTTAGCCTAGTGATCGTGTAATTTTACCTACGAATAATATAAGAAAGATGATTATATTTTATGCTCATCCAGTTTTGTTTGTAAGGTATAACTTTAATATAAGTATGTAACCTACAGTAAGCGTTACCTTGCCTTAACACAGTGAAAACTAAAACGGAGGGTAAGGTTTTTGTAACAAACTGCAACCTATTTAAACTAATAACTTTAATCGCATTCGTAGTTTTAGTTTGGTTACAAAGTAAGAAGACCCTGTAATTTTGAAAAATTAAATTATCTATACATAAGATAAAATATATAGGCACCTACTACCCTACCCTACATATGTGTTTAGCTAAGTTAGGTAAGTGAATATCTTTTTTGCATGATTGTTTATTTTGTACCTAAATATGTGAAATAAAACTTTTTATTTTATTTTATTATTATTTATTACGATTTGGATAAACTGTAGAGTAAATTATAGATTAATCAATAAAAAAATATGTAACATGGATAACTGAAATGTTTGTGGAATTTTCCGTATAATTATTTCTCACCGTCCCTTTGTTGGGATAAAACAGTACTTTGTGGATAGGAAAATGGTGAATTATGGACATTCACAAACCGGTGAACAGCAATCTTAATGCTTATTGATGATAGCCAAGTGTTTGACCACCAACTCACTCGGAAAACAAGTAAAGATGTGGCCTAAGATGGAGTTCGTTTGTCTAAAAGGTACCAGTTTACTCTGGACTTGAAGACATTTATCACATTCATCTGAAAATGTAATAACTATTTATAGACTTTTATCACAACGTCATCTAGCCTCAAAGTAAGCAAAGCTCAATTTGCGAGCTAGATCACGGAGAATATGAAAAAATAAATTAAATATGTTAAACACATACACATGATACAATATTACACACGTAAAAACAGCAAATATTTATATTTTCATCACATAAATACCTGTCTCGGATGGGATTCAAACCCACAACCTACAGCGCAAAAGTCAGAGCTATAACTAACTGAGATAAGACGTTTGTGCTGGCTATTCGAATTATACAATACAAGGAAAAATAAAAGTAAAACACTAGAAGAAACAAAACAGCAGTTTCCGATCCAACCGCGTGCTTTTTTAGTCCAATCCAAATATTTGGATTAGATTATAAAATACAGCAAAATTTCCAATTCAAATCCAGTAGATAAACAATGTCATTATTCCCTTCAGAAAAGGCGAAAGCTCTACACAACAAACAGTGGTCAAAGCATACTCCTAAAACCACCTTTGTTTCTGGCACCATTTTAGGCCAGGCCCCTATCGGGCGAATTCCTATTCCTCCATCGTTGGCTTAGGGCTATGCCGTAAATTCTAGAGCTGTATACGATTTTGTTTAACAGTGTTCGAGGATAGTGATGGACGAATTATTCTAGATCCTATCCGTATACGGAAAGGCACCAATATCTTACCATTTCTTCATGAACCTTGCTGCAGCTGTATACCTAACGGTTTAAAGTGTTTACTAGATTCAGCGTAATAACCTTTTCTGGTAGAAGCAAATATCTAACATTAATTATGATAAATTCATAATTTAAGTACTTTTTTTTTTTTAATGAAGTGTCCAAACTAAATAAAAACTTGTGTAAGACTACGCAAAACCTTAAGACTTTTTTCATACAGTAACTGAATACTACGGATTCAATCCCAGGGAGGTACACAGGTGCTTGGTTTATATGGTGGTGTACACTAATGTGTACCTCCCTGGGATTGAATCCGTTTCAATTGAATTTATCTTACCTAAATCTTCTTATAACTTCTAAATTGTCGTATTATAACAGTTCCTCAGTATGTTGAGGATTCCGGGTGAAGTACGCTTTCACTGTCGGCCTTATCATTTGAAACCAGATGAGATGAAGGTCAATGCTTGCTAGCTACTGCTAGCTACAGTACAATAAAAAAAATATTAAAATTTATACTAAATAGAACACACGAATGATATTATATTAGATATATAACACTTAAATAGTTTTTAAGTGTTATATATCTCTTAACTAACTCTTTTTTTTCTAGTTTCCGTATCTTTCCGAAAATCTAGTTCCAAAAATTCAGCACATCACTGATGGAGACCGCTCGATATGTAAATGTCCTAATGTCTGGAGGTGTGTACCTACGTTCTTGCAAGTCTGCAAATACCTTAATCTGTTCCTTTCAGTGGTTTGAATTTATTTACCTTGGGATTAGACGTAATTGAAGTGTTCCGAGGGTTAGGGCCAATGATCGCGGGTATTTTATTTTATAAGAGCCAATAGTAGGTACCAGGACTGAATCGGTAACAATATGAAAATACGAAATAAAAAACTTTTTTTTTTTATCGTACGACGAAGAAGCGCTTGGCCTTCATCTCACCTGGTAACAAGTTAAGATAAGGCCGAAGGTGGAGGCGCACTTCACCCGGAATCCTCAACAAACTGAGAAACTGGCCTATCTTACCTCTGAATGCCGGAACACAACATTTTTTTAGAATTGTTATTATGGCGACAGAATTAGGTAAGATGGTGGTAGCTAGCCAGGCGGACTTCAACAAAGTCCTACCACCAACCAAACCAAGCACAATATATTGTACTCCCCATGGGGATCGAACCTGGGACCTCTGGATCTGAAATCTGTGCAAAAAGGTCATTTTATCACCTCGTTTTGTCGTTTAAAAAATTAGGGGATTAAATCCCTGGCAAATTGGGCGATATCGTTACGATTGGCAGGTATAGATGTGAGTAAAAATTTCGGAAAGACACAAGCTTTGCTTCTGTCAAGTGTCACGTTACTGTATTAGTAAGTAGAAGAAGTGAGTAGTTTTTTGGTAGTATTAGTAATTTTAATTTCCTAATTGTAGATAAAAGTTAAACACAGTTTCTACGTCTATAGAAAAGCATGCTCAATTGTGGTATTTATTCTCGCTCAGGTGTAAAAAAATGTACATTCGGACACTTTGTCCGAATTTAATGTGTCCGAGGCATCAGAAACTCGCCTAAACCTCGAAGTTCAGAACCAAATAGGTAAGTAATGTAAGTTCTAACAAAGCCTACAGGCTGAGATATTTTCCTTATTAATACCTACAGTACCTTACTAGTGGAACGCCCGAGATTTTGTTCCTGTCATCCAGTGGTGATCGCAACGCCACCTACCGGGTCTAATTGGCAATCTATACTATTAAAGAACTCTTTCAAACACTCACAAAACAAAATAACATCTAAATAGATCTTGCCGTTTTGGAGGAGTTCAGTCACAATGGTTGTCTCTACCTTTATTATTCATACTGGTAAGGAACTCTATGCCCTCGACTGTTTTTCCGCACCTATACAATCTTCAATTAGATAAGAAAATACAGGTTCCTTTTAAACAAGCGTGCTCCATCTTAGGCCACATCTTTACTTGTTTTTCAAGTGAGTTGGTGGTCAAAAGCTTGACTACCATCAATAAAAAAGTAGAAAAAACATTAACGTAGGTACAGAAGATAATTCATAAAGAAGTAATTCATATAATTACCTACTTATGTAGTAAAATATCTCGCCTAGGAAACCAGCAGGCTATATTATCAACAGCAGCGACGTATCTCAGGCTTTGTACCACCCTCAACTCGATTATCTTACGAGCGATGCATCGAGATAGCGGTAATCGAATCGAGCCGAATTTATACTCGATACGCTTCCGTGTCTTGCGAGCCGATGGTTCCGTCTTGTGATGCAAATTGCAGTGGATTAGATTCATCATTGTGGTCTAATGAATGTATTAAATAGTCTAATCTGTTAGAGAATGCTTGCTACTAGAACCTGGCTGATTATAATATTAATTGGTTTACCAATTGGAGTTAGCGTATGTACAATTTATAGCAAACTGTGCATCTATCGATGCTTTCTTAATCTCAGATCAAAAGTGTAAAACAATGGGGATACCAGAGCAAAAAAATACCTTTTTGATAGTAGTTATTTTCGATTTCGTCTTAATAACCCACAGATATTTTTGTTTAGATCCGATAGATTATTAAACACACTTAACTCTTACTAACCCTTACTTAACTTCTTATATAAATACATATTAATACATATTTTATATGATTCTAAAAATACTGATACATAAATATGATATATATAAATATATATATACCTACCTAAAATTTTAATAATGTCTGTCGTGAAATAATAATAATAAAGATATAATAAAACGGTGAAGCTCAGAGATGACCTGTTAAATGTTCAAATGTTAGCATTGGTTTCAGATCCAGACCTACTTCCAGACCTTCAGACCAGACGAACTAATATGTGGTTTAAAAAAACTGAAAGTTATGTAAATAAAGGTTGGTTGTTAGCTACGGGCAGTCACTGGTTATCAAAGAAGCAGGTAAATTTGTATCCCTAGGGGGTACAAATTTGTGTTGACCCCAGCACAAATGAAACCTGGGACATCTGGGACTGATACCGGTGGTTGAATCACTAGGCTACACAGGTGGTAAAGCTTTACGAGAGCATATATTTGTTAATACTCCGTTGCACACACGTATACGCTCATAAGTATTAGGATACAATCTTAAAATAAAAAGGCACTGTAAAGGCGACCTTAATCATAATTCTAATAGAGCTCCCTCCATTAGAATTATCGTTTCTAGTTTAAACTAAATAATACATTATAATATAACCCCGTGGTCAGAATGTGTCGTTAGAAGAATAATTTAGTATTATCATCATGATACTTTGGACATCTTGAAACAGTCTTCCTAAATTTATAAAGGTAGCTTTAGCCACTTTTGCTCAGAGTGCGCTAGGGAATAAATATTTTGCAGTTGTGTTATTTATTTTAATATTAACAGTAATGACTAATGTTTTCATGTATTCTTTTTACTTACTACTACTTACTCCTATGGCGCAGAAACCCAAAGTGAGTCTTGGCCTCCGATACGACAATTCTTCACTTTCCCCTGTCCTTCGCGGTGTCTTGCCAGTTATTGGCTCCAAACTCGCGCAGGTCAGCTTCGAGTCTGTCACTTCAGCGCCAGCGATACTTGGGACGACCAACAAACAGGTCGATGGCCAGCTGGTCTACACACATAATGATGATGTATTATTTTTTAAAGGTATGTTATTTAACTCATATATTATGCTACATGCGCAAGTGCTGTAGCAAGAAATGAGTTCTTAACCACGTTGTGTACACATGTTTTGCCCATAATTGTTTTATCGACGTATGCCACATTGGGATTTAACCGCACCTGAGTTAATGGTACCCTAGTATTTATTTTTTTATATTTTTTACTGTACCGGGAAGCGCTTGGCATTAATCTCACCTAGTTACAAGTTGAGATAAGGTCAAAGGTGGCGGCGCAATTCACCGGGAATCCTCAACTAACTGAGGAACTGGCTATCTTACCTCAACACAACAATTTTTAGTACTGTTGCTATGGCGACAGAATTAGGTAAGATGGTGGTAGCTAGCCAGGCGGACTTAAACAAAGTCCTACCACGAACCAAACCAAGCCCAATTCTTCCCCTGGGGATCGAACCCAGGACGTCTGGATCTGAAATAGTGGTGGGTTGAACCGCTAGACCACAGAGGCGGATATTTTTTTTTGTTTCTCGTGTTATGATTGTGTTTTGTGTGCCAAATAAATAAATGTATTAGAAAAGGGATAAGTGTGAAGGGATAAATGTTCTGCAGTAACTTTCCGTATGGTGTATTGTGCATTGCCCCCAGTTGAGCTATTTTGACCCTAGACAGCCCAGTTCCGCAGGTCCTTGGGTTGACGGCAACATTGTTCCAGAGTCACCAAAGATAAGCTATGCACAGGACTGCAAGCTGTGTTGAATGAGCTGCTGCAGTCCAGATTTTTTCCTTCCTTCGGGCGTGGCTGTGTAGTGTAAAGTTACGTGCTCTACTGTCTCTTTCTCCTGTCTGTGTCAGCTTAAGCAAGGTATTAGCTTTGTAAACTATGTACAAATGTATACTCCCCTTGGGTATTGAACCCAAGACCTCTGGGTCTTTTACCTCTTGGCGAACCACTAGACTACAGAGGCGGATAACTAGTTGAATTTAAATTCAACTAGTTATCTTAACTAGTTGTCCCGGTATGTAATTTCACTATCAATCGAAAATCAATCTACTCTGAAATGAATATGCGATATCAAAGGATGTGTCTGTGTGTGGTCTGCAAACTCCTACTCAAAGGTCGATTATTGACCACTACATCAAAAGCCTACTAATCATATTTATCTACAGCATGTATCTAATACATTGCTACCTATACATAGCTACCTATTGAACAGTCTGGAACAATGCACGCAATGCAGTGACAAGACGTACGGCCTATTATGACTGGATTACTATAGTAATTCATGCGTCGTCGGCTGTAGCTATTCACCACTACGGCAATGTTACTGAAGAACGCCGGCGATATAAATGATACAAAATATAGAGAAGACATCGATTTAAGAAAGTACGTATGTAGTTTCATTACGACTTATGATATAGACAAGCGTAAGAGAGAAGGCTGGATTTTTTTTTTCCTGTTCGGGCGCAGTGGCCCGGCCCGCGAGCTCATTCCCTCAGACAATATCCGAGACTTTATTTTTCTTATTATAGGGAAGGGTGTATAGAAGTGTCTGTATAGTAGTCTAGACTACTATATAGATACTAGACAGACTATTATAGGGAACACGTTACACAAGTACACAAGTACAGACCTACTATAGGACTAGTCCTATAGAAATTCTGTATTTGTGTACAAGTAATTATTTTATTTCAAGCTTCTTAAGCTATTCATCTGTCCTGTCTGTTTACATGCATGATACAATTTTAAGTTATCTTAGTATCTATCATAAGTTATCATCTATTTTCTTGTTTTTTTTATGTTGCATTTACCTACATTACATTTACTTAATAAGAAAACGTGTTTTCTATCGTTATTACTCACTATATTACTATGTTACATTGCTGTTTTTTCATATATACAACTATATATGTTCAGCAAATTTTATACATCCATGTTTCTTACTAAGCTTGTTTTCCTGCTAGGCTTAAACATTATTCTAAAGGTATATTTTTAGTCTCTTAATTATTTACATTTTCTTATATCCTATTATCCAAATGTGTTTCTTATCGTTATTTCTTACTATTATGTTATTACATTGCCATTTTGTATACATACAATTATATATGTATAGCACTAGTTATACATCTTTATTTCTTATAACTACCTTATTTGCTCATTTTAAACAATACTCTATATAACTATTTCTGATATTCTTATTCCTAATACATTCATGTGCAGTTTCTTTACTTATTACTGTATTCATGTATTGCTCAGCTTCGAATCTTTCCCTACCGTATACTGGGCATTCGTACAGTATGTGTGTTATACTTTCCCTTATTCCAGGTTCGCAGATGCATGATGGATCCTCCTTACACTTGAAGCGATTCAAGTATTCGGAGAATCCACCATGACCCGTCATAACCTGCGTTCGTAGACCCGCTGGCTTGATTTGAGGCCCGTTTCGCCTGTTTTATACCTATCATTCCATTATTTTAAGGTTTCATTTCTTATTTTCTTTTTAACGTAAGATGTCGGGCAAAGGTCGTCCACGGGTTTGGTCTTACTTCTAAGGGCTGCATCCTTTGCCAGTTCGTCTGCTCTTTCATTGCCTTCTAGACCCGTGTGTGCTCTAATCCAAAATAAAGACACAGCTTTACCTTGGTCTTCACACTCCCTCAGGTTTTGGCGTGTTTCCACTGCGAGTGGGTGTAAAGACATCTGATTTGTCACAGTTTCTAGAAACGAGCTAGAGTCGCTGTATACACCAAACGTCGTTTCTCAGCGCTTTAGGATTTCCCGTGTGGCTTTACATATGGCCAACAATTCAGCCTGGTAGACGGTGCAGTAGGAGCAGCTTTAATTTGTGGGTTTTAATCTCGGCTGTATTATTCCATACGGATATTGCAGCTCCGACCTTGCCCTTAATTTTACTACCGTCCGTGAGCATTCGGACTGCGTAACCGCTGTGAATGTTCACCTGCTCTTGGTTTTCTAGGCTTCTTAATTCTAGGCTTATATGCTGAGCGGGATGTGGTTGGGCGGTAAAAGCAGACTTCTTCTCCATCTCTCTTCCTCCTAGTGTCGGTCGGGGGCTCCTCTCTTTCCTCATACAGGAGGCGGCTGCCTCCTTGGACAAAATGAAATTGCTTCTTCACGCCCAACTTCCTTACCGCCGGTACCCAAACGCTTGCTGTACTACAACGGTTGCCTCTTTCCAGATCGTTGGTAAGTGTCCTTGCTCTAGATATTTGTTTGCCAGTGGTAGGTAAAGTTTTGGGTCCTGTACTATTGCGTATTTTCAGATGTCCGCCGTAAAATCATCGGATCCGGGAGCTTTTTTGGGGTCAAAACTATTGGTTGCTATTTTAACCTCTTCGAGGGTAAATGGGGGATCATGACCTTCAGCATGCTTCCCGACATTTACTTGATCAGCCTCCTTTCCTTTTAACTGATGGTCTTTGGTGTCATCCTCCTTTTTGTCTTCAGGATATAATTTTTTGGCCAGCATTTCAGCTGATGCTTTTGAGAAAAATGCTTCTATGAGGAGTATTATAATTTAATATCTGATATAAGGATGTTAGTCACACATGGAAATCAGAAACAAATGTGAGGTTTCTTTATTGGTACGCGATAAATAAATGTGAAAGGAATTAAGGCCTGCATGATTACGTACTGTAAAACGCGTCTGCGAAACGTTACGGTGAAATAGACATACAAACTTATAATCTTGAAAAATATTACCCTCCTCAGGCATTCGGGTAATAAACAAATAATGGTTTTAGTGATGAATATTTCTTATTTAAAAATAGTTTTTTGTACAGTAAGCTTTGTTAATGCAGTTCGCAGCATTGAATACGCATGGTGGGCCAGACCGGTTCGCATTATACCATTCCAGCCCACCGCGTGTCCGGTACGGTTGGTGAAAAAGATAATACCTACACTTTTTTATCAGTCAAACGTTTGACCCTAACATACTTGAAAAACTAAAAAAGATGAAGCCTGATCTATGTTACGCACGCTTGTCTAAAAAGGACCTATTCACTCTGGACGATTTTTTTTAAGGTTTGTAATTTCCTGCTTCATCCTAAAACTAACTGATCTGATTGAGCTAAAATGAAAATAAATATTAAAAGCATAGCAAGCATCATAGCTCAGTAGGTAGTAACTCTGCCTTCTGCGCTGTAGGTTGTGGGTTCGTTACCACCCAGGACAAACATTTGTGGGATGAATAGGTATTAATATGCTTTTTCTGTGTTTGGGTGTTGTATTGTATGATATGTATGTATGTAAAAAAAAGTATTTAAGCATTCTATCCGTAATCTAGTTCCCATATTACAAGCTATGCTTAGTTTGCGGCTAGATGGCGCTGTGTGAAATTAATGTTCTGTAATATTTATTTATTTCTGCGTGATAACGCACGCAGACCGCAACCAATAAATCAGGTGAAATGAAGGCCCCCGTAATACAATAAAAAAACGAAAACTTTATCTTCTTTTAAACATCACGTACCTACACCTAGATTAATCAAACCCCTTTGAGATTACTCTAGGTTTATGATATATACAATTTGTTATGGCAACAGTACAGAAACACAGATATCCTTCATCGTATCCGCTTAAAATAAAAATGGAACTTTTTAAAAATAAAGGTTCCTGACCTGAGCAAATCAAATGAGCTTACGTCGATTTATTCATCATTATTCAATACGAAAGCTCAATTCTGAATTTGTAAACATTCTCTTTTTCGGTTGTTTTTTTCTGATATTTAAAAAAATGGTTAAAATCCATAGTCCAAACCAAGGACGTCGCTAAAAAAAAACCCCATAGGATTTAAAATAATATTATGACATTACGTCCCTCCACACGTTTAAGCTCTTTTTCTTATGAAACAGCCGAATTATTTTTATAAACATAATGAATCTTTTATAATACGAGTATATGTTGTATACCTACTTTACTGTAATTTTGTGTGTAATTGATTACCTGAAAAATAATCAATTATCCCATTTATGTGCGTTTAACATAAGATTAGTTTGATTAAATATATTAAATAATTATGTAATGGAATCATATTTATAGAAAATGTAATTTTTGACGTATCATATTATGTATACCTACGCTCATGTTTAAAATAATTTATCATGCATTTAAAGGTATGTTTTAAACCTTGACCCTCAGCAGGGGGGATATTGATGCAAGGAGGATTCACTTCTTAGTTATTGACATCATCACTATCATCGCGGCCCGAAAGAGTACCACTGGTCTCATCCTCCCCCTAGAGTACAGTGCGGCAAATTAACATAATAAACATCTTGGCTGTTGTTGCATAGGTAATTAAGACGCCGCTGGGAAAAAAAGCAAATGCAAGGGACTTTATTCCAGCCATTTCGTAGGCGATTCCCAAAATCCTTTCTCAGGACCCCTACATCACGATAAGAATATAGGTTCTTAGAACCTGGGCAATAACGGGATTTATGTCCATATATAAATCCTGATATATAGCCTGTATCCCATCCTGACCCAGGATGGGATACAGGCAAGCCACGAGGATAAGTCACTTGTCGTAAATTAAAAAAGTGGTGTAGTATCAAACAGATGAGGCTAAGGGCTCCGTTTTGATATCGAAGTTACAGAGCTCTCAAAAAGGTAAGTACATGCATCCGGCAACTCTAGCTTGGGAAATGCGTCAATCGTCAATGATCTACACGACATTTTTTTATTTATAAGCGGTACATACATATATCGCCTACTATTATGGCCTAGTACCTATTATTGATGTTATCAGACCCATAATCTCGCAAACCAGTAAAAGAAACCCTTTTGAAGCGAACAAGATCACGAACTTGATATTTTAACAAGCAGACGCTTTAAATTTATAATGCCACCTTTGTATTCGACACTCGACGTTAACCAATTTCACAAGACTGTATAAAATATGCCGGTGTTGCCAGGACTTTTGCTACCGTAAAGAAATAAATAATATACCATATAAATCTACCAAAATTATATGAAAATTTGGTATGTAGGTAAACAGAGACGGCAAACCAGCATTTTATTGAATGATAAATTAATGCTTTTTATAATTTATTTTATATGGGAAACATCCAGATACAATATTTAAAAAGGTTAACATTAATAACAATTCCTAATCTATCAAAGTTTCCACTTTTAAGTAGTTTCAGAAAGGAAGTGGACGAAATGCTCAGTTGCAAACAAAAATATGAAACCAGAAAAACTTAATTAAAAATTTTAAATATCATACAATCGTTAAATAAAATTTCAATTCAAAACATAATTTAGAAGGGCGCTTTTAAAACTGTTGAGCCTTTAGTTACCTACGAATAAATACATTTGAACCATAGTTCACGTTGCGCGTGGCGAATGCATGTATTTTCTTTCACTATAGGTATGTCCATTAAATCAACAAGTTTGTAACTTGGTGTGATATGAATCTAAGGTATAAAATTAAAATCTATGAAACCGTCGAGCTAAAGTTGTATCCGCGCTCCAGAATGAAAATGTATCACGCGCATTTTTTGTAATTGGTCCAAACAGAACCTACGGTGCGAGTTCCACTCGCACTTATCTTGTTTTTTTATTCAAGCATTGATATTTTCATAAAAATCACAACACAGCGCACAATGCCACGTTTTTACTAATTAAAATGTGATTGAAAACCTGCTAAAAAAACATTTTTTGCACAATGTTATTCACAATTCCATAGTCATTTGTAAGTCATAGGTATTCATTAGCCAGCGGCACTCGCGTTTTTATAAATCAAGTTATTCGTTACGCCCCAGACCGCATTGTCCTCGCCGCGTGCGCGGAAACGAAAAAAAAAAGAAATCCCTTTCGAATTTCGATCACGTCAAAATATATTCCGTTGAAATCGCGATCGCCATTGGCGGAGATTTTGCTTGTTCTACAGTGGTTGCAAAATATTTTACCAGAAATGAAAAAGGTCTGTCAGGACCTTTTGACCTTTTGACCATGAGGACAGCTATTTCTGGATGCATGATTGTATGGTCCCTTGTTTTTTTGTTGATTATATGAGTGATACTTTGTCAATAAATCGTAGATGTTGTTTTGTGTCTATAATTTGGCATCCTTTGGGTACGGAACCCTTAGAAAATAGTAAAAATTGTTGCGAAATCATTTGTCTTATAAATTAGGCAATATCTACTTCAAATACCAAAAAATGTTTACGAACTCCTTAGAAACAGTGCGTTACGGACGCAAATTACGGTGCGCAATTGCAAATATTTTGCGAGCACTGTAGCCCGCCAATAGTAACAAGCAATGACGGCAGAGCCAGAACAATGGCCGCGGTGAGTATCGATGGCACTTGTCAAAAAATAAACGCGGGCGCGACCGCCGGCCGCATGATAGCGTTTTGTTCGTTTTGTGCGCGTGAGAAATGCGTGGATTAAGCTCAGTGTGTGCCGCCTTTATCTTGCGGGTTTCTTTACACTCTTTATGATAAAAGAATGAAAATGTTGTGGTCTCAGGGCAGGGCATTTGTATTTTTTATATAAATGATGCGTCAGCTATATAGCATGACCTAGGCTTGTCAAATAAGGTCTATGAAAGAGCGAGCTTTCCCAGAAGCTAGCTGTCTCACGCACAGAACGAATAATAACAAAATTGAATGTTCGATAAAATAAATTGGAGAGAGATTAATTTTGAAGGAAACACATGTTTTCACAATGGAACGGATGTACAGATAAATTCGATTTTTTTCCTTGTCTAATCTGCTTTTTTATATTTTGTACTTGACGCGCGGTTAGATTAAGCTCTACTCAGTAGCCATCTGTTTATGTTAACAATAATTCAAAAGAATTGCAGTTTCTCGGAGGGAATCTCCATCGGAAGTTTCCGATTTCGATCCGATAAGGCTTTCCGAATGTTTGAATATACCTATGGTGGTGTCTGGATATATGACGCTGTATGAGTGACCAGTCCATTGACTCATCTCTCACTCTCTGTCAGCGAATGCTATTGCAAGATCCTGGATGTTGCATCTCAGTCGTTCAGGACGTAAATTTGTTTTACGTCCAGTTAAAGTTGTAAATGATGGGTAAGCTCTTAACTCGTTAAGTGCTCAGACCCTAGCTACCTATTTATTTATTTAATTTATTGGAAAATCAACGGCTATTTTATTTTAGATAGATTACAGTAATAATAACAGAAAGCTGATTACAGATTTTCACGTATAGTAACAAAATTACTAAAAATAATGTGAACATAGGTACACAAAAACTCACTTGATAATGCCATGGAATTTTATACCTACATGTATAAAATAAATGTATACAGGAGTAATACTTATTACTTATAATACACAATCTGCAAACGACCCAATTCATGTATAAGCGCAAACTTACAACCAATTGAACGTTACTAGAATTTCCATTTTCCTTACAATATGTTCGAAACTAATCTTCAATACAACCTGAACTATTGAGCCTACGCATTCCCTTATTAGGCTACCAGATGCTTCTTAACATTATTGCTGTTCAGTTACCAGCTTAACCAGGCCCTTCATAACTTCAGAATAAATGAACAAGATGTTGGTTCCGTGAGGTCTGCGTAAGGTGGTGGAATATTGAAATAAAGTAGAAGATGTAGGATAGGCGGCGACAGAATACGCTTAGAATTTAAAATTAGGTGCAAAATATAGGATCGAACATTGTTCAAGTATTTGTTGTTATTGTGGTATGGACTGGACTAGTTTTTTAAGACTCAAACTGTTATTTGAATTTAATAAATTTGGCTGAATTTTACAATATCAATGGCAATAACCAGGTACTTTTGGAAGTAGGGTTTATATGAAAGGACTTGTGGAACACCCAGAAATAATTTACCATCACATCCGTGGAGATTTCCTGATATCCTTTCTAAGTGCACACAGTCTCAAGGCTCTCTTTTTTGGGCTGTACGTTGACTCTCAGTCAGTTAGTTACACGAAATTGATATTGATGAGCATTTGTATAATACAGTGATCTAGACCGATTTCATTGGCTTCTGAAGAAAACCCGTATGAAGTATGTTAAATTAAGAAAAAAAATATTTTGATATAATTATAGATATACCTGGGATACGGGGCTAAGGATTAGGAAAGCTAGATCAATTACAATCAGCACACGAATGCCCAAAGATCTAATTAGAAGGCTTGGGCACGCGAAATAGCGTGCAAACACGAACCGGCCAGCTAATATTGTAAATGGATATTGAAGCTGTGACTACGACTTCTACCTGTATTTATCGTAAATGATTAGTTTCTATGGTGAATAACGTACATAATGTACATGACACTGTACACTAGAATGTGAGTGATTAAATTCTCTTTGCTACAACATCAGTACATGACGTACACATCCATGTGTTGAGAGCTACACTAGAATGCAAGTTTAACCGTTTAAAGTGTAACCGGGTAACATGGTCTAGTGGTTCATCCCACCGATTTCAGATCCAGAGGTCCTCGGTTCGATCCCCAGGCACAATATTGTGCTCGATTTGGTTGGTGGTAGGACTTTGTTTAAGCCTGCCTGGCTAGCTAACACCATCTTACCTAATTATGTCGCTATAATAACAATTCTAAAATTGTTGTGTACCAATTTTAAGGCATTTAGAGGTAAGATAGCCAGTTCCTCAGTTTGTTGAGGATTCCGGTTGAAGTGCGCCTCCACCTTCGGCCTTATCTCAACTTGTTACCAGGTGAGATGAAGGCCAAGCACTTCCCCGTCATACAGTAAAAACCAATTCAACTAGTTCCTCTTAATGGTTTTCTAGTGCGAAACTGCAAACGAGCATCGCATCCATCTGTCAAAGTTGCCAAACCAGAATGAAGTGAACTCCTCTTTGTGTGTAGATACAGGATGAGTGAGTTTTATGTTTCGAAATAAAAATATGACAACTGGTTTTTATCTGGTCCTTTTAAGCACCAAATACGTTACTATAAAAAACCCTCAAAACTCAGTTAGTAAAAACTCTGCCTTCAACGTTATTGGTTGTGGGTTCGATTCCCACTTAAGACAAACATTTGTATGAAGTACATGGTAATATTATAATTCAATTGTTTGTATGTCAAAAAATGTATTATGTGGTATTCATTAATCTATGTCCAATATATTCAGATGGTTGGTACAAGCTTTGTTTACTTTGTACGGGCAAGATGGCACTAACATAAATTAAATTTTATCAATTTATTTATTTTAATGCTACATTGCCACATGTTGGTGGAAACTGAGGCTTCAGCTCTAACTAGCACCTACAAAAAAAACACAAAAGGAAAGTTCAAGGAAGAAAATGAGGACAATATAAATTACTAAATGGTAACTGAAATGCACTGTTAGAGACCTTATATATATTATGAACACAATCGTGGAATATATCCACAGTTGGAACTCCTGTGAAAATAATTTAAAATAGGAATTGCTCGATGGATCGCACGGCCAAAACCAATTACATTTGTATTTCGTATTTTTCGTCGTATTTTGTATGTTATATTTGTATTACGTGGTATTTGTTTCTCTCATTCATTTTAAATCAATAAATGTTATTATGACACAAAAATTCACAAACCACGACGGGACTCGAACCCGCATCTTTTCCGTCGTGGGTTGTGAATTTTTGCGTCAAAATAAAATTTGTAAATGTTGTGACGAGCAAGTGCAATCACTTGAAATACAAACATTTGTTTAAAAATTGTTTTCTAGTGAAACGATCCTTATTTGGATTATTAATCAGTAACCTTTGAAATTTATTACATTTTTACTATCTGTTGCTAAAGCCATATTATGTGTACACATTCTGTGAAAAATTTAATCTGTAAACTTTTTCACTTTAACGAATCATACAACCCACCGACAGACAGACGGACGGATAGCGGATGCTTAGTAATAGGGTCCCGTTAGCACCCTTTCGTCACGGACCCTAAACTACACCCTGGCAGCAAGAACTGACAGAATAAAATTTACATTCTATCGACAGAACTGTATTATGATTTTTATTTCATGAAATAAATAGTTTGATTAACAATGGATAATAAATGAATTTGGTTGGTGGTAGTAGCTCCCACCATCTTATCTAAGTCTGTCGCCATTAGAACAATTCTAAATTGTTGTGCTTCGGCATCTAGAGGTAAGATAGTCAGTTCCTCAGAAAGTTGAGGATTCCGGCTGAAGTGCGCTTCTAGCTCCGGCTTTATCATACCTTGAAACCAGGTAAATGAAGACAAAGCGCTTCCCAGCGTAAAAAAATAAAAAAGAATCCCAATAAAACTAAGTTTAGTTTTGCAACACCATGTACAATTATTGTACAAGCCAGAGCATCCATACCACGGCTGGCGCGTCATTGATTTATGATTTATGACGGAGGAACTGTTGCAATAATTACTCGATGGACTCGACTTCCTGACAGATAATGTACTCGCGATTGGACTACAAGTCATCGTGAGTTCTAGATCTAGCCTTGATATACGAGTACATAGCGCTTATTTAACGACGTCCGAGTATTACTTGACAGATGACTTAAGAGTTGACTTTGAGTGACTTAAGAGAAGAGTTTTGAAGACTTAACCGCCTCTTTGGTCTAGTATCAGATCCAGAGGTCCTGGGTCGAACCCAAATCTCTAAAGGATTTTATTGTAAAAAAACATTATACAATATTGTGCTTTTTTTTATACAAAATTAATTTATTCAATAAAAAGTAGGATTAAACTAACTATGTACAAAGGAATCAGTCAGATTACCTAAGGACCGTTACAAACGGCCTATAGGTAACTTAACTGTTCCAGACAGAAGCGTGTTTGGTTTGGTTGGTGGCAGGACTATGTTTAAGTCTGCCTGGCTAGCTACCACCATCTTATCTAAGTCTCCGCCATAACAAAAATCTTAAATTGTTGTGTTCCGGCATTTTAGAGGTAAGATAGCCAGTTCCGCAGTTAATTGAGGATTCCGGGTGAAGTGCGCTTCCACCTTAGCATATCATAACTTGACATGACATGACAGTCAAACACATCCCCGAAGTAAAATAAAAAAAGACACGTAAATAGAAGAGAGTATGATTTATAATTCTCAAGTAGCGGCACTAAAACATTGTGGAATAGGGCCATATTATTATGTAGTTTATAAGCGTTTAAGCTGATTTAAATATGGCACAAAAATGCGGAAACTGCGTCAGTACCTTCTTTGCTCAATAGTTAGAGCGTTTCCAGCTTGAGGAAATGATGCCGGATTCCGTCACGGGTTGTGAATGTTTGTGTCATTATATTTTTAAATTAATTATAATACATAGTAGAAAAGCTATGTTTTTTCTCATAGGGATCATATTCAACTTAGCGTGGCTATAAACATTATGAATCTCGCTTGTTATTATGTACCCTAGATACCTTTATTAACTTCACATATTCTGTGAACTTATGTACAATTACAATAGTTATTAAATCTTAGAACTAGAAACAACTGGGTTTTCTTAAAAAGAGTAGGTATAGGTAAACATTAAATGTGGTGCACATTATGAGTCAATATACCTTAAATTCTATTTAATATAATCATAGGTCATCATAAAAAAAATATATATACAGAAATAAGTAATACATTAATCATGACAAACTAGATTAAAATAATAATGAAGATTATCAGGCATTATTGCTATCAAATGAATAACTTAATATTTTATTTGAGCAAAACCTGCTAATTTGGATCTGTTTTTTTTTGTTTGTCCATGGTCGGTGAGATAAACAGGTAACTTATTAGATGATACGTACATTTTGAACAGTTTGTAGTATAATAATTTCAGATGAGAGTATTTTCTTGTTGCATACTTTTTTATATTTTTAAGGTTTTGTTTTATCATTTGTGGGGTTTCAGTTTTTTAACATACTTATAATTTACAATATGCTCATGTAAATATATTAAATGATTGTGTAGCTGACTGACTGACAGTCAACACACAGCCCAAAAACTCAAAAACTCGTGTAGCTAACTAAATCAACGCACTGCACAAAAAAGAGGTTCTAAACTCTGACATTTCCAGGGTGGCATTCTTTTGTAGTGTAGGGGTGCACTAAAAAGGACTTTGAAAAATTCCCGTGGGATTACGTTAAAGTAGTCCTGAGCATTCCCTAGTATTTTACTTAAAACCCTACTTCCAATAACACCTATATATTGCCATATTCAGCAATATATAGGTCTGAATTTCACAACATGATAATTATGTTGTGAAATTCAGACCAGTTTAAGTTTTGGCACATATTTAGCGCAAAACACGGTAACGCCATTAAAATTAGTAACATTATGGTGTACTAAAGCGATAGTTAACATAGTTTGTGTGGACATCCCAATAATTTCACGAACTCCCGACAATCTTGGAAACGCTGCTATTTCCAGTTGAGATTACTATTAAGCTCGCTGCACACTGGCGACTTTTAAATAAACTATACTTGGTTCTAAATTCAAGATACTTCTCATTAGAATACAAATAATTAAATTAATAATTATACAAATTTTCCAATTATGTTTACGATGATGATGATGGCGAATCTCTGGGAAAACCGAAATAAATAATTAAAGCCATGATGTGAAAATTTACCGGCCAAGTACGGGCACGCAAACTTAAGGTTCCGACCCACATTTTAGAGCTAAAAATCACATCTCTTGTATCACTCCTTTCATTTTAAATTATCCTTACTTTTTATATCATAGGTATGATATAAAAAAAAGTGCTTTTACATCTTTTGCCGCTTTAACATCATACTATATGTTGTTAAAGCGGCAAAAGTGAAAGAAATACTGTGAACATTTTAATCTCTATCTATCTCTTCATCAGATGGACTTTCTTTAGTGTTATGTATTATATTTTTCGACCAAACGAACGTTTTTTTTGATAATGCAATGATGGAAGAGAGAAAAGACAGTAAATAAATCACAAAAACAAACTTGTCCAAGATTTTTGTAGTTCACTGGCGACCGGATGGTCGCGTTTCTGAACAGGCGGAAGATTTGACGTTTTAAAATTATGCCCAAAATTTTACCGAATAAACGATTATTGATTTCAATTCAGATTTTCTGTATAACAGATGCTCGAACACCACTCAACGATAGCTAACCCCCATTTTCCCTACGACTTTAGTATTTCGCAACAGAAAAAGCCGTTGAAAATCGTAAGTCTCCACGAAACCTTACGACGTGTCAACTGCGCGTAAGCGTCGCCGCGTCTAAACTGGCCTGATTTATTTTATCGCGTCGGTAAATGAGTGCGCCTGGTGCTGATGAATCGCGCTAACGTTTAGAGCACAGCGCTTGGCTGTTAGGACTACTGATTCGACGTGGATTTGTATAATCTAGGCACAAAAAATGAGAAAAAAATGGGTATGTTCTGACACTGCTTTACTTCACACATTATGTGTGTGCAAAATAGAAATAATGATACAAGGTACCTTAAAATAAAAAAGTATAGCAGAGTTTTCTACTTTTTACTGTTAATATAAAATAAGTACATTCATGCTATATTAAACATACACAACATATAATACCAATAATACATGTCTGGTTAATACATACTAATGTGTATTTTTTTTATTGTACGACGGGGAAGCGCTTGGCCTTCATCTCACCTTACAAGTTGGTTACAAGTTGAGATAAGGAATGAAGGTGGAGGCGTACTTCACCCGGGATCCTCAACTAACTTAGGAACTGGCTATCTTATCTCTAAATTCCGGAACACAACAATTTTTAGAATTGTTGTTACGGCAACAGAATTAGGTAAGATGGTAGTAACTAGCCAGGCAGACTTTACCAAAGTCGTACCACCAACCGAACCAAGCACATTATTGTACTCCCCCTGGAGATCGAACCCGGGACCTCTGGATCTGAAATCGATGAACCACTAGAGCACAAAGGCGGTTAAAACAACACACATACACAAAATCTATATGGATAGGCAGGTAGTGCTGTTTGACTCTGCTCTTGAAGATAGGAGTCGCGAGAGAGTAGCGCGGATATCGAGAGGTAGAGAGTTCCACAACCTAACTGAGTTCACAGTTAATGAACCACCATAGCAACTAAAAGAGTGATCAAGCTTTCCATAAGCAACCTCAGCCTCCATTGTCCATTACCACGCTACAATTATGTTTTGAAACTGCTGGTGGTACACATAAGGGCCATCTGAATGTGATTACTGACGCCTAGGGCTAGTGCGCTGCTGTAGTAGAAGGAAAATATTTAACAAGTTTCAAGCAACAAAGGGGTATGTGTGATGTACTTCCTAGTGCTCTGCCCCGGGTAATGAAATCGCTAGTTTTTGCTAGTGGTTACGGCTGAATGATCACAGCCCTAGTGGTAAGACCTGTGAGGACCACCTGGTACCGTTGGTGTATGGGAGAGCCAGGGGCTTCTGGAAAAACACCCTCCATTATAAGCCTTGTTCTGGCCTAGATCTAGACGAGCCTAGAGGTCAACCCATGATTTATAAAAAATGGCCGTCGACAGAATTGAAATATTTTATACCACAATTTGAAGTATTTTTTTTTTCAATGGGATCAAGGATCTAAACATCGTTAAAAAAAAACTAAATAAAACGCTTCGTTTCTGTGCTCGTTTGTTTTGACATTTTTAAATCTCTAAGTGCGTATTTCACTATTTCTGAGTAGCTATCTTGGACTAGTTTCTTTATCAGTTAGTAAAAATACTAACTGATAAAGAAAGAGAAACTGAGAAACATTTATAGACTGCAAAGGTAAAAACTGCCTTTTGAAAAATGTACCGTGATGTTCCGTAGCCAAGCGTATACACAACAATACACAGCAACTCTGAAATGTTAATGATGGATTGTTGAATGTTGTTGATTACCTAACTTTTACGATTTTGTATACCTTTGAGAACTACAAATAATAAATTCTAAGTTAAAATTTAAATCTCCAAAGCGTATTTTTAACTCACCACGTTACATTCATATCACCTTTCGATTATGCATAGAAGTTAAAAGTGTGTTTACTTTACAGGCGTCACGCCCAAAACGTCTCTTTGACCACGCTAATCTCCGAAAGTACTGAACCGATTTCAATGAAGTTTTCAATGGTAGATTGTGTAATATTTGGGTTGGCATTATTCGTTTAATTTATCGAAATCCAATGATAAATTAAAAAGATATGCGTGCATTAAAACAAAATGCTATAAAATATTATAAAAGTCAAAACAACTTTTTTACGTATATATATTTAAAAAAAATCGAATCCTGCCCTGAACCATTCACAACACATCATTGAAAACCACATCCAAATCGGATAAGCCGTTCCGGAAATACGCGTGCACAAACAAACGGACAAACAGACAAGAATTAAAAAATATGTGTTTTCTGCGTGTTTCAAATAGGTTATTTTTTTTTGAAATATTTAATGTACAGACACAGCTTTTCTAAGATTTTATTATAAGAATAGATATAGATCTGCGACAGCTAGAAATCTGTATTCCCACGCCGGCCGCCAGTCTGGCGCAACATGTCAATATGTGATTATGTGAAAATCCTTGCAATATCTGAGCAAGTCTCGTGGTCGTATTGTGTTTTATAGCTAGCAGTATTCAAAGCCTACTTTGCCAGACAAAATATTTGCTCAGGAACCGAAGGCAATCTCTGAAATCCAAATATTATCACAAGAAGTGTCATCCGAGTTGAAACGTTGCGGTCAATCGATTGTTGTTCTTAGCTCTTATGCAAATTGCGCTGGAGATTTTGCTACCGTTAAAATGTAAATAGGAATATTCGATTTTCATTATGTGTTATTGTAATAATAACATTTAATAAAAATTAAACCGACTTAAATGAAGAACATGATACACTTTCGTTTACCTGTATGACGTATTTTTTGCAATGATTTTGATGACAGTGTTTATTTTCAAGAAATTTCCAAATCGGTCCAGGCGTGTTCGAGTAATCGAGGAACAGACATGTAATAAAAAGATTCCGACGAATTGATAACCTCATAATTTTTTTGAAGTCAGTTATAAGAGCCAGCCAAGCATAAGATTCAATGAAATTGAGGAGTTAATAATCGTCCCCATCTGGTTGATATTCTATTTATTAGGACTAAGCGCTTAAAAATATTTTATGATGCGCACTGCAAAGACTTGGAATCAAGTATTCAAGAAGAGAGATTATAAGCACCTTCAGGGTTGACTCGCTCCTAACTTATCCTTGCTTATATTATGCCCATTATTATACCTCATAGCTCAGTTGGTATCTCTGCCTTCTCCGCTGTAGGTTGTGGGTTCTATTCCCACCCAGGACAAACATTGTGTGATGAATATAGATGTTTGTTCTGTGTTTGGGTGTTGTATCATAATTAGTATGTATGTATTTACAAAAGAAATGTAGTATTCTATCCGAAATCTAGCTCCCATGTTACAAGCTAGAAATTAATGTCCTGTAATATTTATTTATTTATATATTAAATGGATTATAATCCGACTGTTGCCTTTTACAACATCCACGGAAGAATAATAAGGCGTCTAAACGTTAGCGTAGTGTAGACACACCTTTACAGTAAAGAGGATTACATTTGTTTAATAGTTATTTGTGCCGTGTCACCATCACCATTTAAGGCGTAGTCTCAAGATAATCTTTGAGGTCTCATTGAGCTGGGAATAGAATTGAGAATCAGACGACGTCGAGATGAATAGCTCCTGTCGAGAAGCGTTTCAAAGTCGATACTCATAATTAGAATAGTTCCTGTTGAGAAGCGTTTCAAAGTTGATACTCATATAAGCGATACTCATAAAGATACTCATGAGCAATTTCAAGGGACTCTAATATAATTAATCGCTTGCAAACAGGCTTCTTGTATCAGGCCCATGATTTTACACTATTGAATTTCTGATTATTAGTCACAGGGCGCTTCTACCTAGGAATTGGTACAAACGGTCCATAAGTAACTTACCCTAGTTTTTTTTCCGTTCTAATAACTAACACACAATTTATGAACATTTCAATTTGCTACCTATTACGGATCAAACGACGACTGACGGACTACTCTGAGTTATATAACAGGATTCTGTTGACTCCCTAAAATCTAATATTCCGGCTTTTATATTACGTTTTCATCCGGCTTTCCCGTAAACACTAGTCGTAATTCGCTGTTGGTTATAAGCTGTCCTCGCTACGCTATGTAAATACCAGGATAATCCACTCCAAGGTCTCCTGGCAGACGTTTATGAGACAATCTGGAGGCGCGATATATGTTTATGTATTTTTGATGGAAAGTAAAAATAAGTCGTCAGTGTTGGAGGATAGTATTCGTTTTATCTGAATTTATGTCCAAATAATTCACACTACTTATTAATGAGTTCAAATAATGATCTTCGTCCAAAGATTGTCTGGAAGAGATCACTCTCAAGCGACAAGACCACATGCTATAATATCAAATAAAGTTAATTTAGATCACAAGAGGTGCAAATTTAGAGGTCTCGACAGATGTTACTTATTTGAGCCTTTTTGGGGTTGAGACCTTAGATCCGTGGGGAGCCGGTGCCTTCCGGCCTTTTTATTGACACGACACGTGACTCAAGGGCTGGTTATTATTTAGGCTAGCGATTTAGCATTGCTACTCAGCGTGGAAATTCAGCCAGTGTCTTGGATTTTAATACAACTACATAAGCTGCATAAAGCGCCAGGGTACAGGGCCTTCTAATGTAATTAAACTTTTGCAGGTAAAACAAAATACTAAGAAAATATTACAACAATCAAACTATTGCGATTCTAAGAAATAAACCAGCCTTCCCCTTCAATACCGCTTAATAGGGGTCCATTAAAATTAAACTGAATATACTAGCTCAGATTAGCAACTCAACGCAACTTTACTCTAGTTTCGAACCAAGATACAAGTATAGTAAAGGTGTGATTGCTATGCACTCAACCACGGTGTTTATGACCACCAGATGACAGAACTACGCGCGAATTTATACGTTATATTTTTTTACGGTAAAACAAATATTAATTTTGAAAATCTAAAACACAGACCGTCAGCTGTATACTGTGTTTATTTACTGTACAAAGTCTCAAGGCCTAATAGGGCGTATTTAATGTAATGGCAAACATTTATAGTACATTCTAATATGTCAACTTTGGATTTTTTACAATCGCGAAAATGTTATGTAAAGTTGTAAGTTGCGAAAACACTTAGCTGTGTTTTCGCAACACTTAGCGTTCTAGCATCAACCCTGAACTATAACATATTATATTAATTTCAAAGTAAATGCTACAGTTTTGTGAAAGATATGATCGCTGAAGCTAAGCCATTTCATTCAGGTATCATAGACTCTTAAAATAATCCTCGGCGATTGAGAGACTTTGGTACCCAGTGTTGTCAATTAGTCGGCCTTACAGTTCAGTTATTAGGTCCTTACATATGAAATTGGCGTTTTGTCGTACTGGCCACTTTGATCTTAAATATCTCTTCTTTGGTTAGGAATTCCAAATTCAAATTTAAACAGCTATTTACTCATGCATTTGTGTTTCGAAAACCGTAATTCATTTGTTTTTTTCTCTTTTGCTTTTTTTTTTCTGCGTCACTTATTTCACAAAATGGAAAACTTAAAATATCGCATTATTTACGAGTACGAGTTCCACCGTGGCACCAGTGCTGCAGAAACGGCTCGAAGGATTAATTATGTGTATGGTGGTGGTGTCGCAAAAGAAAACACGGTGCGTTTTTGGTTTCAACGCTTTCGTTCTGGAAATTTCGACCTGCAGAACAAGCCCCGTGGACGGCCGGAGACCAAGGTCGATAATGATGAATTGAAGGCTATTGTGGAAGCAGATCCATCGCAAACCACATCACAGTTAGCTGCAGGCTGCGGTGTTAGTGACAAAACCGTTTTAATCCACTTGAAGCAAATTGGGAAGGTGAAAAAGCTTGAAAGGTGGGTACCTCATGAATTGAGTGAAGCAAACCGACAAACGCGCGTCGACTGCTGCGTTACATTACTCAACCGGCACAATAATGAAGGAATTTTAAATCGGATCATTACATGTGATGAAAAGTGGATCCTGTACGATAATCGTAAACGCTCATCGCAATGGCTGAACCCTGGTGAACCAGCAAAATCTTGCCCCAAGCGAAAATTGACTCAAAAAAAGTTACTTGTAAGCGTTTGGTGGACTAGTGCCGGTGTCGTACACTATAGCTTTCTTAAATCTGGTCAGACGATTACGGTTGATGTCTATTGTCAGCAACTGCAAACCATGATGGAAAAGCTCGCTGTTAAACAACCGAGACTTTCAATCGCTCTACGCCACTGCTGCTTCAAGACAACGCTAGACCACACACGGCCCAACAGACGACTACCAAATTAGAGGAGCTTCAATTGGAATGTCTAAGACATCCACCGTACTCTCCGGACCTTGCTCCAACAGATTACCATTTTTTTCGAAATTTGGATAACTTCTTGCAAGGAAAAAAATTCCATTCCGATGAGGCAGTCCAAACCGCTTTCAAAGATTTCATTGATTCCCGTCCGAATGGTTTTTTTAGTAAAGGGATCAATGAACTACCTATAAGATGGCAAAAGTGTATAGATAGCAATGGTACATACTTTGATTAATAAAATATATTTTAATATGAAAAAATTGCCTTTATGTTCCTCCCATACAAAACGCCAATTTCATATGTAAGGACCTAATATTTAGTTTTCTAGCTAGCTTCTGCGTTGTAGGTTGTGGAATTCCCAACTAGGTGTTTATTATATGCAGATTATATAAGTATGTAGAGACACAGAAAATGCAATATGAGTACTCTATCCGTATTATAGTTCCCATACCTATATAATAGATATATATCTATATAATAACAAGATTTGCATCGTTTCGGAAAAGCACTGCGTGTACAATGTACTGTTAACGAAAATATCCCTGATGAAAAATTTATGTTCAATCACCAGTTAGTAAAAGATTATGGAGATTTAGGTTGAATGTTTCCGAGTAAATAGGTATGTTGCTATAATCAGCATCATCATCAACCCAAAGTTTCAAGTCTACTAATCATGGGCTTTCCTTATTACAGAGTGCCCTGAGGAGTAAAAGGGACCCATAGCCAACATTATTGTCTAGCGGGTTGATGGTTAACGTTTTAGGGTTTCGTACCCAAAGGGTGCCAACGGACCCTTTTAATTTTACCCTCCGCTGTCCGTCCATCTGCCTGACAACAGTCTGTATCTTTTGAATCATGAAAGGTAGACTATTGAAATTTTCACAGAGTATGTATTGCTATTGCCGCTAGGTTGCGCTGTGTAAAAATTAATGTCCTGTAATATTTATTATTATTATTATATAACAATAGAGGCAATAACTAATATAACGGCAATAGCTTATATTAATACAATACTCTGTAAACATTTACAAATAATTAAAATGAAATTAAAGATGGCAATGTGAGTGCACTAGGCCGGTTTATTATTATTTATTATCATGAAGTAGTGTAGGAATCGAGTAATGTAGGACTTCCTGTACCAAATAAAATAATTCAACACCGTCCTCCCACTTAATTATGAACTAAAATAGCATCACACTAGAAACTGTTTAGGTATAATACCAATCTAGCAGTCCATCCCAAAAATATACAACCGTACACCGTTTTTCAACCCTAGAACCTACATCCGACACGGGCGACACCTGGGGGCTTTTTAGCCTGTTTCATTCATATGCTAATGTACAGAATATTTCGCCATAGACTGCTATCGAACGGACCGTCCAAATAGGATTATATTTCCTGGTAGGCTTATGGCGCTAATGCGCGGGTGTGGGCGCAGCACAGGGATCGATGCTTTGGTGATGGAATCGACGTTACGAGTTATCCTTTGTGTGATATACCGGTAAGGACATGTCACTCTTTTATGAAACTATAAACATTCATAATTAAAATTCACATAAATAAATATTTTACACATATGGATAGAATAATGAATTAAGTTTAACATGAACACAATTAACTTACTAATGAACTATAAGTGAATTTTTGAGCCGGGATAGTAGGGCCGGTACCTTAACCATCATAAATACAGGAACACGTTTCTAGGAAATTATCTATAACTTTTGGAGATATACATAGTATACACAGATTTTTGAAATATGTACAGTCAGCAATTGTAATTTTACACGAAAGATTTTTTTGATGCTAATCGATCCTGTTTCTTAAAAGGATCAAGTATTTACTGGATCGATAGGCTTGAGAAATGTCAGAAATGGTGATACACTTTTTCCATACAATCAATTACATCTTTCCATACATCTCCTAGGAACGTTTTCTATAACGGTTACGGTACTTGTCCTTACTTTCCCATTTCAAAAATCCACCCTGCATATACAATAGTCGGTTAATATAAGGACAAATAGGGAAATAATACCTTGTAATTAAACTAATTAACTACCTGCCTGTTAACACTAATAACAGTTTGTATTTTGGTGTCCTTATCTATAGCTACAAATCCTTGCCCCGTGATAGTGTAATAGGTACTTCTATGTATTTCAAATTATTAATCACATTATTTATAGAAAACCCTTTCGGATCAAGCAATTGTGAATAATTAAGCATAACTTTGGCAGTACATTCTGGCTCTGACATTTACCTTGCGCTGTCAATTACCACCGACCCCTTTTCTAGGTGTTCCTGCCAATATCGATCTCACAAAACTGTCATAGAAACGTCATATCTGGAGATCTAGGTCGATGCCCCTGATATTCAATTACCCAGTAACCAATACTCAGCCCCTGGCGCTTTATGCCCATCTCGGAATTGTCCATGTCCATCTAAGCCAGTATCCATCAAGGTGCACTCTATATCCCTTGCGGTAGGTGTCAATTTGCTTGCACAAAGACAGGGTTTTGAGGTCGCAAGCCTTTGATTGGATTGCCAAACGTTGCTTACCAATTACTTAGAGTAAGTGATTGTCTTATGCACGGCTTAGTGCAAATTTTGCGGTGGCGATCCACGTGTGATGTTGTCGATCGAGTTTGATGGCACACGTTCATTCGACGATATATCCACTGAAAGGTTTATCTCGGACACTATAACTGTAATTCGAGTACGTTGTGCTGTCATTCGAGCGTGTGGCGGGTACTGCGAGCCTCATGTCGAGTCCTGTCTGCGAGTCATTGGTATTGGTTCTTTTATGAGAACGCCTATCTGCCTATCCGAGATCCCACGTCTACGTTAGTCTATCGACAAATTCGTGTAATGATTGACTTTGTTATCTATACCACCTTTCTAACCGTTGCAGAAACAAAGCGTTCAAATATTTTAATCCATTCATTATTATCCTTTGTCAAACATGAAATGGGACTTTGGTTTTGTGGATTGGCACTATTATGTATTATCCCATTCCAAGTAAGCTAAGGTAAATTTGAAGTTACTTTCGCATTTTAGTGATGTTCACACCAGATAATAAGATCGGCAGAGGATGACCGCTACTTGGTGAACAATCGTCTCTATGGACATGAAGCCGGTACAGCTGGCCACTCAGACAACCCAGGGCATACTGGCCTGGCGGACACGTATAGGGCCGCCCTAAGTAAAGGCATTAAAGAAGTGATTCACACTCATGTGCATTATGAATGTGGGACAGCATTTTACGAGCACTTTTAAAAGACTAAAAACGTTAAATTTAAACAAAAACACATCACCGGCATAGAGACTATAAGGACTGGTGCTGATTTTTAAAGTAGCTTTTTACTGGTATTTGGCGATATTTATAGTGAAAAGAGTAATTACAATCATTGCGGAAGAAAGCCGGTGTGCAGAATTAAGCAAAACAATGATTTTTCTACAATATATTCTTTCATTCAATGTCAAAAACACCATCGATAATGATAATCCCACTAAAATAACATCTTCGCGCTAAAATCGTAAAGCCTTGTGGAAACTAGTTCTCATATCAAAAGCAACTTAAATCACACTCATGTTTGGCCCAAGAGCCACGGGTATTCAATAAAAAGTAACGCAATCCACAGGTCAAAGTCACAGTTACAATTCAATTATTTCATCGTTACGCTCAATCATTGTCCTCAATTATAATCGCATTTTCTGTAGTAACAAGTTGGACACTCCACAGTACATTCAAAATTCAAATTTGGAAGTGGAGTGCGAACATTTGAGTATACATTTTAGGATAAGGCATAACGGGCGACTTAAAGTCGGTCGACGGGTTGCTGTCGGATATAATTGTCAACAATAGTCGGTGTCATTCGTTTTAATTTTTGCAAGACAATCTTTTTGTAGGACGTTTCTATCAGCTATTATTGTCAAACTGCGTCATCAACAGGCTTACAGAACACAACGAAGAGATTGCATACCTACTAAAATTACGTTATTGTAATTTTTATTTTAAATATGAGATGTATCCGGTGCTATAAGGCAAAATAGATAGTTGTTTAATAGTGTCATCGAAAAGAGATTTTTATTTAGCCTCCCGAAACATTCTTCGTATATTGTAATTCTTCTGCATCATCATTAATAAAACAGTGTGGTCGAAATTCGACCGTAAATTTTAGCTTTAAGCACTACTTTGTGTAATACAAAGGAGTGCGAGAGAAATCTATGCCAAATCTCACACTCTTCCGAGCGCGCGATGTTCTCAGAAAAAGGTTCAGACCTTACTCTTACTTTTATAAGACAGACAGACAGATACCTGTATATACCTATCTATGTACGTCGGCCTTGGTGTCAAATTAATCACAAAATGAGCGCAATATTTGCATGCAATTTTGAAACGATGCAATGCCTTTAATCTAAAATCACTACGCTCTAATAGGGGAAAAAGTCGTGAGTCTGTTACTTTACTTTACTAATATAACCCGTATTTCAAATTCTAAGCCAGGTTTTGGCGACAGGATTCTAATATTCAGCCAACTGTTGCCACATCCAAACCACAATCTCGACAACTCCGACCGCTTCACATCGCACAATAGATTTTTATTTGTAAGAAGCCTCTTAGCTCCGTATTTGTGTAACTGACGTTCGTTTTACCAGGTTTTCACTTAAACGCTGACCTTTTCATTGTACGCTGGCAGCAAAATTCGCTCGAACTGTCACGCGAGCGATAGCCTGACGGGCTTTTCATTTGGCTTGAAGTTTTCATGCTGAATTGGATTCTGGGAACCCAACTTGATTTTTTGAGCCAGTAACATGTAATTGTTCTACTTTTTCCAACACGAGTTCTACGTATACAATAATGGACTTCTCCGGATTGAGTGTTTTTTTTTTCATTTTGCTACGGGGATGTGCTTGGCCTTCATCTCACCTGATTTTTAAGTTATGATAAGGCCGAAGGTAAACGCGTACTTAACCCGGAATCCTCAATAAACTGAGGAACCAGCTATCTTACCTGAAAATGCCGAAACACCACAATTTAAGAATTGTTGTTATGGCGACATAATTAGGTAAGAAGGTGGATCCTAGTAATAAAAAGTGTGATTCGCTGACGTTGTTCAGCTTCAAGATCTCATCGGGAGTAGGAAGCTTACTTCTGTTTATTATCGAACACCTTTACGGATATCACCAACACATCTGCCGTGAGAAGTTTTCACCGCCGCTGTGGTCTAGTGGTTCAACCCACCGATTTCAGATCCAGAGGTCTCGGGTTCCCACGGGGAGCAATATTGTGCTTGGTTTGGTTGGTGGTAGGATTTGGTTTAAGTCCGCCTAGCTAGCTACCATCATCTTACCTAATTCTATCACCATTAACAATACTTAAATAGCCAATTCCTCAGTTTGTTGAGGATTCCGGGTGCCTCCACCTTGGGCCTTTTCTCAACTTGTTACCAGGTGAGATGAAGGCCAAGCGCTTCCTCGTCAAACAATAAAAAAAAAAAATGTAGCAAAACCTTACAAATCTAGAGGCGGCTCTGTCCCCAGCAGTTTACATTAAATAGGCTGTTGAAATACAAGTTTACCCATTTTATTGTGTGGCGTGTTGAACAAAATAACAACATAGGTACAATAATTTTATGTAAACAACAAAGATGAATTTCCAAACCACCGTTTGTGTATCATTATAATGAAATAGCACGCATTGTGTATTATCATTAGCTAATAATTGTGGAAAAAACAGTTGTCTGTTTGTGGGAACGATTTGATGTAAGTTAATGAGGTGTAACAATATTATGACAATGGTATTTGTGTCAAGTACCTACGATTATGAATTACTAAGGGCAACAAACGGTCTATAGATAACTCAACTGATCCAGACTAGTACCAGACGGAAGTCCAAGGGTGCATTGCTACGCTGAATAGCAATGATAATTCTGATATTCTATAGCCCTTGGATCACGCGATGATTCAATCAAAAGCTCCGAAAGATTTTCGAGTACCTGGGCACCAGCTCAATATGTAAGTCGATTGCACTTTGGATGTTTGGCCTAGTCAGCCACCGCACCAGTCCTCTACCTATCTCAGGCAAATGAATGCAAGGCGAAGGCCTTTTACATAGCCTATGAGAACCGACTCCATGTTCTAGTGATTCGTCCACCGGTGTCAGACCCAGAGGTCATAGGTTCAATCCCTAATGGGGAGTACGATACTTTGCTTAGTTTGGTGCGTGGTAGGACTTTGTATAAGTCCATCTGGCTAGCTATCATCTTACCTATCTGTTTTACAACAACAATTGTTGTTGCGGCATTTAGATGTAAGATTCCTTCGGCCTTACGATAACTTGAAAATCAGGTGAGATAAAGGCCAAGCAACTCAACGTCGTACAATAAAAAAATGCGAATGTGGCTTCCTTTGCTCTCAGATCTCTGATGTAAGGTAATTTAATAAAAAAAGCTATTGATATGGGTAGCTCAGTGGATGTAGAAAAAGTTTTCAAAATTCAAAAGCGATGTATCCGAATTCTAAACAATGCTTGGTACTTAGATAGTTGCAAATCTCTTTTTAAAAAATGTAATATATTACCGCTTGCATGTATATAAAAGAAATCTGTATCATTGTGAAAACACATCAATCCTATTTTAAAAGACGGAGTGATGTTATGACCCGACCGAAGAGAGCCAAATTTGTCAACCTATTATATCAACCTCCTCGCCATAAAGATAATATATTTTTTTTATAATATATATTGATATATAATAAATTACCGGAGAAGCTTAAGGTGGACTATTCTTAAGAGTGGAATTAATGATTGGTTAATGTATAATTGTTTTTATAATTTAATTGAATATTTTGATTATTATGAATGAAAAAGTATTAATATTTGCACGCCTGCATGCAGATCGAATACGTGTACCTACTGACCTTTAGCTCTTAGATCTGCTACTGTAATATTTTATGTATTCTAGCAAATTAATGATTGATTATGATGATTATAAAAACATTCTCATTTTTCCCAGAGATCAGCTGCTATTTTGGAGAGCTAATAAGAAGGAAGGTCTTCTGGTGTGATATTTTATTTGGTTTCTACGGGCTGAGTTGATTTGGTGGCGTCGAGATCAAGCATAAATACCCGTGAAACAGTTTGATAACTATTTGACGCGAGTAGTTGCCGGATAGAGAGGATAGTGTCCGTTCGAGCGAAGCGATTGATTGGAAGTGGATTGAACTGTGTGAACGATTATGTTTATTCATTGTATCATTGGCTTGGTCACTTTCCACGATATTGGTCTTTGCTTTTTAATAATAAATAGAAAAACAAGATACATAGGTATAGGTGGAATCACAGCTCAGTTGGCTGTGGCCTTCTGCGCTGTAGGTTGCGGGTTCGTATCCTAGAGTAAATATTTTGTATCATTTAATACAGATGTTTTAAAAATCCCCTTCGCAGGGGATCATTGCAGGATTTTTTTGGAATAAGCCGTTTTTCTGTGTTTCGGGCTGTATTGTTGTACTGTACCTAAGTATATTTACAAAAAAACGTTTATAAGGTATTTAAAACATAGTCTGGTGCCCATAATTATTACAAACTTTGCTTAATTTGAGGCTGGATATGTAGAATTAATGGAAGAGAAATTGTTGATTTTAATTGAAGCTTTATTGGATGTTACAATATTTTCACTATGAGATAAATATTGAGTTAGCTCATATGAATAAGACATCAGTTTTATGACGAAAAAATTGTGAAACAAACCTTTCTGCTTAAAAAAAATATTTCTAAAAAAGTAACAAGAATCTGGCTCAAACACCAATCCAGTTCAATCTTACTGCAGTGATTGATCCATTATTGATAAGAAATGCTCTCATTTCGTCTGTAATTGATCGATATGTTGATATGCTCGGCATTAATGTTGTTTTTTGTTTACGCCTCTTTTTTACATACGATTAGCTATACAGTTGCATTCGGTTTTGGTTGAATTTTAATGATTTGCAATCGAAAATTCAATCGTTATTCAAAAACTACAAACCATTTTGTAGTTACCAAAATATTGCGGGATGATGTGGAATCGTATTCTATGTTGATCGATCCCTTAGCTCATATGCTCATGGTGATAGCTGCACATTCGCATTGGCAAATGAAACTGTGTGTGCGTAGTGACTTGTTTATACTGATGTTGAGGTCCCAGAGAGTGGATTCCAGCGGCTGTGCCATGAAAACTTGATCATCTTAGAACCATGAGTGGTTCTAAGATGATCAAGTTTTCATGGCACATACTTTCTGAATTTCTGATTCATCTTTCCGGTCCTCTCTCAGTTTTATTTGATAGTTTTTCTTTCTTATTTGTATGGTAGGAATTCACTCGCGCTGCTCTAAGCGGTTGGTGCTGTCGCGTGGTCCACAATTAGTGCGTGTGGGCTTCTAGTTTCCTAGGTGTGTCAATCTTATTACGGACATTGTTGCTCTTTGTTGTACGTGGTCGAGCTTAGCGTCGGCCTTATGACGGCAGTATAAAGCCCATTAATTTTGGTGAGGTGCCCTAAGTTTTACGAAGCACTCTGCTGTATTAGAAGAAATAATTCGCTGGTCATGGCTAGTGCACCAGATTTCTATTTGTCTTAAAGTTTTTAGTAGGTCACATTCAAAGCATCTGGTAACAAGGATACGAGTAGCATGGTCATCTGCATATCATACCATGATTAGTCCACGGCCGTTTAGCTTCTGAATGAATTTGTCTGCGACTGAATTCCAGAGGAGTGGAGAGCTTTAGGGGAGTTACAGTAATTCAATTATCTGTAGCACTCAACTACTGATACGTTAACGTCTCATCAGCTCGATATTTGGACTATACATGTGTTAACATCGAACTAAATCTCGAATCAAACTAGTTTACTTCAGTTATACTTTCACAGTATTATGTCATATGGCATAATTTTGTGGGGAAGTGCTGCAGATATTATAGTTACCATATTCGTATTGCAGAAAAGGGTTGTTCGCACCGTTTACAATGGGTCTCGTTCACTAAGAGACAAGTTTAGGCATATTAAAGGTATATTGGTCAATATTTTTATGAAAATATTATGTACGCGCATAAAAATATAAATTAGTTTGAAAAAAACTATGATAAACATGGTGATAAACGGCTGATATAGGCCATTAATTCACCCATGACTCGTGTGTTAAGGGCTCAGGTCAGCTCACTTAGATTGCTAACAGTGTTCCGCTACAGTAAGGATAGCGAAATCCATGTTCATTTGAGGAAACTCTCCAATATTTTTTTGTATCAATTTAATATACCTTATCCATTATACAGACACACAATATTGACGACTTATTTCTTTATTAAATGGAGGCTCGTAGCTACCATTAATAAATTATCGGTTAAACATCTGTATAATCCAGAGATGAGTCAGCTAGTTTTATGCGTATCATGATATTTGGATGGACAAGGAAATAAGACCCATTTCTCTGGCATATAAATAAACTTCCACTGCAACGGTTCTTCAAAACTACTCAACAGCGTTTTACTAAGCTGGCATCACAGCTCAGTTGGTAGATTTTAATATATATATATATATATATATATATATTTTTTTTTTTTTGATATGAATTCATTTATTCAATAAAAAGTACAATTAAACTAACTACGAGTATGTACAAAGAAATCAGTCAGGTTACCTAAGGACCGTTACAAACGGCCTATAGGTAACTCAACTGTTCCAGACCAGTACCAGACGGTAGCGTGCCCATTTTTAATTTAATTGTACATAAATAAATCACATTTATAAAATCGTATACATTTTACTTAAGATAGCGCCATCTCTCGGTATTATCTTTGTTTTTGCATTGAGCTAATTAAGCGGTCAGTCTATGCATTGCTTCCTTGTGTTTATTCCTTACTTGGGATTTTGATTGTTGATGCCAAAAGCTGTGTTTTATTCCACCCAAAGCTTAAATTTTCATTAACTCTGTCTGTTCTGTCTGTTCTGAGCTGGTTGTAGGTTCGATTATAATCCGAGAGAAACATGGGTGCTATTCGGTACCAAGGAGTAATGTTGCTTATAATGTAGGTACTAATTATTTCCGTAATCTAGATCAAATGTGTATAATTATGATAAGTACGTATTTACAAAAAAGTATTGGATTATTCTATCCGTAATGGTAAACCCATAGATATTACAAGCTATGTTATGCTTAGTTTGGGGCTAGATGGTGCTTTTTAAAATTTCCAGTTTTATTTCTTAAAAAAATAATTGAAGCCATAATGGGTTTCTTGTTTGTGATTATAACTACATTTTATTTTCCTTTTATGCCGTATTTTCCTTTACAACCTACCTATACAATTTAATGCCTCCCATGTATAAGAATTACACTCATCTTAAAAAAATCTACTAAAATTTTAGCAAATTGTAAATGTTGTTATAAAAAAATTTTTAGCAAATTGTAAACCTATGGCTTACGAAGTAAAGTTCAAACGTTATTCATAGGAGATTTCAATAGAAAAAAACCTATCTTAAGTTCTTGAATAACAAAATAGAAGGCCAGTAAAAGTTGTAACTATAATAGGATTGGAATCGTCCGTAAAAATATCCCAAAATAAAAGTGAGATAAAAAATAAAAACAAAAGGCATTCAATAATAACCAACTCTCAGAATAAAAATGTACACAAACTATAAACCATTACCGTGTACCTATTAATTTCCATTGTTTTCGCTCAAAGAAACCAACGGCTTTTTGTCCCAGAATTCAATTAAATTGTTCAGCGACTCCAATATTTATAGCACAGGTCAAAGAACACAAAACAGTGGAACTACGATACAACAAAACTCAATTTTCAATGTGCCCGCAAAAACCGGAGCACCAGCGACCCATATTTGGGACGCAGAATAGACGCAGAATACGCAACAGTTAATACAAACATAAATAAGTCCAGCTGCACTGCCAGTGACTTGGCTTGAATATTGTAAAACTTCAATTACAAAAAAACCTACTCAAAATATTCATATATATTTTTTTTTTACTTAATTGTTGTAGTATGTATTAGTAATTTTAAGAGTAGTAGAAGCCCCTAGTGAAAGGGCTCGTCCGGAGAATTACTACCACCAAACTTATTTCAGCCGCCAAGCAGCATTGCTGTGTTTCGGTTCGAAGGGTATGGTTGCCGGTGAAATTACGGGTACGTGAGGCTTAACACCTTTATGCCTCAAGTTGACGGGCGCAAAGCAGTGCCGTGTAGGCTATGTTCTTTGTGGATGTGACCTATGCAGTAAGGCTTTGTCATAGGCAAGAGTACACTTTACACCAGGTGCGCTACTTGCTTGTCCCGTCTCCTAGTAGTATAAAAAAAAAATGGTTTTATCATATAGGTTTAGTTTGTCATGTTTAGTTTAATTTATAAGTTCAATATTTTTCTATAATTTGTGCTGCATCTGTAATGTTTTCACTTTCTGTACTGAGGTTGTCTGGAAGAGATCACTTGTAAGCGATAAGGGCGGCCATCATATTTATACACTGTGTTACCAATGTTTTGTATTATTCGATGCCATTATGTGTTTTATAATGGGGCTACTGAGGAGCTAGCTATTTTACCACCTCTAAAAAGCCGAATCATATCAATTTACAATGGTTGTTATGGCGCCAGAATTAGATAAGATGGTGGTAGTTAGCCAGGCGGACTTAAATAAAGTCCTTCCACCAACCAAACTAAGCACAATAGTTGTACTTCCCCAAGGGATCGAACCCGGGACCTCTGAATCTAACGTCGGCGGGCGAACCACTCGACCACGGAGGGGTATGTTACGGTCGGACAAACATTACTTTATCACTGTTATCACTGTAAGCGTACATTGTATTGCAGTTAAATATGTATGGTATTGGAGCAAATTTATCGGAAACCACGGTTCGAATATTCATGCATGGTAAAGCGTATATTCAGATCGCTATTACCAACGGTTTGCGCTATGATTTATTTTGTCAGCTTGCTCAAATCGATGGAATAGGTAGTAGTACCTATTAAACTTTTTACCTGACTGCCTGCCTCAATAGGTAACAAGGTAACTAGTAGTTAGACCCCTAATTAATATGTGCACCACCTACCACCTCTTTAGCCATGAAATCCTCTCCATCCAAAGGTTGTCTGGAATAAATAGCTTCTTAACGATAAGACCGACTAGTATATACACTATATATTTTTAAGTTATCCAGTTCTATTTTTAAGGTGTGCAATAAAGTATTTTCATTAATTAATTCATTCAAGTTTTGTTTAAAAAGTCCATGTAAAGAAAGAGATAGAAAGAAAGACACATTTATTTATCCCACATAAATTTGCAAACTATTTATCGGTAAGTATAATTATACAGTTGACGTACCGAGGGTAATATATATTATATGAACAAATGTTTGGTTTTTGGGTGGTTTTCAGTCAGTTTGGGAGTGACTTTATCACGAGAACCAGCGATGGCCACATTCTTACATAACTATAATCTATAGGCAGTAAGTATATAGTACTGCTATACACTTTTTGCCTAGTTTGTATACCTATGCTTATACATCTGAATAAGTCAAAACGCCCAGCCGAAGTTACTACGGAGTCACTATAGACTTGGCATTTTCAGGGTAACTTTGTAGGTAGTGTAGGAGAGCACTAAAGGAAGTATTTAGGAAATTTACACAGGATCACGGGTTAGTAACGAAGTTTGCTTGTTACAACTAAAAGCTGGTCCAAATATTATCAACTTTGAATGACCTATTCAAATTGCAAATAAACTATTTACATTCACAGCAAAATCCTATAAATATAGAGTCCTTGTTCACACTCTGAGTTAATACTTGGTGTTTATTTGGATTAAAATCACAACAATTATACTTCGCCAGGTGATAACTGTGAAAATTTATAGTAGGGCTTGCACAACTCTTGGGAAACTTCAAATTTAAACTCACTACCGATAGTAATAGTGCTGTTTTTGCTTTACCAAGGTGGCTATTTGAATTTCACACACCAAAATATCTAGATACGCTGTGGGTATTATTTAATTTTCAGCAAATCCATTACCGTTGAGTGCTTTTGAATGTGGCCAAACAACTAGGTACGTATAAAACAAGAATTATTTTATTGTCAGGTTAGTTCAGTTTTGCGATTGACCAGAGCTTTCAATAGCCATTTGATGAGTACCTACTTAAATGGATTGTGATCTTCTACCGATAAAGCGTGTAACCTTATATAAAACCATCTAAGTGCAAACACTCACTCAAAACCGTTTTGTTTTTCGTTAGTTATTATAATAAATACACATTCAGTCAGACGTAGCTACTGACGGACGGACAAACTGTAGCTACGGAACCTTAACATCTAAATCGAATATTGTTGTCAAATGATTACGTTTTAAAAACTAAAAAGAAACCCGACTTTAATAAAAAATATGATACAAATTCGTTTATCTAGATGACATATTTTTTCCAATTATTTTGATGACTTATGGACGGACAGACAGACGCGTGATCCAACTATGGGGTCCGTTTTTTCCTTACTTTTGAGGTAATACACTTAAATCAAAAAGCTTCAAGTGTGCCTATAATATTTGAAGGGTGCCCTCGATTTTTCCAGGATACCCGCATCAGATCCTGACCAGCGAACAAAATGCAAAATTAAACATATTCCATATTCCATTGTGATATTATGAATGCATAACTGTCTCAATTTGATTAATTGTTTGTTCATCTGTTTGTTCGTCACTTTGTTTGTCTTTACGATTAAACGACTACGAAATGCGGTATGGATTTCTGCATGCGAATGTCGGAAAAGGCGACTGAAGGTAGTTTCCAACACAAAGCAGTAACTAGACCAAAACCAGTGTACCCATCAGTCTCGAGTGTACCGCAGGGCGAGTTCGTAGCGGACTCAAAGCGAGCCATGCTTTGAGCAAGTGAAGCCTGATTGGGTATCACGTTTACAAAGCTTTAAACGTACTTACTCCACTTCCAAAACATGCGTGGGTTGCACTGCACATGACAATACCGTAGTCGTTTATTAACCGACTTAAAAAAAAGGAGGAAGTTCTCAATTCGGTTGTTTTGTTTTCTTTTTTTTTATGTTTGTTACCTCAGAGCTCAATCATTTCTCAACCAAATTGAAAATTAGACGTGGACGTCGTGGTGTCGTAGGATTTATACCGAAAACAGCTAAAAATTTGCAATTTTGAATTATAATTTTTATTTAGAGAAACTGCCGCCTCTGTGGTCCGCCCAACGATATCAGATCCAAAAGTCACAGGTTCCATTCTCAGTGGGGTACACTTATATATACACATATATATTGAATGCTTGGAACATTAACTAAATTTCTATAAAGATTACCAACTGCGCTTCCCACGATTCCACGATTCCAGCAAGAGGTTCAAATTGCAATTCATCAGCAACTAAGCTGCACTGCTCAGTGCTCATCTACACTATACAGAGGTACCATTGTAAAGAGAAAAGATTTGTAACTTTTTTTTTATTGTACGACGGGGAAGCGCTTGGCCTTCATCTCACCTGGTAACACGTTAAGATAAGGCCGAAGGTGGAGACGCACTTCACCCGAAATCCTCAACAAACTGACTATCTTACCTCTGAATGCCGGAACACAACAATTTTAAAATTGTTATTATGGCAACATAATTATGTAAGATGGTGGTAGCTAGCCAGGCGGATTAAATAAAGTCGTACCACCAACCAAATATTGTACTCCAAGCACAATATATTGTACTCCCGCTGGGGATCGAAACCGGGACCTCTAGATCTGAAACCTGTATTTGTATTGAATAAACACAACAATTACTGAACCAATTTCAAATTATTCTCTCACCTATAGAATGCTTTAATATCACAGAGTAGCATAGGCTATATTTGTATCAGTTTATATAAAGAATCCATAAGAAAACTCGAATAATGTAAGGAAGTGAAGGAAAATGACTGACAATATTCCTTACTCCGCGTGCGCAGTGAATAGGTACTATTAATGATAGAACAAAGTCATTATTTACAGTAAGCGAACAAATCAGCTACAAAAAAGTCAGAGATACCTCACGTTTAACTATGATTGTTTTATCACATATTGAGTACCTTTTGATGTTTCCGATAGTTTAAACCGTGGTCACGGGTAAACTGAAATACTTACAGCTACTATCATCTTTGTGAGGTAGTTTCTACAACTACCCTCATTTATTATCTCGAAACAGATAAGTCACCGTTCCCATTACAGGACACAACACACTATATCCTCTCACTGCGACGTACGGTCACGGCGAAATCACTTGTTGATAACTGGGTTCCAAGGCGCTGAGAGTCTATCCGTCTTCGCGATTGAAGTTTGGGTACTTCTTTATCTCGATCGCCTCACGAACTATTCGCTTATGGTAAAAACTAGTAAAGGAACATATTGGCACTCTCAAGATAAGTGATTGCACTATATAACATTGTCCATGCGAAAAGCTACAGTTGTTTCTTCAAAATATTTGCTAAACTAAGATTTAATGTCAGTTTTTTTCATTTGAAATGGTTGAGCCCTGGAATTGGGTTTATATTTTTTTAAAACCACTAAGGTGGCATACAAGCATACGGCCCACCTGATGGAAAGCGGTTTCCGTCACCTATGGACGCTCGCATTACTCGCGCATTGCTGACCCTTTATGTATAGCATTGACCATAAACATCACGCTTTGCAGACAAACTGACCGCGACAACACATGTTCTATGGGTTTGATGTGCTGACAATACAGTGGTTCTCTAGCTACCTTCCGGAGGTATCGATGTGTGGAGCTTGGCAAGCAAATGGGAGCACCTGTAGATCTTCTTCCTTAACAGTACCTAGAGGTGTTCCTCAGGGATCAATCCTCGGGCCAATACTTTTTATTATCTACAGTGCTGACATCGCCAAAGCTTTACTCATTACTCATTGTAGATTTCACTTGTATGCAGATGATGTCCAATTGTATTACCCTTTCCTTCCAAATGAATGTTCTATTGCTGTTGATATAATGAACACCGAACTAGCCCAAGTCTACAATTGGTCTCAATCGAACTCTCTTGTCCTTAACCCAAAAAAATCAAAGTACGTCGTGATTATCACCCGAGTTATGATTGAGAAGCTAAACTGCCTGCAGCTTAATATACGGGTCAGTGGTGAAAAATTTGAAAGAGTTACAGAAGCAAGAACCTCGGCTTGATCATAGACAGTCACCTCCATTTCGAAAAACATATAGCTGATTGTGTCCGGAATTGCTTTGTGCTCAGTGAGCACCTTAAAATTTATTTATGTGAGTCCCTGGTGCTATCAAAAAATGCATCCAATCCAGAACCGAGAAGCTGATTCAGCGGGTACAGAATGCATGTGCGCGGTTTTGTTTTTATATTCCTCCCCGTACACATATTACACCTTTTCTGAATACAAAAAATCTGTCGAAGATAAAGGCTCGTAGAAGTCTTCATCTAGCTACCTTACTCTTCGGTGTAATAAGTAATAACATGCCCCTGTATCTTTTAAAAAAGCTGATCTGGGCGAGAGACCACTTTTGTAATGCAAAAAGGTGCTTCTATGTTTCTTACACCAAGACATAGGTCAGTGGCGTTTAGGGGTTTTTTTAAGTTCGCAGCGTCTCGCTGCTGGAACGACCTACCACTTCCAATTCGCATCATGAAAACCGTTTCTACCTTCAAAATCAAATTAAAAAAGTTTCTTCTGACCGCCGAATCTGAGGTACCTATAAAGTGACATTGCTAAGCAACTCCCATAACCGCAACTGTTAGGCCAGTGTGTATTTGTATAGATATGAATATATGTATGTAAATGTATATGTAAATAAGTATATATGTAAATTGTCTATATTAGTTTTTTTCAAAATTTATCTAAATAATGGCAAATGGACTAAGTATGTGCTATTTAAATGTACATACGATTTAATTGTACTTAGTATATACGTTGTTCTCTGTTATTATTTTTTATTTTTGTTAGATAATAAGCCTTGTGTGTGTGTGTGTTTGTTTACTGGTTGTGCAACAACACCCTCCATCACTCTGGCTCATACTGAAAACCAGAGCTGGCACGCCTAGCTTGTGCTTGGCAGCATTAAGCTGAGTCTGGGCCCGTTTGGCTGTGCTGCACTAAGTATTCTAAATGATGTTGTTATTTTTAATTTTTGTGTGTATTGCCAGATAAATGTATTTCATTTAATTATTTCATTTCATTTCAACACCAGTGGCTATATAAAAGAGCAGTATTGAGGCAATCACGAGGAGTTGAAAGATCGGCGGCTCATGATTAGTGGTGAGACCTGTTATTATTATATACGTAGAGTCAAGCCTGGATCTCTAGGCTTGCCTGAGATCTAAAGCAAGAATGAGGTTTATTACAATGGAGCGAGCCTTTCTAGAAAATGATTGATTCAGTAGTGGGCTTTCATGGGCTGAACTTAACTTGATAGTGATAAACTTAGAACCTTATCGCAAGTGGAACTGCGCGGAGTCAGCTAGTAACATATAAACTATTTATTTTATTATATATCGTATGACGGGGAAGCGCTTGGCCTTCATCACAACTACGAATACGTGCAAAAACCTCTTTTCGATTAAAACTCAGGGTGGTATTGACTGAGACTGCTGAACACCATGTTAAGATTCAGCCGCCGGCCATTACGCTATATGAGACGGTCAGCTAGACGTGGACAGGGTTATGCAACATGAAGCCAAGAGTTCTAAACATTTCGAGCATATGAATGCTTGACAGATAATCATTGTCATCTTCATGTTTCCGGCCGTTATCCCACACTAAATGGGATTAGCATAACTGCTCTTCTTCTTTCACATAAAATTATTGATAATAGATTGTAATAATACATATTTTTGTTTAATATGTGAAAGGTAAATTATGTGATAGTAGTAAAATAATTAGTACTAGGGTAAAATGAATTAATGAATCATCAAATAATTAACTAGATCTTATCGTTTTCCGTCGTATTAGATTTAACGTTTCAAAATTATCCTTATAAATCTAAATGCATAAATTATTATTGATATATATTGTTATCCATTTTGAGTTCGTGTTTCAGTAAAACTATAAGCTTCAAAAGATTTCTACTAGTTTATGTCGACATTTCAAACCCTACTTTTAAGTACTGGGATAATCAAGCGATAATCGTTGTTTCAAGCCAATAGTTAGCACCATATGCTACCAATAACCAATAATCAGGTTCACGCGAAGCTGTCATCCTAACGGATAAGTTCTAGGCCAGTAATTTAAAAAAAAATGTTATACCTACTGGATACAGCCATCCTTGAAACTGAATCCCATGTCCGCGGTTATCGCGATCGCAGCTCTTTGAGCGCGCCCGGGGCTAGAAGGAACTGCGCACGGATTCCAGACCTTTGTGTGGTGAAATTTATAAGCATGTAGCGACGCGTGCCTTGGACATTACCGCAGATGGACAATCCATACAAAACTTAAAATCACACATCTAAGTTCACAATTGTCGTAAATATGGTTGCTCTGTAGGTTTTTATGCAAAACGTCAAAACACCGTCGCCGCCATTTTTTTAAACATCTCTTTTATTAGACGATTTGCTTTAATCCATTTTTCTTTTTATGATACATTATGTCTCTGTATTTTAAGCCAAAGAAAGAGTTTTTTTTATTTTTCATTATTGTACGATGGGGAAGCGCTTGGCCTTCATTTCCTGGCTACAAGTGAGATACGGCCGAAAATCGAAATCAAGTTTGGGATAATATTGGTAATACTTTCCATTATGATATGCTATGACGAAGAACATTAGCTACTTTTAATCGGGGTACCACGCGGGCGAAGCCAGGCAAAAGCTAGTGTAGAATAAATTAAATCGTTAAATTAAAACAAATAGCACAGAATGTAGTATAGTCAAGCAAAAAGTGAATCTTTTCGGGATAGTTTTTTTTTGTACCATCAAATTGCTTAAAGTTCATGGTCATCATGATTTTTCTGTACTTATCCCGTTATAGGTAGAATTGGCACAATTTGTTCTTATTTTCCATTCATTTCTATCAGCCGTCAGCTTACTATCCACTCCTTTCAAATGCGTTGTATTTAAAAACATATTAAAGGTAAAGACGAGTAAGAGTTAGTACCTTTCCCATTAGGGATAATAAACCATCCTCACAAACGTAGTAAAATGTAGGTCCCTCGCAACTTTGTTTAGTGTTGTGGTCTAGTAGTTTAAGCTCCTTGAGTATAACGGATGCCGATAGTGTAGGGGCGCCTTTAGAGCCTTTATTAGCTGAATAGAGCGGAAGATTGTAATGGTTTTAGGTGCTGAAAACTGTTTACACGAAGGATTTTCAAGAAAATCGTGTTTGAAAAATACTGTTAAAAAAACAAGCTTTCTTTTAAAAGAACTTGAACAAAACATGCTTATGAGACTTCTTAGTTTTAGTATAAGAATCGAAGCATTAAAAGCTCGTAGGCTGAACCATTTTTTTATAGTTTCTTAGTCTTTTATCTGAAGACTTTTAAACATCATAAGACTATTCAATTTTATATGAATTCTTCGTTATTAAGTATAGCCGCAATCATTTAAAAATGTTAATGACAAAATACAAAGCAACATAACATAAAACGGATAAACTAAACATCAATGTTCCAGAAAAATGTTTTATTTCTTCAATGTATCCATAAATTTGACTGTTCCAATCAATTACTTTAGAAAAACGCCTGCCACAATGATAAGCATCATAACAGATGCCTTCAATCCGTTCACACCACTCCTGAGCGGCTCTGGAATCAATCCGAACCGCCTGCCTTGGTGTATCAGATCCAGTACTGAATCCATAGTCTCTTCACCCACAGGCCTGATCTGGTCTTCTGGGAGAAGGAACCCGTACGTGCCAGTGTCACGGAGCTCATAGCAGTAGACAATGGGTACATTGATTCTTTCTTTTACCCAGTCATCCGCGGCACCGCTTGCTTCATCTGGAAATAAAACGGACTGCTAATCTTCTATGTACATTTTGAACGTGAAAACAAATGCAGTTTAAAACAAAATAATTTTAATTAGGCTCGATTACTCCAACTTCGATTGCTGTCAAATCTGTCTCGGATGGAAAGCTTAGCAATTATCTTTTCATCATAGATATTGTAGTCTAAGAACGTAAGGCATCCCGCCATATCCTTAGACAATTACGCGAAAAAATCCTAGTCTCGATCTTTGTCGAGTAGGCCTCAAACATGCCTCCAAACCATCCATTTTTGTACTTCCTCTATTTTTTTAGTGCAGTATTAAATACTTTCTCAGGGGCATCAGATAATTATATATATTCGAGGAAGGTTCAAGTAGATCGCGACCGGTTGACAGAAAAAAAACGAAATCATCGTCTCCTAGACTGAAATTTTTTTTCGAGGAACGTTCTAGTCGAGGAAATAATAACGACCAAGCATACCAAAACGCATGCTAGAGGTGAATTCTAGTCGAGGAAAACAACTAAGATATGGCGACAAGTGAAATTGGTATAAGATGGAGCTTGCTTAAATATAAAATAAATCTATTTACTCGACACTTGAAGGCTCCAAGATTGTATTGATTCAGAAAGACAGACGCAAACAACTTTGCGGGGTCGCTCAGGGTCGGCTATTTATGTACCTACTATAATTCTAAATAAGAACAGGTTACATACATATAACTTCAGCGCTGTTCCCGGTAACGTATTCTGTTCCATATCTGACAGACAAGGCTCCCATCGCACGTCTTCCAATATTAAGCTGAAAAATAAACGAATACCTATAGCAATTTTACAACTGCCATAGTGGTCATTAAATTAAGACCAACAATAGCAATTTTGATGGATAGAAGTAGACCGAAAAAGAAATGGATAGATTCTCTTTCTTCTTCTTCTATAACAGCACATGAATGCCCACTGCTAGGCAGACTTCACCGAATCCAAACCTGAAGTTCCTTAGTCGGTTTTTATGACATCCGTGGGCAGAATTGAAGGGATCAAACGCAACAGCTATTAATGCTTATGCATATGAACGATAAAATGAGCAAGAAACAAAACGTAAGAAAAGGTGCTTAATTACAATCACATACTGTATCATAATAGTTTGCCAAGTGTTCCGTGCTGTTTCCAAACGGTATCAGTAGCATCTGACCGTATGAGTGAAAGTTCAGGTACATATCAATTCTGCTGCCAATGGAACTTATAAACCGAGAGAGGAGAAGAGTTTCAGGCTCGGAGAATGGTCCAGGGCCCGCGTAGATATCAGACGCAGGGTTTGAGCTTGCGCCTACAACTGTAAATTAATATAATGTTGTATAAATTATTTGTCGCAAAGCTAGCTTTGAGATCTCGGCAGTAATAATAATTATTTTAATTAAATGGAGGACTGGAGGAGGTTTACGATGATTTACACCCTGATTCTGCCACATCCTCTCAGCCTCCCCCAAAGCTGTAGGGTTTTTGTGAAAAACACCACGCTTGACAGGTGGATTGGTAAACGCAGTAAAGGTGTCGATAATACGCTGCTGTCCTTCTTCTGGTGAGATTCCTTAGTGGGCTTTTACGACATCCATGTGCTGAGTTGTAGGGGTCAATTTCTAAGCCGCGACGGCTTTCTGCACAGCGATTCTAACATAGTTTTATATAATTTAGGCGACGCACATACACACAAACAAGGATTACATATTGCAATATTACCTACCTAACCAGTTGTTATTCCAATTTCTGTTGAGGTCAATGCCAAAATGTTCTCCCACAGGACGCCTATTCTTACGCCACATCCTAAACTGCAATGCAAACAAATCGTAAACAGAAAATACAATATAGGTACAGTGTTTTTAGGCTACACAAGCCATCATATAACAGACTAAAATATCACCAAAATCATGGTTATAATAGTGAGTGTTGTTACCGATTCGTGACTCCAAACATAGCCGTCCGGGTTAGTTACGGGGAAAATATACCAATCGTACTCAGCAGCTGCGGATTTAGTTGCTTCATAATCACTAGTGAGCAGTTCATTGGTAATGAAGCAGACAGTCGCTGGTGAAATCCATTCCCTAGCGTGGATCCCTCCTTCAAGGAATATAACCCTTTTCTCGCCGCCTCCACCATGTGATATTCTCAGTCCATTGAGCGGTCGTCCTTCGAAGGAGTTGCCAATAGTTAGCTTAGTGACAATGTCTGGAAACGTGGCTGCCAGATCATCGATCCAATCGTTTATTTCATCGTTCGTGTAGTAGTTGTCCCATGTCATGTTTCTTGGGTTTCCTTTTGTATATCTTTTGCGAGACTGTTGGTTTATCACTCTGAAATCAAAATCGTTGTTTTATTTAGAAAAAAGTACCCATCAAGACTCCAAATTGTAAAGGATTGTAAGTTATCGTAGAAATCCTATTGAAATCTTCAGAGATCTTTGAAATGGAAATTCGTTCTCAAAAATATTTCTTTGTGTGCAGCCGATAAATATTTAGATCTGAAATTGAAGTGGATTTATATTTACAAAGCGAAGTTTACATAGGTTGAATTGTAAAAAGTAAAACTAAATTCGCAGTCGAAGTACAGATCTACTTACTGTTGAATATCAGGCATTGTGATTTCAAATTGGATGCCATTTTCATTGAGTAATCTTTCTAAGTCTCCTTTATTTTCGGGGCTCGACAAGATGTTGACGAATATTTTAGCCGTCGTCGGTTCGTTCCAAAAGTCATAGCGAAGGTCGGTGTTTCGCAAATTTTGTAACAGTTTTATTTGATCTAAAGTGTTTGGCAGAATTTTGTAAAGTGAGTAGTCATTAAATTTAAATTTTTCGCTCGCACATGTTAGGACGATTCCTATTAATATAACGAATAAAAATCGAAACATTTTTGTATAAAACACTGAATAATGTGAAATAATCCACGTGTGCCTATTGTTAGAAGATATCTACTGTACTTATTGAGCGTTGCGCCAGCGCATACCAAAACGACTGATAAGAATATCGGCTAGATTATTATTATTATCTTTATAAACTTTGATTACTTCGTCTGGGTATTTTATACGATCTTTTTACTTTTATATTTTTTTAGGTGTCATAAGATATTCAGCAATGCATGTTTTTATAACGCCTAACAAATTTATTTTATGAAACTAGTTTTAAAAATGAAAAACATATTATATAGGTATGTACCCAAGTAATTTATTGAAAAATTTGTAAATGTGCTAACCATACCGCGCTATTTGCGGTTGGTAAATTGCTACCGCTCTGCAGCGCTCTAGGCGCAGGTTGTTGCGTGACACCTGAGTGGTTAAAGTACATATTATTCCACCGTGTAAAATGAGTAGAAACATTTTGGAGCAATCTTTGAGAATTCAATATGTCGATATCCAACTTTCTCTTGTCGATATCGCTACCTACAAATAACCTTTACCTGCTACTACAGGCTAATGCTGGCCGACTAAGGGCGAGGACAGTTTATCAAATGTATGAAAATATCGCCTCTAGTATAAGTTCAGTAAAGTTTACTGGATAGTACCTAAACTTCACTGAACTTAATAATGTCGTTTACGTTTTTAATTAATTACGTCACGTTTAGGAAAATAAGTTGATCCTGTGATAGATACACTGAATATTGTTTAAAAGCCATGCCTCAATTATTACTATAAATTAAAAAGTTTGTGTTTAGCTTGTTTCATTTTTACGCCAAAACTACAAAACGGATTAATCTGCAATATTGCACAGATACTGTTTGCGCTAGAAATAGCATGAAAGTAGCATATTCTTTGCAACATATTATTTTGTGACACTGTCATTGTAATTTTAAATAATTTTTGAACTCAAACCTATGCCTAAAACTACACAATCTACAATTAATTTTATCAGTTTTATTTTTAAATAGTTATGTTTTAATTAGGCTCAAGCCGATTTTTTTTTCAGGCTCCAGCCATTCTAGTTATGGAATCAATAAATAACTAAATAAAAAAAAATACTCACGACTTTTTCCCCTTCCAGGATTCTGCTCTGATCGCACCTACTAGTGAGTAGTCAGACGCACGTTCATACTTACGCTCGTCATATACCCTCGGTTCACAAGTTGCTAGTACCTACCTATTCAATTTGTGACAGATTATAAGTCCATCGCCGCTTAGCGGAATCCTAGCCAGAGACACAATGACATGCCAGTCGGATACATATAAATAAATAACATATAGAAGTAAGTTTTATACGGGACCGGGTTCGTTCCCCGGAGGAGTACAATATTGTGCTTGGTTTGGTTGGTGGTAGGACTTTGTTGTGCGCCTGGCTCTACCACCATATTACCTAAGTCTGTCGCCATAACGAAAATAATTGTATTTTATGTAACGGCATTTAGAGGTAATATTGTTCCTCAGTTTGTTGAGGATTCCAGGTCAGTGCGCTTTCACCTTCGGCCTTTTCATAACTTGAAAACCAGGTAAGATAGAAAATATCGAAATAAAAATAAAAATAAAACCACGCTTTAGAAGCCGTTAGCAGAAGCTAGTAAAATGCCAAAATAAGCTAGGGATAAATAAATAAAAAAACCTACCTTGATGAAATGAGTTAATCTTTATTTCTTAGGATCAGTATATTTTTTAATAAATGTCGTAACAAAATTTTTGAATCCTCATTGACAGCAACCGACAAACTCGATTATTGGTTAGGAAAATAACATACAGTAGCCGACCAACTTGGTCGGCAGCGTGGTCTGTTGACAAAAAAAGTAAAAAAAAAGTCAGGTATTTCATACAGCATCCAAGGTCGTCCCTAAGGGGTTGGAAATATGAAATGGTTTTTGGCTTCAAATAGTAGCTTCAAAACACATGTAGATTAAAATTTGTGAAATTCGCCAGTACCTACATGCTACATGTTAGATATGTACTATTAACAACAATTCATTGATTATTTTAAGAACTGACTGAATCTTATCGAGGAATGTTTGCTGGATTTGGGAGCCAGTAAGAAAAACCGACCAAGTGCGGGTCGGACTCGCGCACCGAGGGTTCCGTACAAACCTGTAGATATATAAGTAGAAGTCCATAACATTACAGAGTGGAAAGCTGGAGGAGCATAAATTGAAGACAAAGGCCTTTTTATTGTTTCTAATTATTAAAAAATATATATTATGTGATGGGGCTAAGAACTTAAGGTTCTCGGAATTTTTCCTTAATGTGTGCTATAAGACGTTGTTTCGTACCGAATTTCAAGATTCTGAGTTCACGGGAAGTACCTTGTAGGTTTTGTTTACCTTGCGAGTATCGAAAATTTAAGTTTTAATTTAGGACTTTATCTTTTGATTGCGTTGGCTTAGAAGTTTGTTTTTTTTCACAGATTCAAGGGACAGTCAGTATTCCTGATTATTTGATATACATTTTAGCTTGATACCTCCACGCGTTCCTGAGGTATTGACAGACAGACAAACGGACAACAATGTGATCCTATAAGGGTTCCGTTTCTTACTTTTGAGGTACGGAACCCCCATAAAAACAAAACATTATATATCTAAAATACTGTTGTTAGATACGTCATGTAAACTGTACGTAGGGACGAATTTAACGTTTTTGAAACCACATTATGAAGCTACAACTTGCCAGTAACCATAGAAATCTAAATCCATAAAAAAAATCTAAACCTGGAAAACATCCTTATTATGCCATAGTAGCCAACGCGAGAGCAATCAAAAAGGTCGATGCCATTGTTGTACTAGCTCCGCTGATGACTCCAAATCTCCTGCCCTGGTGGATAATCTCGAGTACCGAATCCATGGTTTCCTCTCCACTGGGCAGGATCTCTTCAGTAGGGAGAAGAAAGCCAACAGTCCCTTTATCTCGGAGCTCATAACAGTAGACTAGAGGAACTTTGAGTTGTTCTTTCACCCAGTCCACGCTTCCACCGGAGGCTTCGTCTGTGAAGACATATTTTTCTATGTAGAATTAGAATAAAATAGCAAATAGGTTGTGTATATGTTGGTGGTAGGACTTTGTTTAAGTCCACCTGGCTGGCTACTACCATCTTACCTAATTCTATCGCCATAACAACAATACTTAAAATTGTTGTGTTCCGGCATTGAGAGAGAGGTGAGACAGCCAGTTCCTCAAATTCTTGAGGATTCCGGGTAAAATGCGCTTCCACCTTCGGCCTTATCATAACTTGAAAAAAAATAGGTGTCATGAAGGACAAGCTCTTCCCCGTCGTACATTAAAAAACACTCTAAAATTCTACTTCTAAAAAATCAAGTCTATATGTAAATCGAGTCTATGTCAGTCTGTTTGTCAGCACGATGACCTAGTACAAAGCTTTCACTATATATTAACTTACAAATAGCTTCAGCGATGTTGCCTGTTTTAAATTCAGTTCCATACCGTACAGACAACGCTCCCATTGCTCGCCTTCCAACATTCATCTGAAATTAAAGTCCCGTCTTATAAATACTGTTCAATAATAGTAGATACTTGTTTAGGGTTTTGTACTCAATGGAAGCTCAATAGGAACCCTAAAGCCATGTAATATTGATATATGCTAAGATATGCAAATATATCTATTTCGACCTATAAAACGCTGGTTATCCTAACAATAAATAGGTTTAAATTGTGTAATATGTTCGTTTTGTCCTGGGTGGGAATCTAATTTATAACCACAACCAAAGCAGAAATCAGCATCACTTTCCAACAGGTATGTGTCATTTAGTTAGTTGGGTTCACCACAACTGTTGAACATTTTAATGTTTTCGCAAAGGCAGAACAGGTATTTCAGTGAATTATTATTAATTGACCATAAAAGTTCAAACATAATTTTGGCAAGTCAACAAGATACAATAAACTCACTTGTAAACATTAATGCTGAGACGAGGCTTTTTTTACTGTTGTGGCACATAATGATTGTTCTATTACCAACATATCTGATTTTCGAGTTTTTGTTTCTTTCTCTGGTTTATTAAATTAACGATTTTATCCGTATAGTAAGTATAAGCTTTTTTGTGAAGATAGTCAATATTTGTATGTGTGCCTCAAGTGTGCAAGTAAATAAATTGTGATTCTCACTAAATAGGTACCTAAGATTACGTAAGGACCGTTACAAACGGCCTATAGGTAGCTCAACTGTTCCAGACCAGATGGGGAAGCGTGCCAAAGACACTGGCTGCATTTCCACGCTGAATAGCTATGCCAATTAGCTAACCTAAATAACAGCCAGCCTTTGTGTCACGTGTCGCCTCAATCACAAGCCAAAAAGTAATTAATGTATTAGTTCATCTTTCATTTTACATGTTTTTTTTTCTTATTTGCCAAATGAATATTATGATACCTACACCTTGTGGAACACTCAGTCAATCAGTAACAATAACACCATTATCAAAAACAATTACAAGATTGATAATATCTACACATATATATTACAAAATTGATAAGATGATAATTTCTGCATTCAAAATAGTACAACCGAAAATGCAGCTGCTATGGCGGTATGTATATTATAGTATACATGGGTCGAAGATATTGAGCCTTTTTCGGGATTCGTTCCTAGAGTGCCATCATCTTGTATAGGCATGCAAGATGACAGAAGGCTACATCTCGTGAACCATAATACAGTTGAAAATTTTACAGAGTATATATATATTTCGATTAAGAGCATTGAAGAAACGTCTCTATTTTTTAACTTTGGTTAAAACCCCGGTGTATTTGTCTGCACTTGGCTGGTTTATTATTACCCTGGTTATTGTAATATCTATCGGGTACCGGGTACCGTGAGTACAAAGCCACAGACGCTTGATGATAATCACGATAATCCAGAAGTATAGTACTCACAGCTTCTTTATAATTCCCCAAAGGTGTCGTGGTGTTTCCAAACGGCAGCATCAGGAGCTGACTGAAGGAATGGAAGGACAGGTACACATCGATTCTGTCTCCAATGGATCTTAGGGTAGGTTGGTGTAACGTTGCGCGGGCGATAAGTTTGCGCATACGTCATTACTCAGCTTTGGTGATACCCAGATACCCAACTTCAGTCGTGTTTTGATTGCTATCTGTGCCGGTATGCGCTGCCGAAAAAATATTGAGAATACTGTGAAAACGGCGAGTCCAGGTAAGTTTAAAGTTTTCATAGCCGTTTGATCTAATTTTTTGACATTTTGCAACTATGATTGACAAAAACCCTCAAGGAATTACAATCTTTTGCTGTTTGTTTTACTTGTGTTTGCCATCCAACTTACGATTTTTATCAACGTATTTCAAAAACTTTCCAAGAGATGGCAGTATTGTCACGATGTTTACGCAAGGGGTCAAATGTGTAAGTTTGCGCATTAAGGGGCTGGATAGTGTTGCGCGCGCAATCTTACACGCCTCTGTGTATTGTTAATTTTTAATGATGAATGTAGTAGAATGTTTAATTTTCTTTGCTTTATTTTGTTGTAGAATGTCAAGAAAACCAAGAAAGCCCGACAAATTTTCTTACCTTCCACCATCGAGATTGCTCGTGAGCGTATAAAAAAGGGACAAAGCAAGTGGCTGTATCGTAAGGGATGGCGGAATCAACACTGAGGTACCGATTGGCACAAAAACAATGTGCTACAAATGTGCTAGGAACATATGACTCAACCTTCAGAGTGGGAATTGAAAAAGGCTTTTGCGATCATTTTTCACGTTTTCATTTCATGTTTTCACGGATGCTGATTTTATGGCAAGCACTGTCACTGACCGGGACAACCCAGAAAATAGCACTGTAGTTGAATTTGTACATGATGACATTTCGGTAGAGACCGCAGAGGATGCACCAGCAGAAGCTATGGAAAACGATTCTGCTCATACTATAGAATTCGTTTCACGAAAAGAAACCGTTGATTGCATTTCAGAAGCCCCAGAAATCTCTTATGTGGTATCTGTTACAGCTTCATCTAATCCAGTCACGATAATCTCTTCCATAGAAGCCGTGGCAGGCTGTTCCGGAATACATCAGCCATCCATTCACCTTCACAGAGTTTTGGAATTAAAATGAACGGAAGCGTCCCGATAAGTCCTTCACTTGGAAGTAGTATTCCAATCCCGAGATCTGAATTCAAGAAAGCTACAGATCGAAAGCATAAACATGCTGACATCATTAGTAGCTCACCCTAAAAAAACCAGATGGAACAAGAAATAGAAGGAAGAAAGAAGCCAAATCCAAAAAAAAAATCAAAACAAGCCAAGAAGACATTTAAAAAACCAAAAACTTAAACTAGAAAGAAATTATGTTGCACTGAAGTATTCAGGGAGCCTATCAATGAAGACTGGATAGAGTGCATAGCCTGCCAGGTATGGTGGCACGAAAAATGCACAGACTACCTTGGTTTCGGAGTATTCAAATGCGATTTGTGCAAATAATTTACCGCTTAAATAACTGCGCAATCTTATCGCCCTTCGTGCGCAATTTTACACACCGGTGTGTATAAGATTGCGCAAATCCCGAGTTGTGATTTCTTGTTAATTAACCAAAATGTGATTATATTTGCTCAATGATTAGCCTTAAAACTTTTAGCCAGATTACTAATGTATTAGTAAAAATAAAGAAACTTGTGATTATTCCATCTGATTTTTTTTGATGACCGATTGATTTCAAATTGCGCAAACTTACACCAACCTACCCTATGTAGGAAGACAGGGATCTAGTTTCAGGTTCCGAGAATGGCCCAACTCCAGCGTATGTGTCAAATGCAGGATTGGAACTGGCTCCGACAACTGGAAAGAGAAAAGAATAGAAATTTTGAGATTATGTCAACATTTCTAGTGACAGCGGTGGATCTGGCAGAGTATATGAGCTCTTTCTACTCCTAAGAGTTAAAGGAGACAAAGCGGATTAAACCAGGAGTAAAGCGGCACTATCATCATCCCACCTGCCAAGCGTAGTTTATCAAAAAAAAAACTCTTACATTCCCTATTGTATTTTTTGTCGGAAGCCAAAACTACACTAGCAATATACTTGTATAACAGTTAGGTACTGATAGTGGTCAGAGCCGCTGTGGACTTTGTCGGGCTGATGATTACTCACCTAACCAGTTGTTATTCCAATTCCTGTTCAGATCTATACCGACGTTGTTTCCAACAGGTCGTCGGTTCTTGCGCCACATTCTATTCTAAAACAATAAAATATTGAACAAAAAAAAACATACAGCTGAATTGAGAACCTCTTCCTTTTTTTGATACCGGTTGAAAATAAATCTACTTTCTAAATTGTTAATTACTAACTTGATAAATACACACTAGATAAAAGATCCCATTATTTCATTAATTTTTTTATTTTTATTTGGAACACAACAATTTTATGGCGTTATTAATGTGACAGAATTAGGTAGCTTGTATTGCCAGGCAGGCTTATACACAGTCCTACCACCAACCAAACAAAGCAAAATATTGTACTACCCCCGGGGGATTGAACCCGGGACCTCTGGATTTGATACCTGTGGGCAAACAGACACAAGGGCACAAGACCACAAAGGTGTTTAAATTCCTTAAAATTGTTCTTAAGCATTTTAATATTCACCTCATCGTGACTCCAAATATATCCATCAGGGTTAGTCACAGGAAAAATATACCAATCGTAGTCAAAAGCAGCTGCCTTCGTCATTTGATCGTCACTTGTCAGCAATTCATTCATAATGTAACACACTGTCGCCGGCGATATCCACTCTCTAGAGTGAATACCACCTTCAATAAAGATGACTCTCTTTCCTTCTCCATGAGATATTTTAAGCCCTCTGATTGGTCGTCCTTCGAAGGAAATTCCACCAATGATAGGCGTTACAATCTCTGCGAAAGTGGTCGCTAGGTCATCCATCCAGGCGTTGATTTGGTCGTTAGTGTGGTAAGAGTCCCATGTCATGCTTTTGAGGTCTCCGCGAGTGTATGGCTTGACTGTTTGTCTGTCGATGCCTCTAAAAATTTCAAGTGTTTTGAGGATTAGTAAATATTTATCATCATCATCATTGACAAATTCAAGTCCACTACAAGACTCCCAAAGTTTAGCACTAAGTACGGACGTCGGCTCTTCTCATTGAGATAGTACCAGTGTACTTGCTAGTTTATTGTTATACGGTATTTTTAACCTTTAAAGAAGGGACTTTTCTAACACAGACCCCAATGTTTTTTTAGGTTTGCCAATAGTAGTAACCTAGACGAGCACTTTTAAAAGTACCTCTACTACTCTGACCACCTTTTTAACCGCCTCTGTGGTCTAGTGGTTCATCCCACATTCAGATCCAGAGGTCCCGTGTTCGATCTCCAAGGAGAGTACAATATTATGCTTGGTTTGGTTGGTGGTAGGACTTGGTTTAAGTTTACTTGGCTAGCTACCACCATCTTACCTAATTCTGACGTCATAATAATAAAAAATCTTAAATTGTTGTGTTCCGGCATTTAGAGGAAAGATAGCCACTTCCTCAGTTTGTTGAGAATTTCGAGTGAAGTGCGCCTCCACCTTCGGCCTTATCTTAACTTGTTACCAGGTTAGATGAAGGCCAAGCGTTTTTTTTTAAGACGGGACTTTCTTAAAAAAAACATTAATACCATTAAAAAACGACTTACTCTTGAATGTTAGACATCGCAATTTCAAACTTTATATTATTTCCATTGAGTAGATGTTCTAATTCTCCTTTATTATCAGGGCTTGAAAGAATGCTAACAAATTCAGCAGATAGCATAGGATCACTCCAGAAGTCATATCGAATATCACTATCTTGAAGATTTTGCAGTAATTTCACTTGCTCAGCACTATTTGGAAGGGTTTTGTATAAAGTGTAGTTATCATAACGAACTTTACCCGCAACACACGGTATAATAAACAGAAATATATATTTTATCATTATTGAGTCGATAATTTAATCAAAATGTGTTGCCATCTAAAAAACTACAAAAATAGTGTTAATATTTCAATATTAACGGAGAAATCAAACCTACTATAACCAACTCTTACACCATAGTGGTTAAAAAACTTTTTGTTTTGGGACATTTTTACTGATACCGAGCTTAGATAAAAAACTTACTCATATCTGTCTTTTATTGTTGCTATAAAATGTAAAACTATTTAATAAACTGTTTATGTTACAGGTAATTACTGGATTCACTCTTCTTTTGGATAATCAGATTACGGTTTATGACGCTTGTAAAATATCAGTCATTTATCAAAGAATAATAAATTAACTATCCTCTACTACGAGTGAAGGGTAGATCTTTATTTTACCTATTAGGGTTATTTAGCTGCCAGCCCTTTTGGAACGATGATGTCTTAACCGGCCCTTTTTACACTGAGTTGCCTTGCACGATACCCGCTATGATGTTTTAGACGGCCCTTTTCACACTGCCTTGCACGATACCCTCTATTAAAAGTGCCGTCTGTCAATGATTGTGAAGATGGATTTTGTGCTCACACAATTGCTGAGACTGACTTGGGCTGCAATACCAGTGAAGTTCTTATTCTATGCAACTTCTGGAAAGTCTCGCTCCATTGTAGAAAGATAGAAAAATATTTATTAATTTAATTATATATCGTTCACCAATATGACACAAAAATCAAACAAGGTGAACAATGAAAATAGAGTAACAATGAGCTTTGTTATCGCTTAAAAAATGATCTTTACCAGACAGACCTTTGGATAAAATGGACTGTTAGAATCTAGATGGGCTAACAATACATATTTAATATTTACAATTCATATTTTAAAACGATTGCAGTAGGTAAACATAAATAAATGTAATAAAATGTAAAATGTTTAAACCTTGAGATCAAGGGCTTACACGTTTCTTACAATAATAAATAAGATTGAATTAGATTTGTAAGTGGACACTACTCTATTGCCTCTAGTGAGATCCCCTAGTCGTCTTGGTAGAGTTAAAGTGGCGATGGACTGGCTATACATATTGAATGCTACCTGCAACTGTGAACATGTACTAAAAATACAATGTTTGGACGTGCCTCTGACCACTCTTACTCTATTCTCTAGTTACTACAATCTAGTAAATGAGCTTTAAATAAATAAAATATGAATTTGAATATCAACGAGCTGCCATCTAGCCACTTAATAAGTTTATAATAACGGACAAAAGACTACGACACCTAAACAAAAACAAACATCTCTATTCATCTCACAAAAGTTTTGTAGCAAGGCAAAGCTACGAGTACTACAAAGGAAGCGTGAGGTTTGTTAAAATAAAATAAAAGATGTATAGGTAAAAGGTGTACCAACCATGCAATCTTTGAGTGATCAACGGTGAATCCTCGACGGGGAAAAAATGGCAAATCCATTATTTTTCCTTTTAAAATTTTCACGATATTGAACATTGAGACTATCGACAACCCTGTTTTATTTATATATCATCATCGTTTTTGCAACATTAAATGTTTCGAATCATTAATGGATAGTCTCTAGCATGAGTTCTGTTTTAAATTCTTTAAATATTTTCAAACTGCATGCCGAAAGGCTGATAGTGGCTGGACTTATACTGTATAATAATGTTGTAATATGATCATTGATTTCATATGGTTTAAGTTTAGCGACGCACTTTCACGCGTGAACGTGATTCACGTTGAATAACGAGTTTGAAGTGAAAACTTTTTAGGCGCGTTGGGCGTTTTTGAGATGGGAAAAAAAACCATTGAACTCACGACACCTTACCAGCACTTTTGACCACTTTTGACACATTTGAGTTTAAACACATTGTCACGTTATCTTTACGATTCTAAGAGGCTGTTCTCTTGGGCAAAGCTCGACAAACTATAAGTTTTTACTTCTGTCGGCTCTCCCGTAGTGTCACTATTTTTTTATCTAAGATTTCTCTCCCAGTTACAATGCGCATTGGTTATCACTCATCGACATTTCAACACATTTTATGAGATTTTCTTAGATTTGGTGTGTCATGAGTGCGGAGGTTTGGACCATTTAGCAACCAGATGTAGCTATAAAAACCGCTACGTTAAAGTGGAAGAGGGCCGGCCACGTCTATTGCATGCCGATTCAACATTGGGCGTCCCAACCCAGCGAGTAGGCGTCGCGGCAGACCAAAACGCAGATGGCGGGACGAGCTTGGCCAGTTCCTCGAGAACTGGAGAACTGCAGCTCAGGATAGGACAGTCTGGAAGGAATAGGGAGAGGCCTTTGCACTGCAGTGGGACAGTTATGGCTAATAATAGTAAGCATTTTATTGAATTTGAGTTGATTAAATTTTTATGCGACTTCATAATAAAAATAAGTCACATCATTCAACTTGTCTTCACACATTTCAAAAACCGTTCACTATTGTCTAAAAGACTCCAAGATTATATAATTCTAAGTGGATTACGTTGGTTGAATCGGTATTTGTTCAATACTAATTGAACAAACAGGGTTTTTTATCGTGATGTGTCGTTCGTAGATTATTTTCACATATTATTATATAACAAGCAGAACACAGACTAGGGTTGCAGGTAAATAATTGATTGGAAAACCGCCACCGCGGGTCATTTGGTGCTTCAATGGGTAGCTTTTAAAGATTCATTTTCACGTAGGTAATGTATTTCAGCAGTTTTGTTTGTATGCTGTGGTAGTCGCGGCTATTGAATCAACCCAGCCCACGGCTGCGTAAATTTTACTCAGAGAAGGTTCTGATAAACTGGTGGGAGGCCAGAATAAGAGCAACAGCCTGTTTCATATCTTCCAATCGTAGCGATTAGGGCAGATCCCTTAAATTCTGGATGAGCTACAGTGGATATTTATGGGTTAAAGAAGTGAAGTTTGATTTCAATGGATCTTGCTTTTAACGATATGATGAGTTGATATCTGAGAGTAATCAACTCTTTGGCGACAGCATTGTTTCTGCATCACGGAGAAAATAAAAATATTGAAAGGATTTCGATAAATATATTGTGCTAGACCGATTTCTCTATAGACACTACTTACCAAAAAAATTTGAAATTGCATTTTTTCTGTGCGAACTAAGAGAAAAAGGATTTTAGTACACCAAAAATAATGAGACAAGTCATGATAGCAGACACCTGAGTCTTCGAACCACTGTTCATGTATCCAAACCTCTTGCCTTGGTGGATCATCTCCAGAACGGAGTCCCAAGTCTCCTGGCCAGTTGGGATGATCTGTTCTGCAGGCAAAAGGAATTGGTAGTAACCTTGGTCACGAAGCTCGTAGCAGAATACCAAAGGTGTATTAAGCGCGTCTTTTACCCAGTCGATGCTTGTTCCGGCAGCATGGTCTGAAATTACATTTATGTTAGTAGAAACAATTTTTTTTCTTTCTATTGTACGATTGAGAAGCGCTTGCCCTTCATCTTACCTGGATTTAAGCTATGACACGGCTGAAGTTGGCTGAGGAACTGGCTATGTTACCTCTGATTGCCTGAACACAATGATTTATAATTGTTGTTATGGCGACATACTTAGGTATGATGGCCACACCAAGACCACAGAGGCGGATATAGAGGAGTATTTAAAAATGGAATAACTCTTAACTTTTAGACTTATCTATCGATCTATATCTCAATAAGCCATTTTTAAAAATATGTGTTAACAAGCCTTATAGCTCAGTTGGTAGTTACTCTGCTGCAGGCTGTGGGTTCGATTCACCATGGCAAACATTTGTGTGACGTATATAGATGTTTGTTCTGTGTTTGGGTGTTGTATCATTTAGAACGTATGTATTTACAAAAAGTATATGATTATTCTATCCGTAATCTAGTTCCCATATTACAAGCTACGGTGTAAAATTAATGTCTAGTAATATTTATTTATTTATTTATTTATTCAGACATTTACAGGTAAGATAGCCAGTTCTACAGTCGGTTGATTCCGGGTGAAGTGCGCTTCCAACTTCGGCCTTATCATAGTTTAAAAAATCAGGTGAGATGAAGGTCAAGCACCTCTCCGTCGTACTATTAAAAAAAAAGGGCAGAGCTAGGATGTGGTTTACAATGAAGTAAGCTTTCCAAGAAGGCACTGGTTCGAACCAATGAAACCTCCAGTGTTAGCGTAACCAAAAAAAAAAGAGGTCGAAACTTCTGGCTAAAGCCAGCAATTCCGATTGATCAGAACTACCTAGATTTATATCTCAGTATAAGTGATAAAGGAAGACAAGTGTTCCTTATGGTCATCAGAAATAAATAAATAAAGTCCGTTTTGAAATTATTTCTATTAACTCACAGATAGCTTCGGCGGTGTTTCCAGTAACATATTCAGTCCCATATCTGACTGCAAGAGCTCCCATAGCACGTCTTCCGATATTCATCTGAAACGTTTATTATTTTCTTCATAAAGCAGCCTTTTTTAATATAATGCTACTCGTTTCTACAACCTTTCTAAGTCATAATCTAATTCTGACAGGCCTCACAGCTCAGTTGGTAGATGTCCTTCCTTCTGCGCTGGATGTGGGTTAGATTCCCAGAACAAACATGTGATGAATATAGAGTTTTTTTTTGGATTTGAGTGTTAAATTGTATCATAGGACCTATTTACAAATGAAAAAGTATATCACACTCTCCGTAATCTAGTTCTCATATAACAAGGTTTAATAAGATTGGAGCTTAGCGTAGTTTTCTTAAATGTCTTGTATCATATAAAAAAAAACACTTCAGTCAACACTGTGGCAATGTATTTACGCTTCACTGAACCCCCATTGTCAAAACTCGTACGCCATTTTCTTTCAAACCATTTTTTTTATTGTACAACTGGGAAGCGCTTGGGCTCCATCTCATTTGGTTTAAAATGTTGGCCGTGCACTTCACCTGGAATCCTCAACAGTCTTAGGAACTAGCATTCTTACGTCTAGAAAACTTTAGGATCTCTGAACTTACCGCATCGTAATAATTGGCTAATGGCTCAGTCGTGTTCCCATAAGGAATAAGTAGCAGCTGTCCAGCAGAGTGGAAGGAGAGGTACAGTTCAATGTCTTGTCCAACGCTTCTGATGAACTCTGAGAGCGTTCTGGTTTCTGGTTCGGAGAACGGACCTGTACCGGCGTATGTGTTCGTAGAGGGGTTACTGCTGGCGCCAATCACTGAAATTAATAATTAGTTCAGCGGGGATCGTACAGGATTTATTTGAACGTGTTTTGAAGTAGGAACTTCTGTCGCTGTTGGTAAAACCTGTAGAATCTACGGCTTGCGACCACTTTATAGCCAGTTCCTCAGTTTGTTGAGGATTCCGGGTAAAGTGCGCCTCCACCTTCGGCTTTATCTCAACTTGTTACCAGGTGAGATGAAGGCCAAGCTTACTCGACGTACAATAAAAAAAAACTCTCATGCCAAAGTCTGGCAACAAGCAGATTGCTGTGTTCCATCGGTGTGCGGGAATGCCATCAACTTTAGGCAGCGTCTGGAAGCTTGCTCCATCGTAGTCCTCATCCTCGTCCAAGTAATAACCAGGTGAGCCTCGAGGTCAAGAGCTTACCCGTTTCAAATAAAAAAGAACCTCGTCGATTTTATACAGTTACGGTTTTGTTCATACGTTGTAATCTGTTCACTGTTGATTTTGCAGGTGAAGTTTAGAAAAACAACAGCAGGTCGTAATCTACTCAGGATACTGACTATGGCGAAGTACGCTTGCCAAGAGTTTTATGAAAGAAATCGCTGTTCCTTACCCATCCAGTTACTGTTCCAATTTCTGTTGAGGTCAATCCCGAATTCATTACCAACGGGACGTCTGTTCTTGCGCCACAGTCTAAACTAAAACAATAATCAAAAACCAATTTGAAAGAAACAAAATAACAATTGCGCAACAAGAATTCAGCAGCATCGCAGCACTACACTGAGGACTAGCTACATATTACTCAAGTAGTAAGAGTGACGCCCAAACATTATGTTCCCTACACGCCCGAAGTTGCAAGTCTAGTTGGAACGTTCTTCCGAATACCAGCCACATTCTTCTCAGAATCTAAATTCTGGTTCCTTTCAATGTGACCTTTAGAGAACTATCAAGCACGACGGGATTTGAACCCTCAAATTATGTATTAGAAGATGCAGCAGTATAGATAGGTAAGTGCCTAGTTGTTATCATATACATTTTTTTTTTTATAAATGGACATTAATTTAACACAGCGCCATCAAGCCCCAAACTAAGCATAGCTTGTAATATGGGAACTAGATTACGGATAGAATACTTAAACTACTTAATACGTTTTGAAAATACATACGTACTATATGATACAACACCCAAACACAGGACAAACATCAACATTCATCACACAAATGTTTGTCCTGGGTGGGAGTCGAACAGCCTACAGCGCAGAAGGCAGAGTTACTACCATATGAGCTATGAGGCTTGTTAGATTTATGTAAGTACTTATAAGATTTGTTTCTTTCTGAGTTAAAGAGAGACAGATGCAGTTGTAGAACTGCGTAGTACCTCAAGTAGATGAGTAGGTGTACTGCTTTCTTTTTTTTTCACAAAGTTCTAGGGAACTTACATCAGTGTGCGTCCAAACATAACCATCAGGGTTAGTCACCGGAAAGATGTACCAATCAAACTCATTAGCCACAGCTTTGGTCCACTCATCGTTACTCGTCAGCAGTTCATTGATTATATACAAGATGGTAGCAGGAGCGATCCACTCCCTTGAATGTATTCCAGCTTCAATAAAAACGGCCTTTCTTCCAGGTCCGTGTGAAATTTTTAAGCCTCTGATTTCTCGACCTTCGAAAGAAACTCCTCCAACTAGCGCAGTGACGGTTTCAGGGTAATTGGTGGCCAGGTCGGAGATCCAGGCGTTGATTTGTTCATTTGTGTGGTAGGCATCAAAGGCCATGCTTTTAAGGTCTCCTCTGACATAGGGTTTTACTGTTTGCTGGTCTATGATTCTGGAAAATTTATCGATGAACACTTAAATGAATAAAATTGATGCCCAAATAACTGAATTAATCAGTAAATTGAGTTTCGAGTAAGGATTATTTGATTGAGACGACGCGTGACCGCGTGAGGCTTGACTCTTAATTAGCCCAGTGAATTAGCATTGCTATACAGCGTGCAGTATCTTGGGAACGATTCTGTCTGGTACTGTTTGGATCGGAGCTAAGCACTGCTTCACTTGTAAATTCATTTATAAATATAAATTCAATTCAAACTTATTTTCTTTTTATTAGATAAATATTACTGCACATTTTACACAACATCATATATCATCATATCAACAGCACATAAGTGTTCACTACTGGACAGAGCCTCCTCCAAAGCTGGTAGGATTTACAATAATCACCACGCTTGGCAGACGGCTTGGTGATCGCAGAAAACTTGTAGATAATACACAAAAGGAAGCTGCTGCCCTTCTTCTGGTGAGATTTCTTAGTCGGTTTTCATAACATACATGGGCTAAAATGGTTTCTTATGCCGCGGCAAAATACCATCTAGCCCCAAACAACTACTTTTTTTTAATATAATACATCTTATGATTCAGTATAACACCCAAACACAACACATGCATCTGTATTAATCACACAAATGTTAGTCCCAAGTGGAAATTGAACTCACAACCTACAGCGCAGAAGGCATCTATTAACTGAGCAGACAGGCCAGCCAAGTAGAGGTTTATAAATTAGATTAATGAAAAAAAAAAAAAAAAAAAATTAGAGGTCACTCGGTGGACACTGCATATTGGTGGACACAAAAGTTCTTGCTAAAGTGCCTGCTAAGTTATATACCCTCCCTCATTTTCGACAACATACCTCGAAATATCCCACTACAAGATACGTCCTAAAGTAACCTCGAATGGGGGATTTTACCCTTACTTGATCAGCAGCTTAAAATTTGGATTGATGGTCACAAAATTGGTATTGCGTACTTATTCAGACTGATGCCGTTACTTTCTCCAGGTTTAATCCTGAGACATCAACGGAGTTGGCAGGGTCCAAATTCTTTTGACGTGAACACCACGGCTAAGCTTGAGCACTAATACATTCGAAATATAAAACTTACTCTTGAATATTGGAGAAAACGACACCAAAACCAATGCCATTGATTTTCAAGAACTCTTCAAGTGCACTCCTATCTCCCGGACTGCTTAGAACGCTTACAGACTCAGCGGAGGGTGTGATTTCGCTCCAGAAATCAAAGCGACTGTCGCTCTGCAGGTCTTGGAGAACACTTAGATGCTGTTCATTATTCGGTATCAAATTGTACAGGGTGTAGTTGTCAAAGCGAAAATTACTAGTTACAGTTGTAGCTAGCAGTAGCAAAGGAATTATCTTGAGCAACATGTTGGAACGACCACCAAATGTAGAATAACCTTAGAATATCGTACTTCCAGTTTATAACTTCATAGTTGTAAAGTTTATTGATCGCATCGTTAACGTATTAATAATATCTTTATATCTATTGTTCCATAAAATTTATTATCATTTCATTCTAATAACTTTCAAAACTAATGTACCTGAATGACTCGTCTAAATTCTACTTTGTTTTTATTTTTTTCTGTCACGCGCACACGTGTATGTTACTGCACGTAAATCACACTCGGCGTTCAACGAGTTATAGGAAATTTATTTTTCATATTTTTCGGATACCTCTACATTCTATTCAAATTTCTTTTCAAACCTCATATATTCATTAAATTAATTATATACTTACATAGTAATTAGTCGTTTTTTACCACGTCCAAGTAAACAATCGTTAACGTGTCATTTTTGCCTTTTGACCTTATTTGCTAATAATATGTAAAGTTTTATTAGACGTAGGATAAGATAATATTTTGTTATACCACGTTTTTGCTGGCTCATTTTAGTAGCATAGTAGGTATATACACGTCATGCCGAGGAATGAAATAATGTGTAAAGCTAAAATAAGTGATTTGTCTTTTTTTACCACGTCCAAGTAATCTAAGTGTTAAAGTGACATTTTTGGTTTTTTGACCTTATTTGCTAATAATATGTAGAAATTTTACTAGACGTGGGATAAGATAATATTTTGTTATAGCATGTTTTTGCTGGCTCATTTTAGTAGCATGGTAGGTATGCACAAGTCATACCGAGGAATTAAAGAATGTGAAAGACTAATTATTAAGAGTAGAGGAAGACCGAAAAAGATGAGATGATGAGACGATGAGGGCTGATAGAAATTAGTGGAAGCAAAAAACTGTTGTGATGACCCTACCCTACCTAGAGCAGGATAAGGACAGAACGATTATGACACAGGTTTTTGCTGAATGAATAAAAATACTTATGTCAACATTATACAATTTTAATAGCTGTTAAAATTTGAATCTCTCATCTTTCTTCAAAGTCTGTTACAGTCATCACTATTCTCATTATAAAAACGTAGAAATATGCACCTTGAAAAAAAATTACTTATATAGCATTGATAAATCTAGATTCCCTCAAGATAGCCAGCAGTGAGTCGTAAGTTTCCTCACATGATGGTGTGATCTGAGCTACTGGAAGGGTATACCCCCAGATGCCTTCGTCTCTGAGGTAGTAAGTGGCAGCAATGGGTGGGTTGTAACGGTGCTTCGCCCAGTCCACTATAGCACCAGTGGCACCATCTAAAAATAATGTAGTACACTAAACTATAGAAAAACTGTGGAAACTTCAGTTCTGAGTGAGGTATCATAGACACCCAATAAACGTAAGGCACCTTTTTAAAAAATGTAAAAATACAAGCTAACACCTGAGAACTTGTCGTCGTCATTCTGTAAGAATTTCCCAAAATCCTTTATAACGGCAACACTACAAAAGGGAAACTACCCTAAATATGATATGTGTACTAGTGTCCAAGAAATCTGTCGGGCTTGGGTTGTGCATTGATTGTTAGTCAGTCAGCTTTACAACTATTTTAATTTGTTTTCAAACTTTCATATTTTGTTTTTTTACTACTAGAACGCTTGCATTGCATTCATTTAAAAAAATGTTTTTAGGAAACTTTTTCAAATATCTACAATAGAACTTACCAAACACTTCTTTGGATGTGCCCACAGGGTATTGAGTATTGTATTTTACTGCCATAGACCCCATAGCTCTTCGGCCGATTGTGATCTAATAAACAGAAAAAATAATGCATAAATATGTCCGTCAAAGTGCAAAAACAAAATATACGCAACAATATTTATATTGTGGCGAAGGAAGGTAAGTAGTACCATAAAACAAACAATACATTCGTTTAGATGATGTGCTAATGAAAAAAATAATTGAATTTAAGTACTCTAGGCCACCCCCAGGGACGGCTAGGTACTTCCGGGAATATTCTAATATATATACTAATATACACTCATGCCTGTTGCGGTAAGTTATGTTCTTCGTAGATGTGACCTACGCAGTAAGGCAATGTTATAGGCAAGAGATGCACTTGACATCAGGTGAGCTACTTACTTGTTCAGCTTTCTAGTTTTATAAAAATAATAAGAATAATAAGATAGCAATTTTTACTCAATAGGAACGTTCCTTTATTATAAGAAATAAAAATAACTCCTTTAATTTTTTTTAAAGTTACTTACCAGAGCCGGGAACCTATGTATTTTTTTAAACTAATCGAAAGGGTCAATCAGATAGAACAAATCTCTCTAACAAACATTGCATTTAAAATCTAATGTATCATACTATTCAGCATGTTACAAAAATATTTCGTTTAGCCTACTATCTAGGGCACTAAGTCGCCAAACCATATAACAGGTATCTACTTCAAGAATATTGCAAATTAAACATCTACATGGTAACCTAAACGCTATCAAAAATAAATGTGGTATGAAAGCCGCTATTTGCATCGCATGCATTGAAACCTTTGACCAACGATATGTATCCAGGTGCCGAAAGTTATCAATGACTTACCATTTCATTATAGTTATACATTGGTGCCGAAATGTTTTCAGTGACTTACCATTTCATTATAGTTATACATAGGTACCAAAACGTTTTCAGTGACTTACTAACCTTTCATTATTGTTATACATAGGTGCCGAAACGTTTTCAGTGACTTACCATTTCATTATTGTTATACATAGCTGCCGAAACGTTTTCATTGACTTACCATTTCGTTATTGTTATACATAGCTGCTGAAACGTTTTCAGTGACTTACCATTTCACTAATGTTATATATAGCTGCCGAAATGGTTTCTGTGACTTACCATTTCATTATTGTTATACATAGCTGCCGAAACGTTTTCAGTGAATGTCCATTTAATAATAGTTATACATTGGTGCCGAAATGTTTTCAGGGACTTTCTGAACCATTTCATGATTGTTATACATAGGTGCCGAAACGTTTTCAGTGGCTTACCATTTCATTATTGTTATACATAGCTCCCGAAACGTTTTAAGTGACTTACCATTTCATTATTGTTATACATAGCTGCCAAAATGGTTTCTGTAACTTACCATTTTATTTCAGTTATACATAGGTGCCGAAACGTTTTCAGTGACTTAACATTTCATTATTGTTATACATAGGTGCCGAAACAGTTTCAGTGACTTACCATTTCATTGAAGTTATACATTGGTTCTGTGGTATGAGCGAAGGGAATGACAAGCCTTTGCCCGAACGACTTAAACGACAGAATGCCTGTGAGCCTAGACCCAATAGTGTCAATGTATCGAGACAGTGATCTAGTTTCGACTTCGGAGAATGGACCAATACCAATGTAGTTGTTGGCTGACGGAGTGTGGCTGCCTCCGCTAACTGAAAACAAGAACAACATTCTATAAAATAAATACTGAAAGAGTTTTTAGTGTTCAGGTGGTCTATCTTTGGAGCACTTTACCTACTAAAAAAGATTAGCTCCGTCATATCATACTTTTATCTGCTTCTGTGGTGTAGTGGTTCGCAGGTGTCTGATCGAGAGGACCCGGGTTTAATCCCCGGGGAAGAACAATGTAGTGCTTGGTTTGGTTGGTGGAACTACAGCGAGTTATCACCATCTTACCTAAGTCTGTTGCCATAATTTAAATTCTAAATTGTGTTCCGGCAGTTAAAGGTAAGATAGCGAGTTCGTAAAACTATTGAGGATTCCGGGTCAAGGTCAAGAGCATCCTATGACCTTGTCACTCGACACCAGGTGTCAAGGATCTAAGAGTAGTTGAGTTCTTTGTAAAAGGGCTCGTCCGAAGAAGTACTACCACCATACTTATTTCTGCCGCCAAGTTTTGTGTTTAGGTTTGAAGTGTTGGCGATAAAATTACGAGCACACGGAGCTTAACACCATCACGTTGATAGGCAAAACGCGATACAGCGTAAGTCATGTTCTTATGTGGATATGACCTACGCAGTAAGGCTTTGTTATATTCAAGAGTTGCACTGAACATCTGATAGGCAGGTTCCTTGTTCCGTCTTCATGTTGTAAAAAAAAGGTGAGATAAAGGATTTGCACTTCCCCGTCATCGAAAAAAAATTTGCTGTCACCCATCATCTTATTCCATGGTCTTACTCAAATCGAGACTGACCAGTAATAATTGTAAAACTTGGCTACCATTTTTAAGTCGCCCAAAACCAAAACTAAGCTTTGTGTGCTAGTGTGATTACAAAGATATTTTTTGATTCATTACCTCCCCATTGAGAATTCCAGTTCTTAGTCAAATCAACACCAATTGCATTAGAAGTGATTGGCCTTCGGTTTTTAACCCATAGTCTGACGGAGTCCTGCGTGAACTGAAAACCGTCAGGATTGACGACCGGTATGATATGCCATTCGAACTCTTCGGTAGCTATCCTTGCTTCACGATCCCTGCCTCCTACGAGCTGATCCACAAAGTATGTAAGGATGGTTGGAGACAACCAATCGGCGCCAATTTCACCAGCTTCGAGCACAAAGGCACGATTCGGATTTCCGCGCGAGATTTTGATGCCTGTGATATTTCTTCCTGGAAATCAGAGAAATTATAGTTTTGCTAAATTTATAAGCATTAGCAATCCACCTGAAAATAATGATTATATGCGTCGTAGCTTGAGACCTCAGCTTAGCCATACATTTTGAGTAAATATATAACAAAACATGCCAGTTGATCCCGACGCCAGTCAGAATGTTGTTAGTATTAATAATAATTATGTAGAAATAAATTATTGTTTACCTTCAAAAGATGTTCCTACATGGATTAAACTCACAATATCCCTGTGAGTCGAAGCCAGATGTTCGAACCAGCCATAAATATCTTCAAGGCTCTGATAGTTGGTCCAGTAAATCTCAAAGTCCTGCGCATGTCGTTTTCTTCTCATAAAGAGTTGTGCATCAAAAGCTCTGAAATATTCATAGCTTTTAGAAACTTCCACAATTTAGAGGAACCCTACGATACTTTAAATATCAAAATCTATCAAGCTTTCTTGGCTGCAGAGCGTTAAAATGAAACATAAACTTACATATCTTATTATGCCCCTGTGGTACAGTGGTTCAACCCACCGACTTCAGATCCAGAGTTCCCAGGTTCGATTCCCGGGGGGAGTAATATTGTGTTTGGTTTGGTTGGTGGTAGGATTTTGTTTAAGTCCGCCTGACTAGCTACCACCATCTTACCTAATTCTGTCGCCATAATAACAATTATTAAAAAAAAATGTTCCGGCATATAGAAGTAAGATAGCTAGTGACTCAGTTTGTTGAGGATTCCGGGTGAAGTGCGCCTCCACCATCGGCCTTATCTCAACTTGTAACCAGGTGAGATGAAGGCCAAGCGCTTCCTCGTCGAACAATAAAAGAAAACGCTTCCTACAATTGGTTAAAAAGTCACACATAAGGACATACACCGAAAAACAACCATGATTTCTACAGTCAGTTAAAAAATTGAAACACATAAGTACTTACTCTTGTATATTATTCTGCATAAGCTCAAAATATATGCTTCTTTTCGCCAAAACATTTTCGAGATCTTCTGTTTTTTCCGGAGGAGAGACCACGCTCACAAAATCTCCAACGCTATTAGCTGTCTTCCAAAAATCTAGATCTTCGTCAGTTTCTTGCAAGTTTCTTAGGAATTCAACGTGATCGTCACTTGTTGGGTGCACTTTGTACAACGCATAGTTGTCATATCTCACTTTTTCTGAGGCTACTATGGCGAAAATCCCTAAAATTAATACCTTCACCCACATTTTCAACAACTTTAATACAATTACAGTAATAGTACGATCTAACGACAACAATTGATTAGGTTTTACTGTTATCTATGAACTGGTAATCCATAATTCATTATTGCTTTCAATTTAAACCTTATCAGAAAAGATATAGTGCTAGTTTTCGATTGATTCAATTCATATTTAATATTTTTTAAAGATATTGTTATCAGAAAATACTTTTTAGAAGTGTATTTAGTTAGTATTAATGTGATTACATTTAAATTCCTTACTTTTGTAGATATGTTACCTGTTCACGACTAATCACCCAATTTTTTAAACTAAAGTAATCAAACCAGGTACATATACTTCACTAATTTGTGAACCCATATAGTCCCAAATACTAACTAGCTGTAGAATTTAAAAAAAAACTTTATTAACGTTTCAGTTAGATGCTAGCCAGGCACATTGAAATTTAAGTAGGTATATATTAGGTCCTTACATATGAAATTGGCGTTTTGTCGTACTGGCCACTTTGATCTTAAATATCTCCTCTTTGGTTAGGAATTCCAAATTCAAATTTAAACAGCTATTTACTCATGCATTTGTGTTTCGAAAACCGTAATTCATTTGTTTTTTTCTCTTTTGCTTTTTTTTTCTGCGTCACTCATTTCACAAAATGGAAAACTTAAAATATCGCATTATTTACGAGTACGAGTTCCACCGTGGCACCAGTGCTGCAGAAACGGCTCGAAGGATTAATGATGTGTATGGTGGTGGTGTCGCAAAAGAAAACACGGTGCGTTTTTGGTTTCAACGCTTTCGTTCTGGAAATTTCGACCTGCAGAACAAGCCCCGTGGACGGCCGGAGACCAAGGTCGATAATGATGAATTGAAGGCTATTGTGGAAGCAGATCCATCGCAAACCACATCACAGTTAGCTGCAGGCTGCGGTGTTAGTGACAAAACCGTTTTAATCTACTTGAAGCAAATTGGGAAGGTGAAAAAGCTTGAAAGGTGGGTACCTCATGAATTGAGTGAAGCAAACCGACAAACGCGCGTCGACTGCTGCGTTACATTACTCAACCGGCACAATAATGAAGGAATTTTAAATCGGATCATTACATGTGATGAAAAGTGGATCCTGTACGATAATCGTAAACGCTCATCGCAATGGCTGAACCCTGGTGAACCAGCAAAATCTTGCCCCAAGCGAAAATTGACTCAAAAAATGTTACTTGTAAGCGTTTGGTGGACTAGTGCCGGTGTCGTACACTATAGCTTTCTTAAATCTGGTCAGACGATTACGGCTGATGTCTATTGTCAGCAACTGCAAACCATGATGGAAAAGCTCGCTGTTAAACAACCGAGACTTTTCAATCGCTCTACGCCACTGCTGCTTCAAGACAACGCTAGACCACACACGGCCCAACAGACGACTACCAAATTAGAGGAGCTTCAATTGGAATGTCTAAGACATCCACCGTACTCTCCGGACCTTGCTCCAACAGATTACCATTTTTTTCGAAATTTGGATAACTTCTTGCAATTAAAAAAATTCAATTCCGATGAGGCAGTCCAAACCGCTTTCAAAGATTTCATTGATTCCCGTCCGAATGGTTTTTTTAGTAAAGGGATCAATGAACTACCTATAAGATGGCAAAAGTGTATAGATAGCAATGGTACATACTTTGATTAATAAAATATATTTTAATATGAAAAAATTGCCTTTATGTTCCTCCCATACAAAACGCCAATTTCATATGTAAGGACCTAATATTATATTTTTACTTAAGAAACACCGTCCATAAATTTTGACTATAGGGTGGTATTTTTTGAATAATTTTCTAGTGATTATTGATGCACATTATATTATAATAAAGCATTTTTAAGCCCCAGCATCACACCACATCACAACAATCTGAACATACTATTTCAAAAATACAGTTTTTCCTAGTTCGGTGTACCTTGCGGTAATATTGAACTTTACTTTGGTAATAACGTCATAAACATACTGCAGGTATAACGGGGTCAAACCCGCACTGAGCCACAAATAAAACAAAATCAGGGAATAAAGCAGCACGTCCATAAATCCGTTAATGCTCATCAGCAATTAAGCCGGCGTCACACTGTGGTCGCAATGACAATTTGTTGCAGGCGAAGCCGTGAATTTGCAAGATTGATCACCTGGGTCTACTACAGTGTTTTCGTATTTGCAGAAATACTCTCGAATTTAACAAGCCTCATAGCTCAGTTGGTAGTCACTCTGTCTTCTACGCTGCTGGTTGTGAGTTCGATTTCCACCCAGGACAAGCAATTGTGTGATGAATATAGATGTTTGTTCTGTGTTTATGTATTGAATCATACAGTATGTTTGTATTTGCAAAAAGAAAATATTTTTGTATTCTCTGCAATCTAGTTCCCATATCAAAAGCTATGATTAGTTTGGGGCTAGATGGCTCTGTGTAGTAAATGTCCTGTCCTGTAATGTCCTGTAATTTGATTATATGTATATACGTATCATTAACATATACTTTTTTTAGGATGTGTCAGTTACTTGACCTACCAAGGATGAGGTTTACGATGAAGCGAGCGTACCTGAAGAGTGCCGATAGACTCTTCTTCGACATTAGGGTCGTATCATAGCAAAAACACAGACCCTGGAATCGTCTACCAAGATTTGGCCTTAGGAGGTACTATTATATAGGACATCTATACCCAGATGATAATAAGCAGTGCAATAAAGATCATCAAGCTCCTTCCATCCTCCTGCCGATGTCCGGTGCGTGCGTGAGGATGCCGGTGCCTTTAATAGGCAGCTTTTGAAAATGCTAGCTCCAACGTAGACTACGTATTTTCTCAGGTAATGCCCAGGCAAGCCTCGAGACTTTTAGCTTACCTATCCAATGTACATCCTGCAAAATAATAAGCACGCCAACTCCTGGATGGCTAAATCCTAAAACTAACTGAGCTTCATCTGATCGCTGCATCGCACACCTGATAAAATATATGGATAAACAGTTTTGGAGGTGTATCAAATTTACAAACAAGAAAGTCTCCTTGTTTTTAAAATTTTTGGCCATTCACATTATTCTGGATTAAAAAATGTCTCCTTATTCACTAATTCTCGCAGAAATACTAACTCATATTATTATTTACGAAATAGGTAGGTATATAAAAAAGGTTCAGGATGGTTAAAAATATGTTTGAGGAAGTTACATTCGAGTAACCATGGTTCTGCCAAAGTAGGTAATTAGTAACGGATCGGTGGTGAGTTTAACTTTTAACAGTTCATTTTTAACTCGTGACATTTTGACGTGTGGCGACTCTTGGCTATGTTTTATTTTAAATTTGTTAGCGTAGAAAGATTTAAACAGTATAAAAAATGGCCATGTATGAACAAGCACACAACTAGTTCTGACCCACATTTCTAGACAAAAAATCACGTTTCTTGTATACCCCATTCATTTTTAATATTATTTTAATTTAATATATGTTGGTACCGGCAAAAGTAAATGAAAATGAATTGATTTGCAGCTTGTTAACAATAAGTCTTACTATATATATATATATTGAGACTTTCTATATATAACAATAAAAAGAACAATTAAACTAACTATGTACAAGGGAATCAGTCAGATTACCTAAGGACCGTTACAAACGGCGTATAGGTAACTCAACTGTTCCAGACGGAAGCGTGCCCAAGACACTGGCTGCATTGCCACGCTGAATAGCTATGCTAATTTGCTGGTCTAAATAAGAGCCAGCTCTTGGGTTACGTGTAGCCTCAATCAAAAGCCCCGCAAGATTTTTGAAAACCCGGAGGGCACCGGCTCCCCAATGACCCAAGGTCTCCACCCCAAAAGACCACTATATATTGTATATATTCTATATATTGTTTCTATAATATGCTTATGGTATGTATATGGTAAGTGTACAACTACTTTGTACTTGTTATGTTTTTCATATAGTAAATCTAACTCTGTGAAAATTTCAACGGCTTACCTACTACGGTACATGGGTTACAGCCTCTGACGGACAAACGGACGGATAGACAGCGGCGGCTTAGTATCAGGGTTTTGTTGGCAAAAAACTCGTCGCAGGTTTTCATAAAAAAAAATAGGTAAATGACAGTTTTATCCGCAATTATATTTGCGAACTTCAAGCTTTTTTCATTTATTTTAAAACATATTACTTACCTAATTACAACATTAACTTTTAGTTATGTAATCTATTATTATGTTTTCACAATAAGTAACGACAAAGGTGAGTAACCCGATAAATACTCGTAAAACAGTAAAACATTCAGTTACTTATGTGTCAAAAATAAAGTTTGCAAAGCAATACTCAGAATTAGGATCGTTCCACACGGGCGACTGTCTCGTGGTTGCCACTAATTGTGATAAATGGCGGTGGTCACATCGTTTGTCTTGCTGGTCGCATCGCGACAGACAGTTTACTTTTCATTGTGATGTTGCGGGCTTGCAAACGAGCAACTGTTTGGGTAGGTAACCGTAAAAGTCCACCCGGTTAGGGACTATCCTTCTACCGTAGCCAGACTTGGGTTTGGTCAGTGCCTTCTGAGAAAGCTCTCGCTATCGTAGACCTTATTCTTGCTCTGGTATAGAGCTAGAAATGCCTTAAAATCAAGAGCTGATATAGCATTTATAAAATAAAACCACGACTAATAAAACTGATATATAAAACTCCTAAAATGGTGATTGTGGCAAAGCTTCCGATAGTAGATATGCCGTATGACATATCATATTTATGTCATCGGTCAGTATACCAAAACTAAAGAGCTCATTAGAAACTCACAAATCGCCGGCCAGATGTCATAAAATGTAGTCAGTCTATCGAATGGGGGAGAACCTTATCTCCTAATCGGTTATCGGTATTGTTTTTGGTTTTTAAATACCTTTTATACTACATTTTATTTCAGGCTGGCAATTATTTGAAACATTCCAAGTCTGCATAGCCCTAAACCGCAATGAAGATAATAAACCGCGTAAACCGCATAATTATTGCAAGCCGCTGGAATCGACGCGAACTGAAATAATAGGATAGAAACGCATATAACGCTTGTAGCACAGTAAAATTCAATTCAGTATAGAACGTTTTTATTAAATTTAAGCTTGCAAAGAGCCAGCTTACCTGTAAGCCGATAATTGATGTGTATAATAAAAACCTAGAGGTGCCCTTAACTCATAAGGTCGTCAGATAATGGAATTACAGGCGCAGGTAGGTATATGCTAGGTAACAATTATTAATTTAGTCAACAAAATTGCTACGGCTTGAGAGTCATTTATTTTTTCGAAATAGTTTATAGACTTAAACCATTATTAATGTACTTATTTACATTGGAAACATTTAGGTTACCTAAGGACCTTTACATTCGGACGTTCCAGACTAGTATCAGACGAAAACGTGCCCTAGTACTAGCAGCGTTGCCACGAGCCAGCCCTTGGGTCGCGTCTCAAAAGCCACGCAAGTTAGTGTACCTTTTTCTTAGTAATTGAAGTACAAAAACGACGACGTTCGTTGAACAAGGTAATAAATAAAACTTTCACACAGCGCTATTAATCTCTAATCAAAGCAAAGCAAAACTGGATCATGTTATGCAGAATGCGGCCATGTGGGGAAAAGAATAAACAGAGATATAAGCGTTTTTCTGTCGATGGTTACACTTCGGTTATTTATTGACTTCCTGATTATTTAATAAATTAGAAATGTAGGTACTAAAATCTATTATTTTTTTATTCTATGTAGTATTTCGAACCGTTGCTATTAATATTAGTAATTGCGTTTTTAGACGTGGCTGTTTTGTACTTAATAGCATATTTCAAAGAAATATCAATAAATCATAAACCAGCCACGTAAGTTGGCTGTGTTTAGAATTTTTTTTAAACGTTGTTTTCTTTAACTAACATTTTCAGGCGATTTAATCAATGTTATTAATAGAGATTTTAATGAAAACTCTGTAACGGCATAAGAAATGTTTATTATAAAAATGTACGCTCGTATTCCACATCTTTCTATTTAAAATCTAACTCAGTGCTGATATCAAAAACGTCGTCTTCAATATAATACTACTTAAAGCATAGCTTATGGGATTGTGATTGGCTTTTCATTTGACCTTTAAGTTACATAAATGACTCTAAAAAAACACCTTCTCAGGTCAGAACCACCATCACATTTTACAAGAAAAATATCAACAATTGAAAGCTTAATCAACCTTCATATAAATATGATATGGGTCATCCTTTGTTATTTTAATTCACTTGTTTTTGTCCTATTAACTTTGACATTTTTTGTCGTTTTCTTTCAATTCCCTTTTTACTTTTTTAGAGTCTTGGTCGAGTACTTATCATCAATTTACACCTGGCAAGTTAAAGTTAAGTTATTAGATATTTTTTCTTTTAACATATTGCCTTAATTCGAATCTAAATATCAGGCGTATTAATCATTTGATTGTACTTCAAAGCTCTTTCAATGTCGTATTGTAATAGTCATTGGATTTTAACATTCTGTGTAATAGATTCTAGGTTCGGCTTCATTTTGAGCACCGCTTTCGTCATAATTAATATTGCAATTTTGACCCTCTATGCCCCCTGATACGAATCTGACAATAAAAGGTTTTATATATATCGTCAGAGACAGAGAAGCATTTTTATCTAGGTATATTTTAGAAGAGAGGAGCCCACTTCCTGTGCGTCTTGTCCAGCCTGACCCTCGATATTATGACAGTAGCTTTGATTGTTTTTTGCACTGTGATCACCCAAATTGTAAAGCCGTCTGAATTTGGAGTACCTAATGGTAGTGTTTTTTTACATATAAAACGTAAGACATTCAATGTCTATCAAACTCCATATCAAATTTATATTCAGATCTTGTTCATTCAGCCTGGTAAATATTAGTGTGCGTTTCTTTTATGGCGTTGATATCACCACCGCTTCTTCCTGCATTTATTAGTTTAATGCGGAATTTATCGCACGTGTTTTTACTTAATATTTTAACTCTAATGTTTAAAAACTTTTAATTTTAAAAGGTGGTGTAAAATAATTTTGGTTTATATTGTTTTATTTTTTGTGATTTTTTGCCTCTCACCTTAACTAAAACCCTTAAAATTTTTGTCTATGAATTACATTAAATTATAGAAAAAATATTAGTGTGTTTGCAAGGGAACAGCTGTTTTGCACTGTTTTTTGCATTTGCAGATGAAACCTATAAAATTCCTTGATGGTTTAAGTCTTTATCTATAGTCAAAGTAATCTTTATTACTGTTCTGTGCCCGTTTTCAATACTGGATAGAGAACGTAGTAATAAAAGTAGTAGTAATTTTGTACCTATTTCTTGTAATTAAATTGGCAAAAAGAGACAATTTAGTGTTAAAAACCGCCAACTACCACTACTGACAAATAAATAGTTTGCAAAAATCAGCCATCATGGATTGGCTGCCTTTAACGTAACTTGACAATAGATACCGCCTAACATTTTCAAATTTGTGAAAATCAGCCATAAAGGTAGACTGACTTCTGCAATAAAGGTATTTTAGTTAATGTGCAAATTGGCTTTATTCAGCACCATGATGACTGTTTTATACAAAAAAATATTGTTGAGATGGCTGCATTGGACAGCTTATATCTCCGTATGTAATAGAGATATTGACATGGCTGTCTTTGCAAAAAATCCACAATACCGAAATTAATATGGCTGTATTTATAACTCATTTTTGGAAAAAGTGGTATATGGCTGCTATCTGCATAACTAGGTCCAACTATAAAACCGAAATATGTATGATATATGAAAATAATTTATGAAATATGATAATAATTTATGATATATGTTTTTTTTTTTTAATAATTATGTATGATCATCAACATTGCAACATTGTCCAAAAACAACCTCTGCAGTTTTTTTTTTTTTTTACAATTTAACATTTTAACCGCTTCTGTGGTTTAGTGGTTCGTCCACCGATGTCAACAAAAAAAGCACATATTATTTGGACGTGATATTTAAATTTCTGGTGTAACCTATTTGTTATATGATTACACTAGAAACTAAGATAAAAATAACACGATCACAAAATTTTCCTGTTATACTGCGTAAAAAGCTATATACCAGCTGTGAGAACGTTTAGCAATATTTATGGCGTTTAGAGTTCATATTTTGTGGTATTTGCGGATATTTTGCACACTAGAGCGTGTAAACTAATGTGTGGCCATATCTTAATTTCTTGCTAGTTCTAATTTTATAGTATTGGTATGGCTAGATTTCGAAAACACAGTGGTAGCAATTTTCCAGCGAACCGTAAGTGCCGAATGTTAGTTTGGACGAACCTCTGACAATCCCTAAATGTGATTCTACAACTGTTCACGCTCTAAATGCGCCTGGACTGGAAACAGGTCATGAGTCTATTTTGAAAACAGTACTATATTCCCAGTAGTTCTTTTGATTGAAGTATCTGATTGGTTTTATTCAGGTTAAAAGTCATTCTACAGCACCTTGGATACCAAAATAAAGCCAAGTGCTAGTCAGACATGCACAACAGGGTCTGACTCTCCTTATGATTGGCCGGCCTTTCGTATTTTTAGTAAGACATAGTTTTAACTATTTAGGTATTGCCGTTTTACTATTACGGCCTTTATTACCTCAGATTAGCAACTCAACGCTACTTTACTCTAATTTCGAACTATGATATAGTAATGATAAAGGTGACATTGCTGTGCGCTCAAACACGGCGACACGGCGCGCACCAGATGACAGAAATATGCGCGTATTTTCACGTTTTGTTTTTTTACGGTAAAACAAATATGAATTTTGAAAATCTAAAACACAGACCATCTGCTGTATTCTGTGTTTATTTACTGTACAAAGTGTCAAGGCCTAATTGGGCGTTTGGATATTTTTTCTATCGTGAAATTTTTATGTAATTGTGTTTTCGAAACAACGTTCTAGCATCAACTGTAACATATATTAATTTCAAAGTAAATGCTACAGTATTGTGGAAGATATGATCGCTGAAGCTTAGTCATTTCACGTATCATAGACTCTTATGCGTAGTATATTGCGTAGGTATGCTAAGTAAAAGTATCCCATGGGCGTCCTGTGATGGGTACGGAATCCTTAAATAATTATGTTTATGAATATAAATTTGATTGGTTGCTTATCACCGTTTCATACTCGTTTACTGAGCCCTATATTGGCAATATACCAATCTCATCTGGCCAGTTTCATTTCAAAGAAGACGATCTGATAATACCCATTGTACTGACAAAACAGTGTATCTTAATAATATCTCATATTTTAGTCTCCTGTCGTGTACCAGAACGAAGAATTGCTAAACAATCGGAGTGATCTCATTCATTACTCGCTGCAGGCTGCGTAGACGCCCCTGATTTATGGGGCCACCTCCTGCCCCTAACGACACGCCGTGATGAACGGCTAAAGACGTGGTGCAATATGAGAGAGCGAGCGGCTAAGAAAGCTGACTTGACTAGGACTGCTAGTAAAATCAATGAGATTTTGAAATTCTTGCAAATTTCTTACAATGCAAAAGAATTGCAAGAATAACTGTTTTTTTATTGAATAAAGATACTTTGCACATCCTATAAATACCTCTGATTATCCTAAAAAAAAAAAAATAACAATGGGCAGTCTTATCGCTTATAGAAGATATTTGTTCCAGACAAACTTTGAATGGATAATATTTTATGGTTGAAGAGGTGGTAGTGGTGAACAAATTAATAGGAGTCTAGAAGGAACCTATTTACTCTGGACATGATGGCTAAGATTGTACTGATGAGGAAAAACAAACGAGGGCAACAAGCTATATTCCATAATATACTAATGATATAGGTTGATTAGAGTATTAAAACAAGATTGTTTAAAGAGGCTAAATCAGCATAACTGACAAAAAAAACTTATGAGGCTGGTTTAAGAGGCCATAATGAAGGTTGAGAGGAACTGGAATAGAGTTGTTTTAAACAATCTGGCCAGAATTTAGGCTACTGGATCACGGGTATAGCCTTTTAATTTAAATCAACACAGTTTTTTGTAGATATATTTGGTCAATCGTATTGAACCTGCCCTGAACCGTAAACAACACATCAACGAAAACCACAACCAAATCGGTTAAGCTCCAGAGCTCTCAGGCTCAATCCCCAAGGGGAGTGCAATATTGTGCTTGGTTTGGTTGTTGGTGCTCTGTAGGGACCTCTTTCCTGTCTCTGTCGGGATTGCTTATCATTTGTGAATGCATCCCGACGACGCTGAAGTTACTTTTTATGTATTTAAAGAGCAGTCTCCAGAACTAAGCTACTCCGGAGCGGGATTATGCTGCTACTGGGCATCGATCACTAGGTATCACAGCAAGCCTCTTATAACTTGTCCCACATAAAAATCAGCGCACGCCGACTGCAAGAAACAAAGGGAATTATTCGAAGATGAAGTCAACCATATTATTGTCGCGACTGATAAATGTGCTGTGTAATTTACACTTACGTTTTTGCGCATGATTTTGTTTTGTCACAATTTATTTGCCAAAAAGTTACAGATGTAAGATGGATCTCTGCCTTGGTATTTGGTTTGTAAACGCAATGAGAGAACTTTTTTGCTGTGGCAATCTTGACAGAGGCAGACTATTAAGTGTTACTCGTATTCTCAAGGGTTTTTCATACAAATTTTCAATGATAAGATTACGCATTAAAAAAGTAATACAAATAGTAGTAAATTGATTTAGGTGTCACTTTTTGCACATTAATTGTCCAATGAAAGAGGCAAACATGTGTCAATTAGATTATCCATCCGAAAGTTGTCTGGACGAAATAGCTTCAAAGCGATAAGACCGCCCATCGTCTCTTTTTATATTTTTTTATGTTATTCAGTTTTAATCAAAACGTGTACTACAAAGTAATTTAATAAAGTATTATCTATCTATATTTACCTAATTCAATTTTGTAAAATAACTAAAGAGCCTACAGGTATCTAGATAAAGACTGTCCAAACGATTAAAGCCAAACTTCGCTAATACCATGAAACGATCAATGCAATCGAACAGTGTTCCCAACTAGCACCGCATCGCAATCCATCAAATGGCGCATTAATTCATTTCGATGCAGTCCAAAGTACGGCCTCGGACTTATTGTGAGCCAGCGCTACAAGCTGAAGCGTTTTTACGCACCGGCCATTTGCGACGGCAATATGAACCACCAAAGACTTCATCTTTGACCTCCTGATCAATTGATCTTGAATTAATATGTTCTTTTTTATTGTTTTCTGTATAATTAATTACATGGTTTTACATGGCTGATATAAACATTATCGGTTCTTCTCGAACGTCCACCTGCTGAGACCACCTGGGTGAAGTTAATTTTGACTTTTTAGTGGTGTGAAGTCGGTTCCATTCTTATTCAAAACAGTTAGTTTAAGCTTTTTTTCGTTATAAAACCTACGACACCACGATGTCTCCGACACCTAATTTAAGAGTCGTGTGACGGTGCAATAATACAGGATCCTGGGATATATCTACGCAATGATGGGAACGAAGATAAATACAGATGAACTAAACAAATGTTAAAAATCGGTTACGGTGCAGTGTAGGGGTGCACTATGTCAGGATAATGGGGACGATCTTTCGTAAATTCTAATACCAGAACTGTTATAAAGTCCACACGAAGAAAGACGGAGTTTCGCTGAACATAGTCATCATCGTCATCTGATGATGAAGCCAAAAGCCTACCCTAGACCTACCGGAAAGCAGGCAGTTCAGTGGGAATACTATGTATCATCATTATTGCGATCAACAACACGCCTGCCAAGCGTGAAGATTATGGCAAAACCCTGATAATGATGATGATGAAACTGAAGGTAAGCAGTTCAATAGGTGTACTCTAGTGACCGCAAACACCACAAGAAAGCCGAATTCGCAATTTCATTTACTTGGGTGACATATTTTTTTAAGTTATTTTGATACAAAAACCAAAAATACTGTACCGATTTCGATGAAATTTCTATGGGACCACCTCGAAAGTATGGCCTACCAAACATAATAAGAATCAACCAAATCTATTTCGAATCGACGGAGAAATCGAGTAACAAACAAACAAAAAAAACATACAGCCAAATTGAGAACCTCCTCCTTTTTTTGAAGTCAGTTAATAAAACTCTTTGCCCTTGGAGGTTTTTTAACTCTTATACAATCTTGGTGTTTTCAGAGATGAAAGGTTTCACCTAATAATTATTTTCTTAAAGACATTAATATTTCAATGAGGCCTCATATATAGACATAGTATGGTGAAGAGTATTTATGGGAATACCTACTACATTATTCACTTAATAGTTTCAGTGGTGATTGAGCAAAATAATCACAAGATAGACCTAAAATCTTAACTAAACTTACAATCTAAACAATTTTTTGAGCTTCGCGCCTGTAGCGCAAGTCAGGTCCGCCCTAAGCTGTCGCTCTCCCGGTTTAGAAACAGGACAGCGAATTTTCCTTTCAAAAATAAAAATCATCCATTTGCAAGTTCCAAGGTCAAGAGCTTATTTCAAATAATAAAAAACGGGTCACAACGCGCGTTGTTACCCGTTTTTTTTCCTGTAGTTGATGCTCCAATCTCTGGTATCTTATCCCGCTACCGCTTCCGCTGATGTTCCCGCTGACGCTTCCGCCTCATTAACGCGTGTCGTGATCTAACAAGCGGTTGTTTTGAGTTTGCTGGCAGTGGGCCAGTTGTTAGCTTTAATTGGGCAAGGATATTTGCACTGGTAATGTTTTGTTCGGGAACACCTATTTTTACGATGTTTTCGAACCTAGTCGATTACAGGTACAGTCACGATTAAAACGGCAGGCAAATCATGATAATAATGGTCACAATCTATACATTAGGTATACATATATTTTGAAAATTTGAATTGTATGAAACAATGTTTTCGATACAGATGCCAAAACAATAAGTTTTTCAGGAGTCAGAATCAGAATTTTATTTATTCACTATTACACAGCACACCATAATTAAGAAACATAGTAAATAAAAATAAAAGAAAAACTTAAATAACCAATAACAATAAAAAAATTGTGCCACATATAACTCAGCTGCAGCGTTGTTAAGCGCCACCTAGTAGAGATTCACGAAACTATGTTAACCTGCCTTAGATAATTTTGACCTATTTTGAGACACTAGGTCTAAAACTAGGTCAAAATTATTAGCGAGAAATTAAGTTTTTGCTTTTTTATCTTTTTAGATTATTTTTGTATTACACGTGATTGCGCTTGGTCAGAACATTTATGAAGAAGAAGCTGGTTTGAGTCCTGTCGCGGGTTGTCCGTCAATTTTCAATTTAAAAAATCTTTGCAACCCTGTAGCACAGTAATGGGGTAGATAAAAGAAATTAAAGTGAGGTACAATTTATTTCGTTTACCATAAAAAATATTAGTTCTACGTTTCGTTTTCATCTATTCCAGTAATATCATTTTTACCCTTTTTACCCCCAAAAGGGTTAGGAGAGATAATAAGCTTTTATGATCCTAGCCCATTGGCTATAATTATTACTGATATCATTATATCAGTAATAATTATTCAAAGTTTCTTTCAAATCCATTTGGTAGTTTCAACGTTCAAGATACAGACAGACAGATAGATAAAATAAAAAAAAAATGTTTTATCTGGTTTGGCTTCAGTATTGATAAGTGTTTCCTAAAATTTTATTTTTCCAATTATATAAACAGATATTATCTACTTGCGGATCTTATCAAATAGATTTGGATGCCTATGCCATCATGAAAATGTATTCAGTTGTATGTTATTTTTATCACTAATTTGTAGTTTATCATTCAATATTACGAAATTAAATACCTACAATTCTTCAAATACAATCAATTTCTACTTGTGGGGCTAAAAAATGAACATGCGTTATTTGCGTTACATTTTTTTATAGCGTGTAGCGCCTTTAATTTATTATTAAGGCCGAAGGTGGAACCGCACTACACCCGGATTCCTCAACAGTCTGAGGAGCTAGCTATTTTACTACCTCTAAAAAGCTGAAAAGTTACAATTTACAATGGTTGTTAAGGCGCCAGAATTAGGTATGATGGTGGTAGCTTTCAAGGCGGATTTAAACAAAGTTTTACCACCAACCAAACCAAGCACAATAGTGTACTTCCCTGAGAATCGAACCCGGGACCTCTGGATATCACACTAGTAGGCGAACCACTAGACCACCGAAGCAAACAATTTAATGTATTTTCCTACTGTAGTTATATACATAAGTTACTTATCGTGGTATCATTATATAAAAGTGTTCAGATAAATGATAATAATGATGATTATAGAAATATTTAACAGTGACTTGCACCATAGATTGATAAGAAATACATATATTCTGAGTGATAAGAATTTGTAATCTTGATATATATAAATTATCTAAAGATATCTCAAAGTTTTAAGTCCAGCCAGATTGAACAGGATTTTTATCTAGAAAAACATGTTATGTAGACTAGAGGCATAATTGTCTGTGTGCTGGCAGGAAAGACGCAAGACGAATATGAAGGGCACCAAATAGGTAATGACGGTCCCAAGCATTTTCGTTTGTTTCAGCTTCGCGTCTAGTTTAGCTTGCCTTGCGATATAATCCTAGTGCGACACTTTCGTGTCCATTGTACCATCCCAGTACCTACCAATGATAGTACCAACAATTACATACATATAGGTACATGTAATAGCATCCTACCATTGTTGCTTCTGTCGTGATATGGCAAAGGGTCTGCAAACTTGAAGGATAATAATTATGTAGCCTTAGTGGATACATTTTATCTTCCAAGTTTGCAGACAAGTCTACTCTAGTGGATTGCGTACGCAAAGGGCCGCTAGTGGGAACAAATTGTAAAATGACCAGCACTATTTATTTATTTAAGATTAATTGATATGGTAAGCCATAGTCGGGTAAAGATAAATATCAAATAAGAATATAAGTTAAATTAAAAAAGTGCCAATCATCGATGAGAACGGACATTTTTTTTGTACGTAGTGAGGTACTTTAGGTACCTTATTTTCACCTGTTTTTTACCAAATTATGATAAGACTGGTGGAAGCGCACTTCACCCGGAATCTTGAACAAATTGAGGAACTCGCTATCTTACCTCTAAATTCAGAACACAACAATTTAAGAACTGTTGCAACAGAATTTGAAATAATGGTGGTAGCTAGCCAGGCGGATTTAAACAAAGTCTTACCACCAACCGAAGCAAGCAAAATATTGTACTCCCACTGGATATCAAACCCGGGACCTCTGGATCTGACACCGTGAGGCGGTTTAAAATCAATTGAAGATATTTAAATAACCCCCTATATTTTTAAGCACAAATCATTTGCTCAGTATGCCCCTAAGCCCACAAAAGTTTTTTCTATCGATTTTCCTTGGCAAATGGCTTTTCAGATGAGCCATTTCGCAACTATGACGTAACCCTACACAATTACAAAAGTGCACAAACGAGTTCCTTTCATAACAGACCCAGTAATAATTTCTCCGATTCTCTTAAGCCCGCAGAAATCCCGCAGCGAACAAAGCAACACTCGTTAACTTTAATAATCACTCGAGACTACTCGAGGATTAAGCTGAAAATTTTAAAGATACAGCAGAATTCTTGCCAAGGCTAGAGTGGCCCTTCGCTATAGGCTGCATTTACACTAAACTGATATCCAGCTATTTATTATTGTGGGCTGTGACCTAGTGCCAGAGTTTTATAAGCCTGATTCATAGAGATTATAAACAAAGCCTAGCTAGCACTTATAATATCGATGACTTGAATGAATGAATTAATGAATTAATTAATTAATTAAAAATACTTTATTGCACACCTTAAAAGTAAAAAATTGATAACTTAAAAATAAATGTACAATGGGCGGTCTTATCGCTAAGAAGCGATTTCTTCCAGACAACCTTTGGATGGAGAGGATTTCATGGCTAAAGAGATGGTTGGTGGTGCACATATTAATTAGGGTCTAGCTAAATTAACTATACGTAAATCATACATTATAAGTAAAGCTATGCTACAAATATACACACTACTTATATAATTATAAATATAAATACCTACATACTATACAATATGTACTTACATACTACACTATACAAATATAATACACAAATATAAATATATATTTATTTAGATGGATGATAATTATAATAAATGTTCTAGGAGTATCATAATAAAAACATATAAAACGGCGCAGAAAATAGCAAATACGATGACTTGTTACGTCTGAAAAGATGAGCCTTGAAACCACGGTGCAACCATAAGGCAATGCCCGGGACCGAAGCTACTAAGAAGGCAGATTCAGTTTACTAATCGTACAATAAGGTAGTAGTTCATGTTTGACTAGGTTTTATCTGCTTATACTACTTTTACACCGCCTCTGTAGTCTAGTGGTTTGGCCACCGATATCAGATCAGAGGTCCCAGGGGGTTCCCTGGGGATCGAACCCGGAATGTGCTTGGTTTGGTGAGTGATAGGACTTTTTTTAAGTCCGTCTGGCTCTAGCTGCCACCATCTTACCTTAGTCTGTCACCATAACAGCAATTCTAAATTGTTGTGCTCCGGCATAAGGTAATAGGTACCTATAAGGTAAGACAGTCAGTTTCTCAGACTGTTGAGGATACTTGGTGAAATGCGCCTCCACCTTCGGCCTTATCTTAAATGGTAACCAGGTGAGATGAAGGCAAAGCATTTTCCCGTCGTAAATTCCACCCAGGAATTGGACTCTAGACCTCAGGATCTAGTTATTAATTTCAGGTTAATTTTCAGAACAGAGTCAATAGTTCTGGATTCGAGTCCGGTTTCTGTGTAAGTATTTCTTCTCCATAGGCTGCTTCCATGCGGCATTGAACATTTAGTTCAATTTATTTAACCTAGTTTTGTAAATGGGTTTTGTGCTCTCCGTTTTGCTTTTAATTAAGCTAAAATTTTGCTAATGAAGTGTGTTGCTGCTTATCTCTTCTTAACATGCCCGAGTCTACCTAGATAACTTGGAGCAAGCATTATCGACTACAACATCAATGTCATTTTCGTAGTCGCTGTCGCAAACTTAGGCGCTCAATTAGTGTCACCAACAACCCAAAGTCCTGCTCCGGTATTTAAAGGGGCTGAACTGGCTGGGGTAGGGTTAGTTTAAACTATAGGGGAACAATGCACAAGACTACATCGGGACGTCAGTGCAGGCCTTGGTCACCCTCACTCAGAATATGAATAGGAATAGGTAGGTACATTTGTATTTTAGAAATTTATGCGCCATTTAGGCCAGATGACAGGTAGGTTCAACAAGTTCTACAGTGGAGACGTCTGGATGACAATTTGACATATAATCATTACATTTACGAGCTAGCTGACCCCGCATAGCTTAACTTGCGCCAAAGTTCTAACTTTATCACTACCTCTATAAGTTCAGCTCATTATAAGCTCAATGCTGAATAAAGGGCTCGCTCCATTTGATTGTAGACCTCATGCTTGTCCAGGCAAGACTAGAGATCCAGGGCTTAGCCTACGTATATAAACAAGCCTCGCCAGTGATCATAAGACGCCTCTATCCATCAACTCCAAGTGACCGCCGATAACAATACAGCCTCCATAAGCGTTATTTGAATAGTGTGGATAAGGCAATTAAAATAAAAGATCGATCCCCAGGGGAATCAACGTGCTTGAGTTGGCGGTAGGACTTTGTTCAAGTCCGTCAGGCAAAAAAAACAACAGAGTACAACTCACATAAAAGTCTACATACATATAGGAGGAAGAAATAGCCTTTTTTCTATAACATGGTATTTTAGTAAGTCTAAGAGGACATGTAAATTCTCGTAAATTAGTATGTCCACCAGGAAACGGAGGGCCGTTTCCATTACCACCATTTTATCCAAGTCTGTCGCCATAACAAAATTTCTAAATTGTTGTGATCCGGCATTTAGAGGTACGAGTATTATAGCCAGTTACTTATTCTGTTGAGGATTCCGGGTGAAGTGCGTTTCCATTTTCGGCCATATCAAAACTTAAAACCACGTAAGATTAAAGCCAAGCGCTTGCCCGTCGCAAAATAAAAAAATTACCCACTTTTAATTGAAACCTCCAAAATTGTGGCTGTGTGAGATAGGGGATAGAAGAACGTACTATTTCCTGATAGCGTCCTTTTTAACGTAACGAAGAGGAACTAACCAATCTCTCAACGTAGGTAGTGAAAACCTACTTCTTTAAAGGAAACCTAACAGAAACTGTCTCCTAAACAAGTTTAATTCGACCGCTTGGAATCCACTTTAACATTACTCCTCGGAAAGATGAACCAGTGTTCCAGCTAATTCGCCCAAAGCTTGGTACATTGCCAAAGGCTTGGATTAAGATGATGATAATCTTGCTTTGAATTTCGGAAGACTAAGTTTATGTAAGTAACAAAACATGGAAGATTGAAGAGACTATTTTTTCACGAATTATTTCTTAAATTGGCATCATTGACCGAGTAGCTCGAAGCGTCTCAATTTCGATATTGGCGGTTTACAGACTTTTCAACAGATTTTGATGAAAATTGCCACACATGTTCCTTGATATATTACAAAAAAATATTTGATAGCGATTTTTGATCGGTGGCAAAATAGGAGGGAATGGGGGAAGTTTGCTGTGACGTTATTTAGCAACGGAATTCAATTAAATTTGTAAGACACACTATAGATTTAATTCTACACTATGTTGTAAAAAAAAACAAAAAGGGGGAGTGGAGGGGGAAAAGGGTAGAAGTTTGCTGTAGGACTTCAATTTTTGATTTTATTTCGGAGAATGTATAGCTACGTTTACTAAACAGACTTCGCAGTCCTCTCCGCCTTTGCAAGACAAATCCGTAGACACCAGGTTTGATCTCTTCAGACCAAGGGAACGCGGAAATTTATACCGCTATTTGCTCAAAAGTATAAAAGAAAAAGTGAAAGAGAAAAAACATCGGTTATTGCTTAGTTATAAGGGCTCGCGATATCTACTGTTCTTACAGAACCACTAGTTATTTATTATTTTAGAAGTATACGAGTCGATAAAATATGTAGAATAAGTACAAATAAGTGATTTGCGATTTTTTGTGATCTACCCAGGCCAACGGAAATGCTGGTTTTTAGCGGTTACGGCCTAATGATCCCAACACTTTAAACACCTCTGTGGTCTAATGTTCCACGCACCGGTGACAGGTGCAGAGGTCCTGGGTTCGATCCCCTGGGGAGTACAATATTGTGCTTGTTTTTATTGGTGGTAGGACTTTGTTTTATTCCACCTGGCTAGCTACCATCATCTTAGTGCACTTCCACCTTTGGCTTTATCATAACTTAAAAACCAGGTGAGATGAAAGCCAAGCACTTCATAGTTGTACATTAAATAAACCCTTGTGGTAGGACCTGCAAAAGCTAACCATTCTTGCAATCACCTTCCTGCCAAATTCCAGCTCCAAGCGGTTTGCTGTGACTGACTTTCCCGCGCATGGGCCACAGCACGCTTTACCATAGACATCTTTGCCTGTGCAAACGTTAACCATTTCATGTCGAAAAAACAAAAAATATGTGTACCATATAATTAAATATGAGATTTATTAGAAGACTAGTACACCCCGCGCAGTTACTCTTTTTTTTGTATGACGGGGAAGCACATCTTACCTGGCTTCAAGTTAAGATAAGGTTGAAGGAAGAAGCGCACTTCATCCGCAATCGACAACAGTCAGCGGGACTAGCTATCTTACCTCCAAATGCCAGATCACAACAATTTTAGAATTGTTGTTGTTATGGCGCCAGAATTAGGTAAGATGGTTGCTTGCGCCACGGTTCTTAGTTTATCAATTAGTTCAGTCCTTATAAGCCCACTGCTGAACAAAATATCTTCTGGAAAGCCTCCTCTATGCATCAATTCAGTCTCGGTACAGCCTTCGGTAAGTTCGCGGTGCTGTCGTCCGCACAGATACCCGCGCGAACTGTGCGGACGACTGTACCTATTGTTTTGATGAGCTCACTTGCCTACGACTTCTGTCTTAGCTCAACATTAGTTCATTCAAATTTTAACAATTATGTACTGGTTTTAACCTCTTCTTGTTTTGCCATCCAAATACAAGACATGAACATACTTACTTAGATATGCCTTTCAAATGTAAAGCTAAACTAAAGCATATATAAATTGTTTATGATCATTTTTCTCAAATGAATAGCTAATTAAATGTCCTTTATGTTCCGTAATTCGAATAAAATAAGTATGCCACAAGTTTTAGAAAAGCGTATATTTATAAGCTTTGTAAATGTGTTATATAAGTTAAATACCTTTTAGGATAAATTTTCACTAAAGTTTGTATCACCTTACTTATTATAATTAATTAAGATCTTTTGAAATTGTAGTAAGATCTTTTGAATTGTGTATTGTCAAGAGCTCATCCATTCCAATAGAAAAAAATAGCACCTCGGCCACTAAATTTTTGGTTCGCTAATACACTGCAAACAATTTGAAGAAGCAACTGGATACTCTTATATTCATCTTATATATTACAAGTGAAAGCCCTTTACGAGGTACCTATTTGTAATCGAATTGAATATATGAAAAGAGCATCCAGATTAGACATTGTTAACTCTTTGTACCTACAGTGAGCACATATTAGGGTATATATTGGTTTCTTTTTAACCCTTTGAACGATGATTATAATAAACTCATTAAAACAAGTGTTTTACAATTTACTTTGCCAAATATTAGTAACTACTTTCAAGCAAACCGTCAATATATTCAATTTATTTCAAAAGAATGCAACCCTGTTGAATTCCAATGGGTAGAATTTCAAGAAATATATAATAGGTATTTATACACGTTAAACATTGATAATATGTTCACGAAACGACGTCATGTTCCATAGAACAAAGGGGACCTACTCCCACTTTTCATCCCTTTGGTCGTTATCCTATCGAGGAGGATAGGGGTTATCCTAGCCAATAATATCAGTAATAGTTATGCAGATAAAGATATATATGTAGATAAACCAGACACCTTTTGACTTAAAATAATATATTTTAGGATATAAAATGTGGATCGGAACATTTGTAATAAGTACCTAGCTGCTTACTGGCAATCCAGTAAGCAGATCACTCTTGTGTCTTATATTAGAGGCTTTTCTCAAAAACACAAAACGCGGGAAACTAAGCGAGTCGTAATTAAGAAATTGCCAATTAATTTCAATACACAATGAGCTGCATCGCCCTAATCCCTAATTGTTAATAGCGGCAGCGTAAAACATACCTTGACGCTTAGTAATAAGGTTTTAACTACAACAGCGATGCTCATCGGCCGAACTAATTAGCTCATCGTCTACTGTATCTTGAGCTGGTTCATCGAAGATTTAAAAATAGTTCATAGCTCAAGGATTTCTGGGGAACTCAAAGCTCATTCGTCTGCTGTATCACGAGCTGATACTTAGATGGTTTTGCTAAAGCCGACAGGTCAAGGGATTTTGGCGATGATTTCGAAATAAATGGCAGTTCTTCACGTGATCTGACGATTTGTCGTAGCAACTTGGCAATTACTCGGATCATTAGTCATATTCCCACCTTTGATAACATCATTGGAGCGAATTTATGAGGGTTTTGTCGGAAGTGATATAAAGGGAATTAAAAAGATTGCCAGGTTGCAATAGGGTGAGCGGAGATACTCGCTGCCTGGGTAGATAATATACATTTCTTGGACTGCGAATGCGTTTCAATGCAGTATTTCAAAAACAATCTTTTTTTTCTACTTTAAATTTGTTTATTCTAACAATATGTACCAACAATTATTGAACTAACTATAATCAAAGGAAGCAGTCGAGCTACCTAAGGATAGTTACATACCGAATTTAAGTAACTCGACTGGTCCAAGACACTACCAGACGAAAGCATGCCCATTGCCCAATACACTGTCTGTGTTACCACGCTGAATAGCTAAGTTGTTTCACTGGCCTAAATGAAAGCCATCCCTTGGGTGACGTATCGCCTACTCAAAAGCTCCGCGACATAAACATTAATATATCATGCAAACATGTCGTGTAGCATGATAAAACGGATAGCGTGAGGTAAACGAAAACCAACGTGTTCCTTGGATCCAGTTCCGACTTGTGACTTGTAAGCTGGTCATTAGACCCTGGAATTTATGAATGTGTTGTTTAAATACCAAATGTTTCAAACTGTTTCCCTAGGTCCCCAATCCTTATAGGGTGATGTCGACTTCAAAGTAACCTGGATACTGTTCCTCCTATGCTGCTCATCAGTAACTTGTATGAACTCTATATCATCAAACGTTCATTGTTAGATATATTAATACAGTATCTACTGGTTCAAAATGCAATTCTACCCGAGATCCCTATTTCCACTAAACATGGCTAAGAACCAACTTATTTTAATAACCATTAAAAAAAAAAAACGCATTTCTAATCAAAGCTTGCGTACCTGCTAGACCTGTGCAGTCTGTAATAAAATGTATGGTTCAATCAAATAGCACTGTAATACAATACATAAAAACAATTACAATTTTATCAAAAACTATCATCCCCTGGCCCTTGGAATGTAACTTAGTTTGCATCATCCTTTGCCGTTTGCTGTTTTTCGGATCAAGGAGAGATAGAATGCCTGCCATTGTCTCCTTGCACGTAGGCAGGATATCTTTAGTCGGTAGAGCGAAGCCGTATGCTCCTTCATCTCGGAGTTCGAAGGTCATAACGAAGCTGGAGAAGGAACAAAACCATGCAATCATCTTTATTCATATAATAAAAAAGATCTCGCTCGTAAAGTGTAACCCATTTTAATAGCTCAGCGGAATTCAAAATCAGCTGAGGATGAATTTGTTGGGTCATATTAAGTATATAAGTTGGTCATTGTTTATTAGATAGTCGATTTAGATAGAGTTTATATTACCATATTAAGAGCAGAAAAAACGAAAAAAAAACTAGTTCAATCGGTTTCAGTTAATAAGCCTGTAAATAAAAATAAGCTATCGGTCAATCAATGTCATTGATGACATTTACTCTATAAAGTTAGGGCATGAACCTATTCTAAAACTGGACTGCGCACTGTATTTTTAAAAACGAGCCGAGTGAGAGGTTTGAGAATAGTAGTTCGTCTCGTTCTTATAGGGTGTCCACACCGCCCACTTTAATGAATGAAAATACGAATTAGTAGATACATTTATTTTCTTATTATTGTAACAGTAATAGGTTTATAGTGTTTATATTAAATAAGGTTTTTCTAAACACTTTAGCCGGAACCACTAAGGTAATTGATACCCGAGTCTATCGTTAACCTAGAAGAGTTTCTTGTCTCCGATATCACGGAAGGATATAAAACACAAGATATCAACAAAGATTATTTATTTTAACTTATAGGTACAAAATAAGAGTAATAGGCTAAATAAGTAGTAATAGGAGTAGCAGGGTTTTTCATACGAGCAAAAACGGCATTGTGTGCCTCTATAAGTCAAAGTCAAATATTTTTATTCAGTAAGATTTTTTGGCTACGGGACTTGGCTCCCCCTTGGAGCAAAGGTGATTCTCATATGGCCTTGGCTCCCCCGAACGGGGGAGATAAAATACCACACATTTTCCGCAATTTTAAAAGTGTTTTTGGCTCCCCTATTTAGTGTAAAAATATTTTTGGAATTGAATTATTAATTTGATTTAAATAAAATATTGTTAAATTGTGTAAAATATGTGTATGTTTGTTCGGTCACCAAATTTAGAATGTAGACATAGCATACAATATCCCGATATTCCCACAAGAGTGGGATTATCCTCTAGTGAAACGATTACATATCATAACATGTAAAATCAAAATATATATCCTTGAAAAACCGAAGATTAAAGTTTGAAATATTTAATGGTTCCATTAAAAGCAAATGAAAGCTATGACCAAGATCTACATTTTCAATGACAGCTGTCAAACTTCAAACGGTCATATCTCTGAAACTACTTGTCCTAGACTATCCGTCATTAGTTCAAATGAAAGCTATGACCAAGATCTACATTTTCAATGACAGCTGTCAAAACTACTTCTTCCAAAAACGGAGAGTCTAGGACGAGTAGTTTCAGATATATGGCTATTTGAAGTTTGACAGCTGCCATTGAAAATGTAGGTCGTTTTCATAGCTTTGATTTGAACTAAGAATGAAAAATACAACCCTAATCTCTTTAAGAAAAGAGTTAATAAGCACCTTCTGGGTTAGCTTACTACATCGTTGACCTCATCTTTGCCTACGCAAGCTTCGTAAGTAAAGTAAATTAAGTATACTTTTGAGATACTCTATCTGACAACGACCCATATTATGGGTATCTACGTAGGTAATGGAAATCCACTTTATATGTTTGTGGATACCCGTATCATAATTTGAAATGTTGATAATTAGCTCACCCAGCTGTGGAAAGACAGGTCACAGCCGGGATACCATTCCTTTTTACATCTATAAACGCAGCAAAAATACACCATTTCCTCTAGATTTAAATAATTGTATAGCGTTATAATATGCTTTTGAAGGTTAGCCGTTAGGCAAAGAAGCCATATTGATTTAGTAGTTTTCTGAGTAAAATGGACACATATGGATGACAAAATACTACCATTATCACTTTTAAACGCCAAAATTCTGTATTTCATAAGTTATTTTGTGGTAGAGGATTTCATGGTTGTCAAATAAAAAAATGTAATAAGTATTTGTTTATGCAAAGTCTATCAAAGTAATATCATAAAAAAAAATAAGAAAATCAAAGAAAGCTCCCAAGGCTTACCAAAGAGGAATTCAATATGTAATGGCAACATCTTTAGCCTGCCAGTTAATGGTAATTTCACATGAACCGGAGCTAGTAAAATCATAGTGCCTTTCGCTGCCTTTTTTGGTTGCAGTTATTTGACTATCTTTCCCTAAAGATATGATATAGGGATATATATATACAAGGAAGCATTATTATAACTGAGCTATCTCACCTGGCTCGTTTTTCTACTTTGTCATAAGACAAACAATTATGAAACTTATTTTGGAGCGCGTGGAGTGTAAATTTCATGTACCAATTTTTTTAGTGCGCTGTCCAGTTTTAGTATACGTTGATGAGTTAGGGTGATTTTTACGCACTCTTTACCAAATGCCTATGATATGGCTGTCACTATGACATTTGCTGTCATTTTAATAACTGATATTGACAGTTTGTAGTCTTCGATGCTTTAAATTGAATAGCTCCTCCAAATATACTTTTTCCAGCGGTGTCGTGGCGTAGCACTGCTACAATGACTAAAGTAAGTGCTACGCGGACGGGGAAAATAAATAGAAAATGTTTTCTTATCTTCCAGTTACGCAGAATTGTTATTATTGAAGTTCTATCTAAAAGACAATTTTGTGACACAATATAGGATACGCCTTTATTTGATACCGAGAAGCGATATACAATAAAGGCGTTACTGAGATGAGTATTAGCTACTTAGTTCTGTGTCAATCAGGAGAAAGAATAGCCAAACCGATTAGATTTTTCAGCCTCATACTTGCAAAAGCATTGATGAGTTATAATTACTCCTCTAGTGATATTGAATAGCTATACTCACGGGACTTTATATGTTTGTTTGACCCAGCAAGTACTTGCTCCGCTGACCAAATACCCTGAAATTGTAATGAAAACATGCTTAATATCACAGTTGAGCTTCACTTACACATCGGTTTCACGTGACATTTAGGCCAAAACCATGCCTGATAGCGACCACGACCATTCTGTCAAGTATACACCGACCGAACAGGAGATGGGTAAGGTTTTAATAACCACAACCCTTGCCTGATCCTACTTGCCTGATCCTGATCCTACATTCTCTAAAATACCTTATTCTCAACATCTGATTATATCATTCTGGGGTAGGTGTAATAAATAAATTAATAAACAAATATTACAGGACATTAATTTCGCACAGCGCATTATAGTCCCAGACTAAGCATAGCTTGTAATATGGGAACTAGATTATGGATAAAATACTTAAATACTTGTTTTTTTTTTGTAAATACAAACTTAATATATAATACTGTATCGTAAAACGAAACACTAGACTTCAGAGGCGGTATGGTTATTATTAAAAAACTATAAAATGTCGTAAGTAGTGGCAGAGTGATAAAGTATGATTATACGAGAAAAACACCTGCGGCTTTGTTCCCGCCGTCCCGGAAATTTATTAGTGTTACCCTACACTGCAAAAGGTAGCTTCCCTGTAAAAATCCAGTCTCTAAGGGGTTGTGGTTGGTTGACAGTTTGTCAGCTACAAGACTATTTCTATAATTTTGATGCTAAAGAACGCTGACATACCTACTGTGTCGAAAGCCGTACCAATCGTGTACCCAGTGTTATCTATCGACTTTATCCTCTGTAATGCTTTAACTCCTATTTTTTTCTGCAAAAAAATAAAAAACTTCATGATGGTTACCTAAATGCGGCCTTATATATGATTTTCTTCAAAATTTCATATTACTTTTGTATTTCAAGTGATTGCAATTAATCACAACATTTACAAACGATATATCGTCCCGAAAACTCACAACCGATTCACAAGCCAAAGCTCTAACCGATTGAGTAACGAAGGTACTGACGCAGATTCCGATTTTTTTTTAATGCGCCATATCCAACTCGGCTTAAGCCGGCTTGAGTAAAAGATGCGGCTTCCAGTCCCGTCAGAGGTTGTGAATTTTTGGGACTTTATAACACCTGTATATTTTCAAAATGCAAATGTAAAATATCCATGTAGCTGTCTGACAGTCATCGAACAGTGTGATTTACCTTGTTAAACAACAACACAAGTAGACAATAAAAACAAATGTAGCACAAAATAGGTGTGTGCTACTACAGCAAAAAGTCCCGGCTCAGCATTAATGCCCCTGTACACAGAGGGCACTGATTTACAGCCTGGACTCAAAACGGTAAAAACTAAAACCCTGTGAGCATATGAAATAGTGCTATAGAAATGATGTTAGTTTTATTCAGGTTATTCTAAAACAACATACCTACATATTAGGCATTTAACATTATTCAATGTATATTTAAATTTATATGTATATGTATATACTACTGTACGACGGGGAAGCGCTTGGCCTTCATCTCACCTGGTTACAAGTTGAGATAAGACCGAAGGTGGTGACGCACTTCACACGGAATCCTCAACAGACTAAAGCACTGGCTATCTTCCTCTAAATGTCGGAACGCAACAATTTTAGAATTGTTATAAGGCCGACAGAATAAGTTAAACAGTCCTACCACCAATCGAACCGAGCACAATATTGTACCCCCCTGGGAATCGAACCTCTGGATCTGGAATCGGTGAGTTGACCCACTAGACCACAGAGGCGGTTGAAAATTAATATATTTTTAAGTTTCACACGAGCAAAGTTTTCTTAAAATGGCGGGCTTACCACTTCATCAAAGTTTTCGTGATGCTCCTTGCTATGCGCGTATGGTATTATCAAGAACTGCCCATAAGAATGAAAACTTATGTAGTACATCAAATTCTTCTTGTGTGTCTCGATAAACAGCCTCATGGCGTTACTCTCTTTCTCAGAAAACGCTCTGGGACCACAATATATGTCGGAGTTTTTATTGAAACTCACTCCTTCATCTGCGCGGAAACGAACATTTAAATATGCTGATGTAAACTTCTTTAACAATTGAGCTGCTGACGCATCAGAGAGCTCTGTATGCTTGTAACTTATTTACCGGCTCAACGGATATTACTGAATTTTTAGCACGGATATAGTGGTTGTCATGGAAAGCGACAATGGCTACTTTTTAAACGGATTTTAGTCCTCTAAACCCGTATTAAAAGTAGCCATTGTCATAGACATAATATCGATCGAAAAAAAGATTGGAATTTTTACGAACGAAATTTGTTTGTATATACGTAAAATTCTCTGGCCATACCAATTCTAAAATTTTGAATTGAATTTGAAAAAAATACTGCATTCGCCTTTTGTTGCCTATAACATTTATATACGTATATACTCATATATTTATAGGCCCTATATATTACCTACAATTTTGTGTACAATATTTTGGACAACATTTAATCATTTGCACTAATTCTACTTAGTTAATTCCATGTTCATTCATTTCATATAATTCCATTTTTTTTAACCGACTTCAAAAAAAGGGGTTCTCAATTCGGTTGTATGTTTTTTTGTTTGTTTGTTACTCGATTTTCTCCGCCAAATCGAAATAGATTTTGATTGTTTTTGTTTTCTTTGGTAGACCACACTTTCTAGGTGGTCCCATAGAAATTTCATCAAAATCGGTACAGTAGTTTCTGATTTCCTGTGGCGTTTACGGTCACTAGAGTAGACCTATTGAACTGCTTACCTTCCAGTATCATCATCATCATTATCAGAGTTTTGACACAATCACCACGCTTGGCAGGCGTGTTGATGATCGTAGTAATGATGATACCTAGAACTGAACTGTCTGCCTTTCGGTAGGTCTAGGGTAGGCCTTTGGCTTCATCATCAGATGGCGATGATGACGATGTTCTCCAATACTCCGTAAACAATTTAACCTAGCATTGTTCGGGCTTAGTGGAATTGTCTTATGTTGCATTCTGGATATAAATGTTGTATACTTGTATCATTCACCATCATTAACATCATCATTACCAATGCTCAAGAAAGCAATAGAGTTATGCCATAATCGCCACGCTTGACAGGCGTGTTGGTGATTGCAGTAATGAGCCTTTTATATATATTTTTCCTTGTATATATTTTTAAATACATATTTTCATTCTTTCTCTCTTCGTGTGGATTGTGTAACAGTTCTGGTATCAGACTTTACGAGCCGCCACTATAGGCGTCTAACATGGCGGAGGTTTGACAACGAAAAAAAGTTAAAAATAAACTTTTTTTGAACAAAAATGGAACCGACTTCACCACTAAAAACTTAAAAATAACTCTAATATAACATATAATTTGAAGGCGGAATCTGACTAGAATGATAATATGCTCAACTCACCTCCAAATCCATAACCGAAATTCCTGTTTAAATCGATTCCCGATCCGTGACGATTTTTTCGCCATAACCTATCCTGTAAAACACAAGAATGTTATTTTAATCTACTAGAAAAACTTGCAGCTAAGGTTTCGTTGAATCAGCAAGACAAACCGACCAATTCTGATGATGAGGGCATACTTAAACAATTCACTTGATTTTCACTGCCCAAGTAGCACAATACATCTTTGTGAAATTGGTATGTCAAGCTTTGGCTTTATACTTGACGCGTCAGGTTATTTAAGTATTTATTGACTTGAAGACACCACTAACAAGACACACAAGTTGCCTTGACTAAGTCTTAATGCTCGAAACACATGCAAATTAGACCAATTGTTGTCATTGACAGCTATTTGAATTTATATACTTCTATTCTCAATAACCACAAGAATAATAACATTGACTTAGAACTTTTGAACTTGGATAAAAAAACAAAGGATTTCGCCCATCTTTCCGAATTTGTCTTACCTAAAACTCCACCAAAACGCCTGTACGTTTTGTTGAGCAGGAGTTTTCATTCAGTTACTCGATATTTGTCAAGGTCGTAGCAAACAGTAGCTTACATTTTGTTTGAAAAGCAGTTAATATTAAAGTTAGATGTTGCTATCATTTACTAGCATCGCACGCCACGATTTTAGTAAGGCGTAAATTTATTTGTCGTCTGTCAAAGGCTTAACGAACAGTATTTTACTATGCATATTAAACCCTTACATCTTAACCCTTTACCAGGCCCCAGAGAACTGCTTTGGCAACAATATTTTTTTATGGATTCATATACTTATAATGGCTTTGTTTCATATTGCACACTGAAACTGAAAAAAAATGCTGAAGTCATAAAAAAACAAATGTTTAAACATAATCTCACTACCCGCCTAGAGATTGACATTGACTAAATGCTTTTTAACCCCTATTATCTTAACCCTTTACCGGGCCCTAGAAAACTGCTGTAGCAAAAATTTTAATGAACTTATATACTCACTATGGTCATAAATTTCATATTGCATCACTAAAACTGAAAAAAATGCTGAGAGCATTAAAAAATACATGTAGGAAAACAGAACCTCATTACCAGCCTAGAGATTGACATTTACTACAATATATACATATGTTTCAGTCACTGTAAATGAAATAACACACATAGGTACATAATGAATTACTTATATTATTATAAAGGACTCTATATACAAAAACATGCCTACCCGCGGGTTAAGAAGTAAACAAGTAACGCTAGTAAAAAAATAAACAATCCGAATTAATCAGGCTATGAACATATAGCTCCCACATAATGAACAGTGCTAACAACAGGCTAAGGGCATTGTGTTCCCCAACTTTTTAAATACATTTTATGTGGATTAATCAGGTTATGAACATATAGCTCCCACATAATCAACACTGCTAACGGACTAAGGGTATATGTTTCCCAATTATTTTTATTGGTTATATCTTTAAGTTTGGTTTTGATTTGTGAATTTATACAATCAGAACAAAAATTGATTTATTTTATTAAAGATTATCAACCTCATCAATTCTGACGTTATTTAGCCAGGTGACTTGCCGATAAGTAAGCAAGTAAATAGTCGTCACGTGTCAAACTGTAAATAAATTAAATGTATTATAAATAATTGGTCGATGATTCATGATGATTCAATCAAGTAATCTCTTAAGCTACTACTGTCTACTACTATTATCAAATTAGTTTATCTCTAGTACTAGTTTATCAAAGCGACAAGAGCTATCAAAGAAGATACTCGCTCCAATAACACCTGCTTGGCAGGCTGAAAACTTATAGAGGGATTATCTCTTGCATGGCTCTCCTACCCCATGTTAGTGGTGCGAGTAATCACCCATTGCTGTGTGTAATAGGCACTCTTCTCATTGCTCATTCCGCAGTGAAAAAGCTGTCTGAAATACACACTCGAGTTCTGTCAAAAAAACTGAACAGAACTAGGAATGAAAATTTTGGGCTTAGTGCCTTCAGCGCAGGTCTATAGTCCGCGCAATGTTGTCGCCCTAACAGTTCAGAACTAGGCCAGCATATTTTGTCTTAACAAAATAAAATGTACGACATTATTTCAATTGGTTCCTCTCCGGCAAAGGGTCAGGTGACTTATCTAAAATACCTTAAGTTTTGGGGACAATCGAGGGTTTTCGATCCTTACTGTCAAATGAGTGTACTCATATCCGTCAGGGTTCAAGATCGGTATGAAGTAAAAGTCGTAGCTCCTCGCGATGCTAATCAGTTCCCCATCAGATGATGTAGACGCGTGCACAATCTGGTGAATCATGTATGTTACGAACGATGTGGAGATCCATTCCCTGGCGTGGATTCCACCTTCGATGAATACTTTTGACCTAAAAGTGGGCAAAATTTGATCAGAATAAGAGAAGTTGCATCCACCGCCTGGCACCACCTAATAATATCGCTTATCACCATAGAAAGAGGCGATTCATTAAAACATTAATTTTTTTTCATTTTAAATGGGTATACACACCACACTGCACACACAGCAGATAAATCGGCGACCTCACCGTATATTATGACTGGCGGTCACGTGAATTGATTGATAGAAGGGGCTCGTGATCACTGGCCAGGCATTTAAAAAAAAATGTGGGGTCAGCCTTTGATCTTGAGGCTTGCTCAGGCAAAAATGAAGTCTACAATGGAGTGAGCCTTCCCAAAAAAAAAATTGTTCTTATTATCATTAAATTCAATTAAAACTTATCAAAATCCAAACATTGCAAGACTTACTTGGGCGATGTTCCCTCTTGAATGACTCTTAATGCTAAAATTTGGCGATTTTCCTCCGTTGTACCGATTACATATACCTTCGCTTTTTGCGGATGTGTCTTTTCTAAATCATATAGCCAGTTGTAAATGTCCTTTGTCCTATAATAGTGCTGCCAGTTGAAAGTGTCCATTCTTCTTCTTATGTACGTTTGAACTGTTTGTTGATTGAACGCGCTAAAAACAACAGTAAACAAGCCATAGCTCAATTAGTAGTAGCTCTGCCTTTTGCGCTGTAGGTTATGGGTTCGATTTCCACCCAGGACAAACATTTGTGTGATGAATATAGATGTTTGTTCTGTGTTTGGGTGTTGTATTGTATGATCAGTATTTATTACAAAAAAAAAAAGTATTCTATACGTAAACTAGTTCCCATATTACAAGCTATGCTTAGTTTGGGGCTAGCTAGCGCTGTGTGAATTTAAAGTCATTTAAAATTTATCTTGTCTTAATCCACTTATTAAGTCTGCCTATGTCCCTAATAAAATGGATAGGATCTCATTGCCTCTGGGTGCGAATCTTTGAGGAACACTTCTAGATATCAGGCATCTAAAACAAATAGATATTTGAAACAGCAGATCAAAAAAACACTTACCTTTGAATGTCATTAATGATCGTTGTGAAATAAACACCCCTTTCCCTCGCTTCCGCCAAAAACATGTTTTTATCACTAGGTGCTATCACAAATTCAACGGGCTTATTCAAGGACCATGGCTCTCTCCAGTAGTTCACATCATATACATGTGACAAATTTTTGAAGAACTGAAGGTGGTCATCCTCCACAGGAATCCCTCTGAATAGCGTGTAGTTTTCGTATTTCCTTGCAAGGCTTAAGCTTGCGAGAAGCGGCAGTAGACGAAACATGAGTAAAAATATCATTTTTAATAGGCTTGAAGATTATTTTGTGAACATTTTGTGTCGCGTTCGTGACGATGGACTCTGTAATTTTATTTTCTTTTGGCGAAAATCATGACCATGTGGAATTTGAATTTCCATTTTGTCTTATAAATCTGACAGTCAACATTCTTCATGTCACTGTCGCATTACTGACAGATATGATCGGAAATCGGATTTTGGATCATCATTAAACATTCCAATGAAGTATTTGAGGTTTTTCTGTGCACTCTCTCCGAAGAGTATCCTTGCGACCTTGCGACGATCGAGGCTTTGAAGTCTTGCCTTGACGATCTGGCACCGCAAATTATTCTCTTGGCTCTCCTCACTCTGCCTTAGAGAGTAAACTGTGTAAGGTAATGAGAAACCATTCAAATCAGGCCTTATTATTGTTTGATGAGAGGTAATATTATAATATCAGCACCAAAAGTTTTATTTCAAGGGACAACATAATGATGCTGTCCCTAGATTATTACAATTTCTTAGTTTTATGAATACAAGTAGTCTACTGATATGTTTATCTTTTCTGGCATCGTGAATGCAAGCAGATGGTCCCATAAGCAGCATGCCAGTAATAATAATCAAGTATCACGTCATGTCTTGGCCAGTCACCAACATACGATGGTGCTTGTAATCTTGGCTTGGAATCTACATGACCCACAATATCTATTAAGATCAGACTAAATAGAACATCAAGTCAGAATATACTTGTAATAAAAATAATATTACAGACATTATAATCCTGAATTAAGTCTTCCCAAAAAGACGACAAAATTGCTGAACAATATTTCCTTTTTTAGGGTTCCGTACCCAAACAGTGCATGACACGAATTGTAATGAATGAATAAATGTTAAAAAAAACCACACAAAGCACTTGTATTTTATCTTGAAATGTAGGTCAGAACCCTTCGTGTGCGTGTCCGTACTTGACCAATTTAACTAACCGACTAGATTTTTAGACGTTGACGTTTATTAGATAGAGCATAATTTCTTCTACATACTATTTTATTATATATTTACCTATTTAGAAAGACTGTTTCAAGGAAAATGCAACAAGTATGTACCTAATTTCCAAAATCCTTCCATACCTACCTATATTATAGAGCCATATGTAGAGGTATTTCTAAAAGTCTAACAATCAGATCCAACTAGAAGGGATAGTAACAAAATCACATTATTGTTCCGTTTTCACCAGTTGGCTACAAAACCAAATAAAATCACAATATACAATAACGGCAGCTTTATTACCGACAATAAAACAAAACAATACAAAATTCTGGTCGGACTTAGGCTTAATTGGCTTGAATAAGTAAACATATTTGTATGCCTCTTCAACTTTATTGGCTTGGCCATCATGATCTCCAAAATTCCAGACATAGTTTCCGTGCAAGTCGACAAGACCTGGGTCGAAGGAAGTGCGTAGCCAAACGTACCCTCGTCTCGGAGGAGAAATGTGAACACATATCTGAGAAAGATGTGGGCTTCAAAATTTATTCCTATCGAAATATCTATCAAAGAACGATTCAACAATATTATGACTAGAACTGAGTGGCCAAATGGATATGAGCTCGCCTTCCTATCCGTAGGTTGTGGGTTCAAATCCAGCCGTGAACCAATAGACTTTGTGGACCAATTACTCCTAGGTTCCTCACAGCTCCTTTGGAAATAGCTCTTCGGGCTGTTGGCGACCCAGCACAAACATTTGTGTGAATAATATAGATATTTATTGTGTTTGGGTGTTGTATTATTGTATTATAAGTAGGTATGTATTTACAAAAAGTAAGTAAATAAGAAGTCTACAGATAGACTTATTTACTTACTTTTTGTGATTATCTAATTACTAGCTTTGCTTGATTTGGGTCTAGATGGCGCTGTTTGAAACAAATGTTCTGTAATATTGATTTATTTAGAGGTATGATAGCCAGTTCCTCTGTTTGTTTTTATTTTGTTGTATGACGGAGAAGCGTTTGGCCTTCTCATCTGGTTTCCTGTTTATGATAAGGCCGGAGAAGGAAGAATCCGGTTGAAGTTCGCTTCCAACTTGCCATAACATAACAAACAGGTGAAAATAAAGCCGCAAACACTTCTTCGTCGAGAAAAAAAAAATACAATATTGAAAATAGTAAGTATAAAATGAAGGGAGCCAAATCAAAAACACACTTTTTGAAAATTTTTCTCCTTCTGTTTGTTAAATTTTATCACATTTTTTTACCAGAAAATGGTTAACGATTTACAATTATTCTCCTTGGTGGTTAGCACATCTGAATTTGTTCAGGTTGGCAAAACCAAGGTTGTGGGTCAGAGTGGACGGTGCGTCTAGCCTACTTTCGTAAAATCCGATTTACATAATAATCTCCATTGCGTAGTAATAAAGAAATAATTTTCAATAAACACATTGAATTGCGAGAAAAAGAAAAGCGGAACTCACTTTACGTGATAATTTTTCTTCACCCAACTGGCGCTGTCGCCTGAAATCCTTATACCTACATCAAACAAAATGCATAATTTATACACAGGCACATGTATTGGAAAACTTGATCTGTACAACGCAAATTGAACCCCAATGCAAGGGAAATAAGGATAAAATTTGAGCTCACCGAGGGTATCGTAAGTGGTGCCAACGCTGTATTTGACGCCATTCAATTTAAACATTTTCAGTATTGCTTGTTTTCCGTAATTTTCCTAGAAACAAAATTAAATTTGATTTTACATGAGTACATTTTTGATGATCCTTAATTATAGAAGGATTGTAAGTGTGAGATGGATGTTTGATTCTCCTTCACGCCAAAATTACTTAACGGATTGAGCCAAAAAATTGCACATAATATGTTACTTTACGCCGGCAATGAAGCATAAGCTACTTTTCCCATAAATCAGTTCACTTGAATCAGAAGTGGGATGCCAAACGTCGTTTATTTCGTTCTGTAATGCTCCTTTATGCAAAACGTAGGTACTGAACAGATTCGGCTGAAGTTTTGCACACATATTTTTCTGGAACAGGATATATATTGGTTATTTACATCCAGATATTACGCGAGCTACAAACCGAAGCTAGTATCCGATAGTAATTGGTGGTCTGGTTACAGAAAGGGTCCTGTCTCCTTTTTGTGACCATGAAACTCCTACTGTTCATTTTTGTGGAAATTCCGTCATCGGTTTTAACACATTCGACTCACCATCTCTCCATAATTATCCACATGCTTAACTCTATCTCCGTAGGGTATGATCAGCTTTTGGCCATAAGAGTGGATGGAGAAGAAATACTTTATGTGGCTCGCCTTTTTCATGATAAAGTCTGCAAGTGCCTTTGTCTCTGGTTCGGAGAATGGTGTTGGACCGCAGTAGTTGTCGTCTTTTGGGTTTAAACTCGCCCCATGTCCTATAAAAAGTAAAAGACAAACATTTATTTGTCAAAGCTCCTATTAATTCTTTCGTTTAGGCTGTAATGGAACAGACCTGGTGTTATACTTATAGACAAGGTAAAAGGCCATATCAGACACCTGCAGTGTCTCGTAAAGACGTACAAAGCATAGCAAATTGTGTGGGTAAATCAAACTGAACTGAGTATTTCCAAGAAACATGGATTTTTATTAGTTTTAATTAAGGACAACCAAAAGCACTGGCTTAGCTTTTTTAATTTTATGAACATAATTAATATATACTTTAGCTAACATATAAACAATGCAGAAATGAAAACCTATTTATGTATCCATATACCAGCAGTATGTCAAGATTAACTTGGTAACTTACTGCCAAACACGTGGGCAAAGTTTCTGTTTATATCCACTCCATTGGAAGATCCAACGTTCCTTCTGTTTTTGCGCCATAACCGATCCTACCAGAAAATAAACATTAGGTACATACTTAGAGTGATCTGCAAATACATTACATAGGACATAAAAAAAAAAATTCTTAATGAAAGATGGCCGTTTTTATTGCATTTAATTCCAACTTTTACTCAAAAAAGGGTCATGTGTAAGCAAAACTAGGTACTAATCTTTTTTTTAAATTAGTTATGGTACCTGTGATTTTGGCTAAACCCTTCTAATTTTGACAGAGCCTCTGCCCATAAGAATACATTCTTGGGCTGTTGAAGACAATTTACGACGGGGAAGCGCTTGGCATTAATTTCATCTGTTGTCAAGTTATGATAAGGCCAAAGGTAAAAGCGCTCTTCGATCCTCAACAGACTGAGGAGACAACTATCTTACCACTTACTCAAAATGTCGAAAAACAATAGTTAAAATTGCGTCGTTGCTATGGCGTCTTACTTAGGTAAGATGGTAGTAGCTAGCCAAGTGGCCAATTTAAAACAAGCTCTATCATCAACCAAATCGAACACAAATTTGTACCCCAACATGGATCTGATAGCGGTAGGTGATCCACTAGACCACAAAAGCGGTTAAAATGATGGATGTTTTGAGTGAGCCTGGGAAACTCTCAAAATGTTGAGTTCAAATAAACTTCATCATCATTTAAGCTACTAAAGACTTACTACTTTCTGGCTATAGCTGAATCCATCAGGATTCACCACAGGTATAAAGTACCAATGATACATCAGAGCCACCGTTCGTAAATGACTGTTATTTGAACTCTCTGCATGAATCAGCTGATGCAGAAAGTATGTTACGAACTCTGTCGATATCCATTCACTCCCATGGATCCCGCCTTCCACCACCACGCATCCTTTACTCTTCAATCCTTCTCGCTTTACTCCAACTGCGTAAATACTCCGGCCTTCAGCGGATTTACCAATCTGTTCCAGTTCTACGAGGTTTGGGTTTTGGATAGCAATGTCAGAGAGCCATAGATATATGTCCTCTAGGGTGTGATAAGCTTCCCAGGTGAAGGTGTCCATTTGTAAGCGACGGTATTGTTGGAAAAGTTGATTGTCAAAAGCACTGAAAGGTAAGTCAATCAAAGTGGGCAAAAAATATTATGTGGAAAATCATTCGTAGATCTTACACACTTACATAAATCAAACATATACTCCCACAACTGTATTCCAGACGCATATATATTTACTACGATTCCAACCTCCATGCCTCTTTCACGCTCATAACATTTATTAATAACTAGCAAACGCCCGGGAATTGGTTCCCACTATCCGTTGAAAAAAGCAGCTAATGAGTTATTCCTTAACATAAACTATATATACATAACATAAAAGAAAATACCGTCAAAGTCAGTCTAGCTAGCTATCTCGGAGATTAGCCAGAACAAACAGTTTTTTTTTATAAAAGTACCACCGAAAATATAAATTTTCATGTGCAATCAATTACAAACTGCTATTCTGTCGTTACAAACAGACCACACTAACTTCAAATCTTTCATCCTGGGCAATGGCTCAGAATAACATCGAGGACAGTAATAGCTGACCCATTGTCAGTAAAAATATTCGCACAAACCATTCATAAGTACTACTACAATGATGATGATTTTGTAGCTCACGTTTGAATATTCTTCAATTTCATATAAACATTGAGCTTAAAATGCTGCGCTCTTTCTAGAAAAGACTTCGAATCCTGAGGGTCAACTATGAACTGCACGTCCGTGTGCAATTTGAAAGGCTTTTTCCAAAATATCACGTTTAGATACTTCTCTGAATCCAAGCTTTTTAAGAATTTTAGATGGATAAGCTCAGTTGGTACCGCGCTGTACAAAGAATAGTTATCATATTGCCGACTTTGACACGTTCGGAAGTTTGCAGCAAATATTAGAAATACTGCTACGATTTTGGCATTCATTTCGCTTAAATAATTTTCACTGAAGAACAAATTAGATCACTTTATTTTTGTTCATATTTTTCCTGTTACAAAAGCAGTAAACATCAGTGTCATTTTCATGTGACATGGGGAAAGTCAAAACAGGGAAAAGAGAAAAGTCTCGTACATAAGGTAGCGCATAAGTAGCGTAATTAATGAATATTAACATTTTCTGTTTGTCTATACTTTTTCATCCCTTTCCATCGGTATCTAATCTATTTTATTCTTCAAAACAATCAAACGATAGCCAACATGTAGAAAATGCTTTGCAGCAATGAATAAAAGAAGAATAGTTAACTTGCAGAATTTAATAGTACCGATATTATTTTTGTCTAAAAACTCAATGATTTGATTTTAATCTTTCTAAGGCACCTGACAAATACAACTTTATATGTGAACGAAATATGTGTCTAAAATGTGTAAGGTACCTATTTCTTGGTCTGTGTCACCAACAAAAACCAAAACTTCAATGAATCATGCTAAACCTGACCTTTCCAATAAATAAGGGTAGGAAGATGACGTTTTAAAAATTTTGCCTATTTTAAATGTACCTATTTAAGAACGCATTTAAAATTAACCAATTTTTTAAACGTAGCATAAAGAAACAAACTGAAATACTGTAATCTGACACATTTTTTTCGTATTAATATGAATATTATCTGTGACCAAAGATGGCTTTGCTTTTACATAAGTATAGAACGAATCTATCTGAGAAAATACCGGTATCACCACAAAATATCGATGCTTGTGGGTAGATGTAAAATGTCACCCTGATTCATGGGGTCGCCATAAATCCTATTCACCATTAAAGAATGGATGACCCAGAGAATTAATGTCCTGTGTTACAGGCAGGTTAGCTATTAGGATAGATGGAAAGGAAAATTGGGTACATTCAGCATAAAGTTGACCTTACTTGCTATAGTATACACTAGCATAAATTAAAAATAATACACATACAACACACAGCTACACACACTCCTATATACATGGCCAAGCGCTTCTCCGTCGTACTATATAAAAAGAATATCAGGGGTTAAACATGTTAAGTCTCATATTTGGGCTTAAAACATGTTAAGTCTCATATTTTTGTATATCAAGTGATTGTTCTTGGTCATAACATTTAGGTACAAATGTTATAATAACACAAAAATTCACAGCAACAATTAGTTAGAGCGTTTCCGGCTTTATGAAAAGATGCGGGTTCGATTCCGTCTCGGGTTGTGAATTTTTGTGTCATTACATTATTTGTGAATGTTATGTTTCAACAAAGTGTAAATAAACTTTAAGGTGGTACTGTAGAGTATAGGTATGTACGTTGTGGTAGTAGGTATCTACTTAGAAAGGTGGTGTATTTGCCTAGGTAAAAATCCTAACCCTTATTCGCGAAAATAGACATCATCATAAATTATGGCAATACGAAACATCGTTTTCTCCCTTGAATATGCAAAAGTCTACAGATGTATAAGAGACAGAATACTATAAAGAGTTCACCTCTTGTTCATAGCAGGTATTAATATATTACCCTCGACAATGTGGCGTCTATTTTAAATGTTACCGAAATCAACATTATCTTACCTGATTTTCGATCGGTTCAATGATGAGTTATTATAAGGCCGAAGGTGGAGACGAACATCACACCCGGAATCCTCAAGAAACTGTGGAGCTGGCTATTTTACATCTAAATGTCGGAACACATCAATTTAAGAACTGTTATTATGGCGACAGAATTAGGTAAGCTTTTGCTAACTAGGCAGGCGGACTTAAACAAAGTCCTACCACCAACCAAACCAAGCACAATATTGTACTCCCCCCGGGGCGTCTGGATCTGACACCGGGAGGCGAACCATTAGACCATAGAGACGATTATTATGTGTTTCTTCCTTCCTTATTCCGTTATGTCATTAGGTATCATATCATTGCCAAAGAGAGAAGACGGGCCGTAAATAAATGCTTGGAGCAAGCATCGTCACTCACAGCATCAGTGTCATTTTCATAGTTGCCGTCGCGAACTCAGGCGCTCAATAGTGTCACAAACAACCCAAAGTACTGCTCCGGTATTTTAAAGAACTGGACATGCTGGGGTTACGACAATGGGGGAAAATGCACAATGCACCTCACAACGCGACGTCAGTGCAGGCTTTGGTCACCCCCACCTAGAATAAGAACCGTAGCCAAAGCCGAACTATTCAACCACACGTTTTGTTCAACTTTCATACCTACTACGAAGATAATTGTGTGCATAGGATCCAAATCATGAGTGAATGTTACCAATTTCCTTGCAATGATAGCGAGAGGTCAACGAGTCCTTCAGTGGAGACCACGCCTAGGCAATCGTAGTGTAAGATATGCTCTGGCTAAATGGAGCGACGACTTCTGTATAGTGGAGAGAGTGGATGAGAGAGGTCGAAGTTCGGGCTCAGTGGCATACATTGGGAGACCTACGTCCAGCAGTAAACTGCAATAGGCTACAAATACACATACATTTTTTTTATTGTAATCATAAAACATAGTATACATTAAATTTTATGGCAACGATGCTGCCTGCAAATAGTATAAGACTGTCGCGGCCAGTATCGCTCTCCTCTTGACATGTAGGTAACAAATGAATGAATGCGTTCATATATCCCTGAGTTCATGATGATATTGGCGATGAGGGAATTTACTTACCTGCAAGCAACCAAGAATAATAAATTTGACAATAAGATAATTGACTTCTCTTGTATAAAAATGTGGCTATCAAAGTACCTGCTTTCTTGTTTTCTTCCCTTCTGAGCAGAAACCCAATTCCTAAGTGGCAGGGCGTGTATCCCAATTGCTGCGGATTTACTGTCGAGTAATAAATTTCCTTTTCTCTCCCATTAAATATCATAAAAAATATCAAATAAACCGTCATAATTTGATGGCTTCTGTTTTCGGTGTTATGTTACAATTTGCATAAATTGCCGATGATTTGCTTGGGAAACATTTCCGGATAGTAAGGGTACTTTTCGTAAATGGATGCCACATTTGGTAGGTATTAAATTTATTAAAAAAAGGCTATAAAAATCCTTGTGCAAGTAAGTCGTTTCTCTTCTATTCAATTATCAACACTTTGGCAAAAAATAACGAGATTAATCTCGTAATTACAAAAAAAAAAAATTAAAGTTAGCACTTTAAAAAAATTGAAGCTTTGTGTTTTTTTTAATAACAATTAATGTGTACTTTTACTTTCATATTCTTATCTTTATTCGTTACCGATTTTCCTCCTTTAATTCAGGAAGTAATGGAGGAAGAGATGGATGGGTTTGTGGTAGCACATACATATAACAATAAAATAAATGACTGTTTGAAAAAAAAGTGTAGGTACAAGTATTTAATCCGTAATCTAATTCCCATGTCACAAGCTTTGCTTAGTTTGATGCTAGATGGCGCTGTGTGAAATTGATATCCTGAAACATTTATTGCTACGTAGGCTGTGTGATGAGTGATAGAAGAAAGTGGAAGAGAACGTGAACAAAAATAAAAAAACCGACAAATTCTACATGCATCAATCAAAAGTTTGTCCCGGGCGGGAATCAATCCACAACCTACAGCGGAAAAGGTAAAGCTGAATTGAAGCCGTACAAGCCATGGGGTCTGCAGTGTCCGCAATGGGCTTGATTTGTGTCAGTTCTGTATTGTGAAATTAAAAACATCTTATGATGGCGTTTTAATGCGACCACGGTTTCGGTCGCAGTAGCGGTCGTTGTCGCGATCGCTTAGTCGGTAGGAGCCCTTTTTCAAAACTAAAAAGAGAACCGACTTCAATGAATAATATTATACAATTTAGTTTACCTGGATGGCGTATTTTTCCAATTATTTTGATGACAGATGGAAGGACAGACCGACAGACGCCTGATCCTATATGGGGTCCGTTTTTTTCTTACTTTTGAGGTAATACACCCTAAAAATACCCCAATCGCTTTAAATGAGCCCATAATATTTGAAGAGTACCCTCGACTTCTACAGGATCAGAGAAATATATCACCGGTGTCCCTTTCAAACAAAAAAATAATTTTCCAAATCGGTCCAGTCATTGTTGTGTAATCGGAGAACATACATATAAAAACGACGAATTGAGAACCTCCTCCTTTTTTTGAAGTCGGTTAAAAAAATTGCTGGTTTTATTTGTCGGTTAACCAAAAGAAGCCTGAAATGTATCGTCCGTATGGTTTGTTTATCGAAACCAAGTTGTTTTTTAAAAACGTTCCCGTGTGTTTCACTTCCTAGAACCGGCAAATTGCAGCGAAGTTTTGCCCATTAAAAGTAAACTTTTACGGCGACAAAGAACTGCAAAATCCTTTTTTACTGGAAAGTAAAAGTTCGTTAGTGATTTTATAATTAGTGCCCGCGCTGAATCCACAATGTTGTGAAGACGACAACGTCGTAGCTTTGTAGACAAGCTTCAGAATTTGTTAAAACAATTAAGTATAATTACGTTTTAAAAACTAAAAAGAAAACCGACTTTAATGAAGAATCTGATACAATTTCGTTTACCTGGATGACGTATTGTTTTCAATTATTTTGATGACAGATGGACCGACTGACAGACAGACGCGTGATCCTATATGGGGTCAGTTTTTCCCTTACTTTTGAGGTAATACACCCAAATCGTTTCAAGTGTGCCTATAATATTTGAAGAGTTTCCATGATTTTTTAGGATCCTATAATCAGATCCTGTCCTGATGACGATGGGATCACCTGGGAAGTATACCGACCCTAAAAATACCCAAATCACTTCAAGTGTGCATATACTATGTGAAGAGTTCCCTCGATTTCTCCACAATCCCATCATCAGATTCAGACCTGATGTCAATGGGACCACCTGTGAAGTATATATACCCTTTAAAAAAAAAAAAAATTGGTCTAAGCGTCTTCGAGTCATCATTCTCCTGCCCTTATCCCACGCTAGGTGGGGTCGGCACAACATGTTCTCTTCTTCCACTCACTCCTATCAACCGTCAACTCTGCATCTACACCTTTCATACCCATGTCCTCTTTCACACAATCCATCCATCTCTTTTTCGGCCTTCCCTTGCTCGCATGTCCATCCACGCTCAAATTCATAACCCTTTTGGTCAAATGACTATTATCCCTCCTCATTACATGCCCATACCATGCCAACTATCTAAGCGTCTTCGAGTAATTGGGGAATATATCTAACAAAAAAAAGATTCCGACGAATTGAGAACCGCCTCCTTTTTTTTAAAGTCGTTTAATAAAATACAAGCCTACCCGGCGCAATGCAATGCCGTGTAGGCTAATGTTATTTGTAGACGTCTACGCAGTAAGGTATTGTTATAGGCAAAAGTGGGCTACTTGCTTGTTACGTCTCCTAGTTGTGTAAAGATTAAAAAAAAAACATAATTCGCGATGCACATTGCGAACTATAATTACATGTCAATCCCTTTTCACCTGCCTACGAAATTAATACGATAACACTTGACTACGTTACCATTATCACGCAGGAATTTCCTTAAACATTTTATTTTAATACAATTTATAAATAGTAAAATAGTCTTATTAATAGTCTTTCTACTAGATCAGGGTACCACGGAAGACCAGTGCTTTGGAATACCTTTCCATAGCATTGTGCCGACGTGTCGCCGATTCGAGCGCTGCACTGCAAACCGCTGAAACACGTGTCGATTTGGAATTTTTCAAACGAATTTAGCGGATTTGTTACTTAATATCTTTCCGTTTTCAGATTATTTATTTTGAACAATGGATTTCCGGATCGATTAGCTAATGACCCATAAAAAAAAATCCGGCGTACACGATCAATTAGTACTACATCCAATTTGCTTGAGACATTATAAAGTTATCATGGACAATAAGAAATCACACACAAGTGTAAATTTACTAAAACAAGCATCTTTTATTGAACTTTTGTTTTCCTACGTAAACAAAAGTTGTCAACTAAATTTGGTTTTACTAAGCTAATACTAGTTTAGTAAAACCAAACTTTGATTGCAAACAAAAATTTTAAATGACGCAGGACTATTCATTTCTAAACAACAATGCTATCTGAAACATTGTCTCTAAGGGCGTGGACACACGGGTAATCAACTAAAACAATGCGTTGTGAGATGTGATGAATAAGCCTAATATATCATGTCAGTCGCGCCCCTAAGCTAACCGCGTCGCGTGAAACGGCCACGTCCTCACTGGATCGTAATAGGATAATATTTTCGGTGAATTGGTATAAGTATACACTAGACTACGTTCCCTCATCTCGCGGGAATTTCTTTATTATTCTCACCTACAGATGTGTTATAAATAGTAAAAAAGCTTGCAAAATATTGTCGCTAGGATTTCTGTTTTGGAACTGAATATGCGTCGATTATTTTTTATTATAAAGATACGTTTATACAAAGGTTTGTTAAATGTCACGCTTTATTGGGGCTATATTCTGTCTGAGATTCTATCCAATTGCAGCTCTGTCCAAAAATTATAAGTTGACTGCCATGATTCGACCCGACAACTCATAAAAATTGGACTAGTTTTTGGGTTCAAGTAGGGATACGGCCGGTTACATTGTTAAGTCACGGTGATATTATTATTTTAGTTAGCATGACTCTAGGTAATGTATGGGTGTGACCTTCTGTTGTGACATTTTAAAGGGATAGGTTTAGCAAAGAATTGTGGTACTACTAGCATAGTTATATTCATTAATCAATTAATTGGCTTCTTCAATGGAGCGGATAACCAACTGACTTAATCAAAACCAGACGAAAGTGAGATATTCAAGAAGTGAGATATGACTTTTTCTTAGTATGGCTTTCTACCACTGGAGGTAATCTGTATGAGTGACATAACTAAATGCAATGTAATTGTCTATAGCTGAAATAAAGAATTGAATTGAATTGAATGGAATAGGCGCTAGGGAGATCTCTGCCGGTCTTGCACCGAGCGAAAGAGTTGAACGACGATAGTCGTCCACTCCCAGAGGTTTCTTAGCCACGATTTTCTTCTTCCTCCTAATGTCTGTCCCCATCTTAATAAGTTGAAATAGTTGGTTGGTAGATATCTCTCGTTGCTTATCACATAGCGGCAAGATTGTCAATTCGAGTTACTCCACTTTATGTTACCAAACCTTGGGTGCAGGCCCATTTTTCACCTAGGTGATGCAAGTTGATTGCTCTAGGTGAAGGTCAAGTTCACCTTGACCTTCACCTAGAGTATTCAACTTGCATCACCAATCGAAAATTTGTCCCACCAATTTTGGCCGAGGCCCTCGCAGTGGATATTAATGGTTCGATAAAGATGTAATTTATTTTTGCCGAGGTAGAATTCGTGATAGAATAGGACGCACCTTATTCAACTCTCCCCAAAAACTGAACCTTGTGTAAGTTCTTACCATCAATGTTTTCCATGATAATAGCAGACAAACTTCCAAACTTGCGGTACAGTCGCAAATATAATACAGTGGTACAGTGGCGCAGAAATTGTTCCAAAACTTCGTCTGTTGTTCGGGCGTCACCTTTTGTTGGTACATCCTAAATTATGGTAAATAGTTCTGATTATTCACTTTGTATGGAGCGAGTGCCCTTTTCGGAATCAGATCTTAGAGAATATTCACTGTTTCACACTTCACACTACTATTTTATTCAAACAGTGTATGAAGTGTGTAATTTTATAATTATTCAATCTATATTTTATGAAAGTAGTATGAAGTACAGTAAACAGATTCAGTTTTAATGCGAAAATTTATTTGGATGTTTTTGTTCACGACAACGGAGTGAGCTAAAACTTATACACGTAATTGTTGTTCTAGACAGAGAATTAGCCAAAAGCTACTTTTGATCATGTCCCCGTAGGATGAGGATAGAATTTCAAACATCACCAAACAAAACTGATTCGTTTATTGTTGCCCCTTAATGCTAAAACGGATCGAACCGACATATGGCACAGGTTTCTGAACATGGAAAAACATATTGGCAACATACGAATATAATGCAAAGCCACGAACACTTTTGCTGGTTTCATAATTATGATCCTTTCGGCCGCTAGCGTAACTGAGTTTCTTAACCAGTTACATAAGAATAATCCTCTTTTCTCGTTACCATTTACAAGCAAGTACCTCTTAATATATCAGAAATTTTGCGTTTGACGATTGATTTAATAAATCAAGATTTTAATGATCAGTTCATCAGATTATTAAATAACTTCGTTTCTTTGCTATATAGCTCCGTCTTATTTGTGGAAAAGTTATCTTTTCAATAAATGAGTCTGAAATCCATCTTCTTTAAATAACAATGCTATACGATGAGGAACGCAGAATAATGACCCCAACTTTCATCCAGTCGATGACGTAAGAGTCGACTAAGGGATTTTACCTGACGGACAGCCACTTCAACTGAGCACTCAACGTGAATACTGAAGTCAACAGCTAACTTGCCAAATGTGATTATGCAATATATTTCCATTGGCGATATTCCTTGCAGGGCCCGCCGCCATCGTTGCAACTTTGCAAATGGTTGTTGTTGTTTAGTTAAGTAGGTATATTGGTTTATAAAACCTATTACCCAAGGGCTGGCTCTTATTTAGGCCAGCGAATTAGCATAGCTATTCAGCGTGGCAATGCAGCCAGTGTCTTGGGCACGCTTCCGTCTGGTACTGGTCTGGAATAGTTGAGTTACCTATAGGCCGTTTGTAACTATCCTTAGGTAATCTGACTGATTCCTTTGTACATAAGTTAGTTTAATTGTACTTTTTATTGAATAAAGAGATTTAAAAAAAAATAAAAGGAGAACATAAATAGCTACACTAACGCGTTCATCAAACAATATTAGATCTCCCCACAAGTATTGTCAGAAATTCAAAAACGCAATTATTACCTACAAAAGGTCTTTTCAATTACCTTCACCTGCCAAAATGACATAATTACATCAAAACCCGCACCCGAAACACATTCCTTCCGTTATAGATATAGTGTTCAAAATTGCGTGACCGGGTTTTGGCATACTTCGCCCTTAAGTTCTGTTCAGTAGTAATGACAGTAATAAATCATATGGATCGTTAGCCGCACTCCCCGGTCGCGGGTTCGATTCCCGGCCGGAATGGTATCATCTGTCAATGGGATGGTGACTTGACATGACTCGCTAATGGACTTGATGTGTTATGGGACAATCATACACTCATGGGGACAATGCCGTGATTGTTATTGCAACTTTGACATACTGTATCATAGAATTTATAATGCCTAATTTGATAATGAAGTAATTGTGCGAAAAATAGAGAATATTAGTTACCTACTCCACAAATATCAAAGTAGAATGAATAACGAGATAATACTGAGATAGACTAAGAGACTAAGAGACTTGTAAGTTTGCTCAGAGACATTTCCATTCATAAATATTTTTTTTATATCGATTGATTACTGCGGTAAATAAAGTTTTTTAATCGTTTTGTTTAGACTTGTTTGATGTGATTTGAAAGAGCAGCCTTTAGAACTTATAAGCTTCCAAGATAAGGCCGTTTGAAATTGGTTTGTTGTCAAATAAACCCCATGTTTAAATAGACCATTAAAGATTTAACCATCCGGATATTGGACTATTTTTATGGTTATTAGTCTATAGGGTAATAAGACATAAGATCATTTAAATGTCCAGAAATTAGACGTAACGGATAGACATACCAAACGGTAATTACACCTAACAGGCCTGATGGAATTAAGTACCTGTGAAGATCTACGATAATTGTTATATCTGCTGTGTTTCCGTCATACTAAATACAAGTGTTCTCATAAACGGAAACATAAATATTACCTTTATATTAACTTAGGTTTTACATGTATCTTTTTAGTGACAAATAAACGAACATTAGTAAAACGATTACTAAAATAATAAACAAAACTTAAAAGCTTTCAAAACAAGCAGCAAATAGAAAACGGCCGTCGCGAGACTTTTAGAATTACGTTTTTACAGTTTACGATACGACTATATATATCTATAACCATTTTTCAATACTTAATTTTCAGAACCTTTTGCACTGTAACTTGGTTTCAGGTTCCATTCCCACAACTATTATGTTTAGTAATACTATATATTTGCCCTGCAGTGGGATAAAACAAACAAGTATTTATTTTGTGTGTTGAACATAGGCAATTGTTTGTTCTGGGTTTGTAATCATAATATATGTATTCTTAAAGAAAACTATTTAAGTATGCTATCAGAATGATATTAACCTTCTATCTCTATCTAGTACTATTTTATAAAGTATCTATCAGTCACCTGTACCCATGTATCAGTCATCTCGAACATAAATAAATAACTGAATAAATTATATGCTATCAATGGGTCGTCTTGGGAAAGGATGGAACTGCCCAAACCTCCGTGGATGTAGTAATAGCCAACTAAGGGATCTTACAAGAAGAAGGGCAGAAGCTCTCTTTTTCGTACTATCTAATACATTTGTATAGCTGATTGGCTCGCGTTTGTCTGCTATCCTATGTACATTTGAATTGAAGACTCTTTTGTTGACTTTTGTTGCGATGACCAATCCACCAAGTCTTGTGATTATGACAAAAACCTCAAATATTAGAAGAATGCTTTGTCCCGCTGTCGACGAGAGTGGGCTATTAATGAGACTCAAGGTATATCGTCACCTATAAAAGACACGGACCGAACGTCATATCAAATGTCATCGGTAGCGGACAGCTGACGAAATGGTACGTCGTTGCCCCATCAATTACCAACTGTCACAGGTTATGTAGCCTGTGTTTAGTTTTGTTTCTTTGGCGGTGGCAGCTTCCGGTATAGGAATAGTGACAAAAATTGTCTCCGCGCGTCGAAAAATATGATACATAATGAAATGAATTTGTGATTTGTGTTTTCATGAAGTGCGATAGGTTATTTTTCATAGAAACAGGTAGATTGGTGATCGCATTGTTGGCATTACTAGGGGTGATCCAAAAGTAATGATAATCAGTTATTTCTACTGCACACAAAAATACAAAAAAAATATCAGTCACTTGCTCAATTACCAACTAGTTCAGGAAAAAAAAATCATATAAATAGGCCACGATTCCCGGGAGCTACATTCATTTGAATACGGACTGTCAAGGAGTGAACATCAAAATGGAAAAACACGAAATCAGAGCTGGCATTAAATACCTCTGCTTGAAAAAAATGTCTACCAAAGACATACATAGCGACTTGGTGGAAACATTAGGGGACTCTTCTCCTCCATATTCCACAGTTGCACGCTGGGCTAAGGAGTTTAAGCTGGGAAGAACATCGACGGAAGACGAACACCGCGAAGGACGCCCATCGACGTCCCTCACTGAAGAAAATGTGAAAAAAGTTGAAGAAGTTGTATTGGAAGATCGAAGAGTGACTATCAGGCATGTAGCTGAGGTCACAGGGATCTCATATGGCAGCATTCAAAGAATCCTTGCGAACGAATTGCATATGAGAAAGGTCTCCGCGCGTTGGGTACCGAAAATGTTAAACGACGAGCAAAAGAAGAAACGAGTCGACATGTCAAGAGCAAATCTCGAAAATTTCCAGGCAGACAAGGATAATTTTTTGTCACGTTTTGTGACCATGGACGAGACCTGGATCCACCATTTTGATCCTGAAACAAAACAACAATCGATGACATGGAAACGATCCGATGAACCGACGCCGAAGAAATTCAAAGTGTCAAGCTCAGCAGGGAAGGTTATGGCGTCTGTTTTTTGGGACGCTGAAGGAATAATCATGGTGGACTACTTGGAAAAGGGGGCCACTATTACAGGCTCCTACTATGCAGAACAAATAAGAAGATTGCGGGAGGCTATTAAGGAGAAAAGGCGAGGCAACTGCGGGCTGGAGTGCTGTTCCATCAAGACAACGCACCGGTTCACAAAGCTGCAATTGCCATGGCTGCCATTCAGGAAGCGGGCTTTGAGCTGGTGGATCACCCCCCCTATTCACCAGATCTAGCCCCCAGTGACTTTTATCTCTTTCCACGACTCAAGGAACATCTCCGAGGCAAGAAATTTGACGATGATAGCGACGTGATGGCCGCGGTTGATGACTTTTTTGAGAGTCAAGATAAAGATTTTTTTTCTAAGGGAATTTTAGGTTTAGAAAAGAGATGGACTAAATGTATAGACTTGCTAGGAGACTATGTTGAGAAATAAATTTATTTTTTTATTTTATTCATTGTGTTTGTTATTGATTATCATTACTTTTGGATCACCCCTCGTATGTTCATAAGTGTAGTGATTCTATCTCCTGCCTCATGGTCGACTTTTACGACCTATCACTTTTCACATACAATTTTTATATTCAATGACAAAGACGATACGGTGTGATCTTTATGTCAAACAAAGATGGTGCTAATTTTGCTGATATTAAATTAGTTTATTTTAGGTATAAGTAGGTAAGTAATATTAATATTATAACATCATTTTCTCCCGTTAAGTAGCACTACCACCCACTCCATACTACACAAGGGTTATCTGAAAGAAAATCCTTCGTAGCATTAATTTCGCCCATGTACTTGTATCTATTGGTGCAGTAATGTTTTTGCTATCTGAGTATAAGTTTGTCGCGTGTTATGATTCATCATTCTCCTGCCCTTATCCCCACGCTAGGTGGGGTCGGCACAACATGTTCTCTTCTTCCACTCACTCCTATCAACCGTCAACTCTGCATCTACACATTTCATACCCTCTTTCACACAATCCATCTCTTTTTCGGCATTCCCTTGCTCGCATGTCCATCCACGCTCATATTCATAACCCTTTTGGTCAAATGACTATTATCCCTCCTCATTACATGCCCATACCATGCTTACCTGCGTGCATGCGTGTTATGATTATGATTATTATTATATATTGATCTTAAATGTACTGCTGTAAAATTATGTGCGTAGTAATAATGGACATAGTTTGGATAAGGCCAAATAAATGAAATCTAAAAATCTGAAATATTCAGAAAGGTGATTTGCTGATTTGAGAAAATTATTGGTAATGAAACAAATACCTTAAATTTCACTTTCCTACAGTTCAAACCAATTGAAATCAAGAAACTTCTGTTACCGCAAACAATTGGGATTCCAAAAGTTTAGTGTAAATCCGTGAAGTTCCGTCGGTGAAATAGTTAGAAGCCATTATTAATTTAAAACTATTCCACAAGATAGCGCTAGGCTTAACGAGAATAAGGATGGTTTGTCGAGCCCGTAAGCTTTTCATATTTTCTAGGATATAGGATTATTTTCTTAGTGTTAATAAGGCTTAAGATCTTTTCGGTTTCGCTCAGAAAGTAGGTAGTAGAAAGGTCTCATGTGGTCATCACATAGACTAATAACCGGCAGGTTTCTTCAAGATGTCTCAAGGTCCAATTATCTGAATGGTAAGCGTCATTGGCTAGTATTCCGCTAAGCGGCGATAGGCTTGTCACCTGTCCCATATTGAATTGCTATTACTTGCAAACCGTGGTCCTGTGCCGAATATAAGTTTGAATGAGCCTTTGACCATCCTCTAACAGGAAAGTCTCAAATGAGTTTTTTTATTTTTTTATTGCGCGACGGGGATGTGCTTGGCCTTCATCTCACCTGATTTTCAAGTTATGATCAGTCCGAAGGTGGAAGCGAACTTCACCCGAAATCCTCAACAAACTGAAGAACTGACTATCTTACCTTTAAATGCTGGAACACAACAATTTAAGAAATGTTGATATGCTCTGAATAGTAATCAGATTAATCCTCTGAGAGAATAAGTCGTGAGTCTTTTATTTATTTAGAAAAACCGGCATAAACCTATCACGCCAATTTGGATAAACGTTAAATTCGATTGATATTCGAAATGTTGCATTGCATCCTCTTAGCAAACTTCTTTTGGAAGTATTCCAAATACTTCCAAAGAATAAATAAATAAAGTTTCAATGAAAAAACTCCCTTTGAACTAGTGATAACCACTAATTTACTCAACTAATTAACAGGATAGGGAACATCCAAACGATCCACGGAATGCCACAAAAAGCTGTCACAAAAAATCGGTACCACAACTTTCCTTTAATTACTGCGTAGTGGCGTTTTATGGGTCCCTAGACGGTGCGGAATCCCGGGAAGAAGTTTAAATCACTCTATTCCTTCCTTTGCACGTTTTTATATTGTAAAGGCTGTGCAGAAGCTTAGCGAGAAGCGGAGCGGGTAGTATTCATTAACTTCACTGATCATTTTGTGAGGACCGTGTATTTATAATTGTCTTCGTTGTTAACAAATAACTAAACTTAGCATTATTGTCATACAGGTAAATTAGACCAGTAAAGTTTTTTTCTTAAACAGAGTACCTACTTCATTTTGTTAAAGTGATTTCAATTTTCACTTATCTTTGGTTGGGTGCAAAGTACTTAATAATTAACTTACTTCAAAGGCTCAAATAAATAAGCTCTAGCTTACTTATACTTACCCATCATAGAAACAAGACTGATTATTCCAGATTATCAATTTGGCTTCAGGGAAGACTTGACCATAGACCAAGTCCATTGAATTACTAAAATAATTGAAAACTCCCTTGAAAATGTTGTTCTACAATATTCCTAGACGTAGCTCAAGCGTTGGCATGATCAATGAATGTCTCAAACAAAAAATAAGAAAATTACTATTACGATATTCTAGAATCATACTTGGCAGATAGATTCTTCAGAATAAGGCAAGAAGATGCCTACTCAGAAATAAAAGCAGTAAATGCTGGGGTGCCACAAATAAGTGTTATGGTCCGGATAAGGTCCTCTGATACAAATTATACACCAGTGACATCCCCAAACTAAAAAACAACACCATTGTGACGTTTGCTGATGACGACTATAATGGCTGTTGGCGAAACCTGTACAGAAGCGGCAGTGAAGGCCCACGATGCAGTCAATAAAATCTGTGTCTGGACAAAGAAATGGCAAATCAAGCTTAATGATTCATAATCGGTGCATATTATTTTTTCTAACAAAAAGAATCAGTATTGTCCGATATAAATCAACAAGAAGCCTATACCGTATTAAAACACGGCCAAGTATTAAGACATGACCCTTAACGCGAAGCTGCAAAGCCCACGTCAAGAAGAAAAAATAAGAAATAGAGTTAAGATACAAAAGAATGTACTGGCTTCTTGGAATACAGTCGTCATTGGCAGTACACAACAAGATTTTGCTGTACAAAGCAGTCCTGATGCCAGTATGGAATCATGGTATTCAGCTGTGGGGCTGTCCCAAACAAATTATCATTAAAATAATACAACGATTCCAAAACAAGGTACTCAGGGACATTGTCAATGCACCGTGGTACATAAGGAATGACGACCTCCACCGCGACCTTCGTATCGAGTTCGTCAATAAAGTTATTAAAAAACATGCAGATGCTCACGAAAAAAGACTTCATAAAAATGTGAACGTTGAGGCAATCCATCCTCTTTGATAACAAAAACACAATGAGAAGACTGAAAAGAACTAAACCCTTTAAGTTAACATAGTGTAAAATAGTGATAGTGCTACTTCGAAAAATACATCAGCAAAGTGTCTTCCCTTAAATAGAAACTGTAAGAAACGTAACATTGGACATATGCTTAAAAATGATTTCTCTAAAATACTAAGTTAGCATACTCATTGGCCTACGCAGGCTAGATTGTAATATAGTTTTAGGCCATTATACAAAATGTCATAGAAAGAGAAAAGCGGGCGGTTAGATTGAGGCGAAGAGTGTGGTGACTTAGGAGTCTAATTAGGCTCACAAATTAGGACAGCTATTCAGCGTAAAAATGCAGCCAGTACCTTAGACACGCTTCCATCTGGTACTGGTCTGGATCAGTTGAGTTACCTATTGACCTTTTGTACGTTCCTTAGGTAGCCCAACTGCTTCCCTAGTAAATGGATTGTTTAGATTATGTCTGAATACATTTTAATATAATAATGGTAAAGTGTGTCTGTACTCAAAGCTATACCCAAAATAATGATTCTTAATATTAGTGAATTCAGCACAGCGTGATGTGACTATGTGCGCTTTTAATAACTTTGTCGTTATTTACAATATTTATTGTGAGAGTATGATTTAAGATTTTATAATAAAATTGCATTGTGATTGAATTTAAATCCTATAAACTCACCCTTATAAGGACATGGAAGAATGTGTCAATAAGTTACGAGTGAATCTCAAAATGGCCGCTCAGTCAACACATTCGGAACGGAGACAGTTTGATAAATTTATGCTCAGTTCACACCTCCTTAGCGGTGGTTAATAATAGCCTGTATGAAATATCACTAAACAACCCACACTTAGGATTTGGTACTTGTAACGTAGTTTTACATGCAATGCCTATTAATATTCATATTGTGGAATAAGGAAAATCGTTGTAGCCACTATCTTATCTAAGTCTGTCACCTTAACAATTTATTTGTTTTTGTATATCAAGTGATTGCACTCGGTCACAACATTTACAAATGAATCTCAGCTTAAGCTGAAAGATATGACACAAAAATTCGGAATCTGCGTCAGGACCATCGTAGCTCTGTTGGTTTCCGTTTCCGACTTTAGGAAAAGATGGTTTAGGTTCGAGTCCGGTCGCGAGATGCGATTTTTTGTGTAAATAAATAACAAATTGTGGTCCGGCATTTAGAGGTAAGATAGTCAGTTCCTCAGGCTCAGGAGGTTTCCGGGGAAAGTGCGCTTCCACCTCCAACCTTATCAAATCAGGTAAGATGAAGGGATAGCGCGTCCCCGTCGTTAAAAAAAAATACGTGTACGTTTAGTGTAACATGTAAGCTTATAATTATTCCAACTAGTTGTTAAAGACACAAAATATCGCGGCACTTATAAATTAAATACCTTATTTTACTAGTATTGTTGACAAATGCAGAACAAGCTTTCGAGGTTTCTTTACCGTACCTTTGACCAACGGCATTGTATCGGTCGCGGTGAGGCGATAGATGAAGGAGGCTCAGGGCCGCTATTTGTAGAGTCGATTGGAGGAGGCCTATGTTTAGCATTGGACGTGTATGGGCTGATATGATGAAGATGATAACAGGTTTAATTTTTTTCTTCAATGTAGCCAAACGTTAATCAATGATGCAGCCTACGATAGAGCACGATTACCTAGAAGGAACCTCTTCACTCGTGTCCTAAATTAAAATATTTTTGGCCTCCGGAAAACACATATGAAACACCTATCATAACAATTCTTTCCTCGCTGAATAACTCCTTCCCATGTCATAAAAACGCCATTTTCACCGTTAAAATCATCGTCAATCATAATAAACAACTCAAATAAAACTAAAAACGAGATCCGGTGACAAAAACAACGACCGATTTTCCTTGGAGCGGAAATATCACAGGTGGCAACTGTACGTATGAACGATAAGCAAAGGTTAACGTATGTTCAGACCTGATAAACAAAGTAAATTGCACCTTATCCTCAAATAAAATAGGATAAATAGAAATTGTGTGAAATTAATGTCCTGTTAATTAAACAAAAAATAAAAAGTGTCATTGAAGAAAACATTTTTACACGTCCAACGTCGACTTAGAGATCTCACCAAAAGAGAGCAGCAGCTTCCTTTTTCGTTACATTTTTTTTCATTTCAAACTGCGAACACTAATCCGTCCACCAAGTGTGGTAATGTCCAACAGTGGACATAAACCGCCTCTATAGTCTAGTGGTTTGGCCATCGGTGTCAAATCCAGAGGTCCCGGATTGAAGTTGATGTTGATGATGATGAATTTTGTATGTCATTTAGTGTAATGGCCTAAACCTATAGTAAATATTTTTAAATAAATCTCATCAGTCTATTCTACCACGGACCGGTCTCTAGCGTAACTATTCTACTCCGATCCGCGCCAAATAGACGCATCATACTCTCCCTCTATAACTTTGGCTCTAACCCTTCACTAATTATTACAAATCCACCATTTTACAAGAAATAACAACGAAATCTATTTAAGTATCAAACGTAAAGCTCCCATAAAGGAGACTGCCAGTTCTTTATAGGCGTTTAAATACTTTTTGACTTGAAGGAGACGACCAAACTATTAATAATGATACTTTAAACCAAAATATGAAAACCTTTACCATTGAACAGCTAGTGGTGAACCCGAGTCTAAGTGACATTGGTTGTGAAGTCAATTAAAACTATATAGTTGCCGGTTTAGGATGAGTTTAGATCGTTATGAAAACGGAGATTAGGGATTATATATGATTTTTAAAGATATCGGGTGATAGTATTATCTTTATGACGTGCGTATGTCGCATGGAGGTTTTATTTGACTAGTTAAACTTTCGTTATAAAAAAAAAGTTAAACCATACGCAGAACACCCGATCACTGTATGACTATTATGCAGACAGATAGTCTTAGTATACTAAGGCAGAAAGTCTATCTGCATCTGCATCATCTGTTATCCTAGTTGGTAAACCTCAAAATATTTACATTCTGAGTAGTAATTGGAAGTGAATCCTATAAGAAAATCGTGAGGCTACTTTTAGCTTTCCGTACCCGAAAGGTGCAAGTGGACTCTATTACTGAGCCTACGCTGTTTGTCTATTTATTATACCTTTATAGGACTGAGTTTTATAATAGGTAGGTCTCAACCCAATAGAAAAAAACGTCCTAGTAAGACCGGGTTGTGGGTTGGATTCCCACCCAGGAAATACATTTGTGTGATGAATATAGATGTTTGCTCTATGTTTGCGCGTTGTACATATAGTACGTATGTATTTACAAAATAAAAGTATGCAAGTATTCTAGTTACCATATTACAAGCTATGCTTAGTTTGGGGCTAGGTGGCGCTTTGAGAAATAAAATCCTGTAATATTTATTTATTCAATTGTAGGAGGTTTCCTAAACTAGATTACTCAGTTTAGGTATAGACTGAGTAAGTAGTACTACCACTGCAAACAGTGATATACAACGGAACATAAATTTACCAGAAACAATAAAGGGGTTAAATTTTATAATATCTGTTGATGTAAATAACTTAAGCGGAAAGCGTGGAGGAAAGCGGAAAGTTTGGAGTGGACACATTTGAAATAAGCTCTTGGCCTTCATCTCACCTGGGCACTTATTGTGTCAGTCAACTGGTAATCAACATCGATTCTATTTTGAAATTAGAAACCTAACCTAGAATTCAACTGTCACTTTCGTGACAAATTCTGTCTGGGTTTGACCCACTTGTATTCGACTTGAAATTCACTGGTAATGGACTTGAAATTCACTGGTAATGGATTTCAAGTTACGCAAGTAGGTTTCTGGTAATAATGTTGAATTTGGAAGCGCAGTTCATCCGAAATCCTTGACTGAGGTTACAACGATGAAACGAGCTATCTTATAAAGCACTGGCTCTCCCGCGCGCCTTCGTATTTTTTTTAATATGGTGTCATTTATTGGGTTTATTTTTTTAACTACTCTACGTATTTTTGTTCTCGATATTGTGATTTGTGGTCTCCATATGACATTTGATTTCAGTCACGCGTTAGATTGTCAGGGGTGAGGTAATTTATTATTATTTACTTACAGTGACGTGTGAGGGGTTGTTTATTTTTAATTTCGTATAAATTGCTAAACCTTCTCTGATGGAAGGGTGTGAATATTAAAAGAAAACTATTTATGGCAAAACTAAACGATATAAACTAAAAGTTCTAAAACAATTCTTATATATACACACTTATTTAGTCTATAAAACAAAACTACTTTTAAACGCCTCTGTGGTCTAGTGGTTCAACCCACCGATTTCAGATCCAGAGGTCCCGGGTTTGATCCCCATGGGGAGTTCAATATAATGTGCTTGGTTTGGTATGGTAGGACTTTGTTTGCTAGCTACCACAATCTTACCTAATTCTGTCGCCATAACAATAATTCTAAAATTGTTGTGTTCCGGCATTTAGAGGTAAGATTGCCAGTTCTTCAGTTTGTTAAGGTTTCCAGGTGAAGTGCGTCTCCACCTTAGGCCCTATCTCAACTTGTAACTAGGTGAGATGAAGGCCAAGCGCTTCCCCGTCGTACAATAAAAAAAAATAACTATAACGGATAAAAATCTGTAGGTACACCTTAATATATTTTGAAAATGTCAAGTAGAGGAAACACGATTATCGACACTGAAGCCAAAACGATAGTTTTTGTCATATTTGTCTGACTGTCTGATATAATTGTCAAGGATCATGTCAACTTATTATCTCCTCTTTGGTGGGGTGAAAAAAGGTAAAAACGTTTGCTTGCAACTTTTTACTCGAAAGGATTTGGAACATAAAACTATAGTGTAAATATTATCTAGTCTATAAAATAATATGAGGTCTGTGGGTTTAGGCCTGCCTTCCAATCCGGAGGTTGTGGGTTCAAACCCAGTCAAGTGTCAGTGCCAGTCAGTACCAATGGACTCCGGCATTACCACATACACATGCTCTGACGGTGAAGGATAGACCGTCAGAAAACTGGCATGTCCCTAGAACCAAAAAACCCAATGTCATGTGTCCCTGGCTAGTATTCCGCAAAGCGGCGATGGGCTTGCAAACTGTCACGTATTGATGAATACTTAGCTACTTGCAAACTGTGGGTATGTGCCTATCGAAAGTTTGGACATGCCTCTGACTACCACTCTCTGATTAGTAGGAGATCCACTTAAGATGCACACTCTAGTGATTAGAGGTCCTCGATAGGGAAAAAGTCGTGAGTCAGTTACTTTTTACTTATTAATCTTTTATTTGTAATAATAATTTAGTCACGGCAAAAATCAAAATTTCTCGATTATCAAAGTTAAATTTTACTATGTTAAACTATTTAATTAGAAACAGTAAGCCAGCGCTCAAAATCAGAGTAAAGGCCGCTGAAACAGTATTACTTCGAGAGTAATACCCCAGCAGTCTAGTTGTCTTGTCCATTTCAATCAAACAAGCCATGATTTCCTCATTGTTGGGGATGATCTGGTCTGAAGGGAGTAGAAAGCCGTTGGTTCCAAGGTCACGAAGCTCAAAGAGGTACACGATAGGCACGTCAGCGACTCCTTTAACCCAGTCGAAGCTGGAGCCGCTTACTGCGTCTGCAAATGGAATTTAAAATACTGGCCAATGCATTTCGAACTATCTGGTATAGATAGTACGAAACGGATTGGCCGGTATTTTGGATTTTGGACCCTTGGATAGAGTTGTGGGTTGTATGTTTATCTACCTACTTAGTTTTATATTAGTTAATCAAAACAATTTATTTAAACAATTTGTACAATTAAACTAACTATTTACAAGAGAAGCACTCGGGTTTTCTAAAGTTCGTTACAAACGGTTTAAAAAGTAAATCAACTGATCCAGACTATTACCAGACGAAAGGGTGTCCAAGAAGGCTGCATAGTCATGCTGAGTAGCATACAAAAACCAGTGATTAATTTTTCACTTTAAAACTGTTTTTTTTTTATATAAATGTAATAATGAACTTTTAATGTGTGCCTTTTTTCTTATTTCGACCTGAATGATGAAATACACGGTACGGAACCCTCTCACCCAAGTCCGACTCGAACTTGACTGTTTTATTATATTATGTTTTTACAAACAGACTTAGACTCAGCTAAGTAACATGGGTCCCATTTGCACTCTTTGGGAACGGAACCCATAAAAATAATGTCGTAACTTTTATCTAGTCTATGCTTTTGTCAGACGTGTTATCGGCTTTACCCGATAAATGTGTCTAATCAAGTTTATTAGAATTTGTAAGATATATTAATGCTGATACATAAAAGTTTATTTTTACCTAATTATTTACTTAAGTATTGACCACTCCAACTCAAACCGCAGATGTCGTAAAAAATGACTTAGAGGGCATCCATTTGAAAAAAGGAAGCAGCTTTTTATGTCTATTCTGTGGTGATTACGGCAAGAATCCAATTTTGGATGATGCTTAGTCCAGCAATAGATATTAATGGACTATTGGAGAAGAAGTAACGAAAGGGTAAAAGGGTAGGTATCTATGTTCCTTACAGAGTATTTCTTGAGAGGTACCCACGGTGTAGGGAGTACCATGCACTTCTTCTAGTTTTTGAGCACCACGGGCTGCAATCTCAAACTGGAAATATTAAAAAGGACAAGTTACTTGGAATCAAATTCCAGCGTCTGTATTTCATCTGCACTACAATGCAACCCTAATGTCTTCAAAAAGAGAGTTAATAAGCATCTTCTAGGAGCAAGCTTCAAGATCAAGTGAAGTTCATACAATAAAAATACTGCTGAGAAATAAATTCAAAATAATTATTTAAATGGCGACGAACAGCTTAGATTGATAATTAATAATATACGCTTTCTAAGCTTTTATGTAGAGAAGAAGAAGAAAACTCCTTACCAGATCAGCATAGTTTGAAACTTCCAACACATCTATCCCAGAGAGGTGACTGTAGGGGATCAAGATCATCTGAGAGTAGGAGTGAAAGGCGAAATAGTAAAGCAAGTTTCCGGCATTTTTCAGGCTTAGAACGTAGGCAGAGATGGCTTGAGCTTCGCGCTCTGATGCTGGGGTTGGGCCGGCGTATGTCTGAGTGCAGGGTTGGTCAGATGCCCCTATTGCTGTGAGTAAAAAGATTTTAACAAATATAAATATCCGCTCACCAGCTGTACTATTATGCATATTTGCTGTAAATATTGTAACAATTAATCCGATTAAAATGGCAAATTTCTGAACAAAATGTTATTAAACAAGCTATATTGGCATTTATAAAATAAACAAAATTTATAAACCAAGCTTTACACTTCACTATAACTTTGATCCTTATGTTGCATAAACTATATTAAAATTAAATGAAAACATTACAGATATTAACTATGAAACACTAACTTGTTTCATCGAACTGGAAGTGATTCGCTCGCTTCGAAGTCTAAACCACTTGATAAACTATACTTAATAAATTGACGTCGAGTCGTCATAGTGTCACACATTGCCCTTATATAAGTACCTAACCTTATTCACAGGAAGTCATCTAACACGACTGGATTTGAGTCCCGTCGCAGGTCATAATTTTTTGATTAATTAGAACATTTTGCTTCTATACACAACTTAAACACATATACCTACTCCAAAAAATTTACTTACTCATCCACAAAAACTCAAAATTCCTGTTCAGATCAATTCCGTTACCAAGGTCAGAAATGGGATCATTAGCGGCGCATGAGACATGGTTTGCTGGATTTCTGTTTTTCCGCCACATACGATCCTGAAAGATTTAAAACATACGAGGTATTATTTTTGCTTGGAGGTTTTCGTTGAGAAGCATAGTGTAAACGGAGCATATTATCAATGTACGAGTACTCGAGACTTGCTCGAAGCAATGCTTCGTTTACACCATGCTTATTTGAATCATGAATCACCACGAGTGCTAGAGGCTTTCTTTTATCAAGATCAAATTAGTTCATTAGTATGTTTTGTACTTACACCATCAAATGTATAAACATAGCCATCCGGATTGGTGACCGGAATTATATGCCAGATAAAAGAGTCAGCCATAATCCTGACATCAGGGTCAGTGCTGGTCAAAAACTCTTTGATGATCCATGTGACTGTAGCGGGAGAAATCCATTCTCTAGAGTGGATGCCACCTTCAAGCATTCCAATCAGTGGGGTGCCTTCTCTACTGTTTCTTTTAAAGTCTAAAATCACTCCTTTTAAAGGTCGTCCTTCAAGGGAAGTTCCAATGGTGACAGTGGACACAATGTCAGGGTAAAGTTCGACTAGTTCGTCGAGCCAAGCGTGAATCTTAGAAAGGCTGTGGTAGGTGGTCCAATCAAAAGAACCAAGACTGCTGCTGCGATCCACATTAGCTGGGATCCTTTGAGCGTCAATTAATCTAAAATTATTGATATTGACATATTGAGTAAGGTAAAGGTATAGGTATATATCTTTAACTATAATTTGCAATGTACGTAAACGGTAAAATCACATTTATTTTAAAATGTAACTATTAAAGTATAGCCACATTTACATAAGCATGGATAAGATCGATTCATTTTTGACGTCTGATTACCTAACATATTTAAAACTGCGGTTGCGACCAATTGTTTATAGTATCCAGAAAATATTGATTCACAGAGCTTATATACTCCTTAAAAAAACTTTACAAAGCTTATGTGTAGAAACTTTAAACATTTTTATGAAACTTCATGCAAAATCTATGTACTTACGTTTGTACATTACCAATAGATACAGTGGCATTTAAACCAACAGCATCTGCGTACATCACGAACTCTTCATCCTTCTCCGGCGCTACCATGAACCTCACATCTCCACCGACAGCCACATACTCAGTCCAAAAATCAAAACCTTCCTTCTTCAAGTCTTCAAGCATCTGCACTTGCATTTCTGACTTCGGCACAACACTGTATACCTTAAAACCGTCATAACTCTTCACAGCTGCAACTGCTGCTACTACAGCCAGTGTGGCCAGAACTTTGAGTAACATATTCGGACGTGCTATGGTCAACTGAACCAATCACTGAGTGATGTGAATTCACAAATTCCTTAATATTAACAGACGTTAATAAAACAATTGTAAAGTTATCGTTTCTACCATAAACCCTTCTTAAGAATGTAGATTATCACTATTGTGCCCAATAAATAGATAACATTCACTGACATCTTTTACCTATTCAAAATGATGATAAATGAGATAGCTCAAACTGAAATAAAAAGTACTTTGATCATAATTAACTCGGCACTAGAGACTGGACATTATCAATTTCACTTATTTTACAGAAAAGGATTTGGGAAATTTTCTCACGTTTACTTGTGTGCCACTAATTCGTTTCGGGAAAAGTTTGAGAAGCAAAACTACTTTAATCAACTCAATAATATTTATTTTGGACATTATATTGATATGAATAATAGAATTAACATTAATATTATATTACATAAACCACAACGCTAATGTAAGCAGCAATGCACTTAGTCCAAATGTGCTGGCGCTGCTGTAACTATAATAGCCGATAGTTCTGGAGACTTTGTCCATCTCTAATAGAGCTGCCATAATTTCCTCATTATTAGGTATGATCTGCTCTGCAGGTAGTAGGAACCCATTAGTGCCAACATCTCGCAGTTCAAACAAGTAGACAACTGGCACGTTCGCGACACCATGGACCCAGTCAAAGCTGGATCCACTTACAGCATCTGAATAACATAAAATATCGATCAAAGTCCGTGGCAGCTTTGGCACAAAGAATACTGATCCCGCTGTATCCTGCTGTGAATCTGAGACAAAAAATGCAATACACCAGTACTGTACAATACAAACAATACAAATAATCTATTAGGGGCACATCGTTAATTTCAGAAACAGCATTATGAAGGATAGTCCTTTATAGGTCCCAACTCAAATTAAAAACAAGTAGTGAAGTCTATATATACCCGAGTTAATGCCAATACTGCAGTCACCAACCGGTTTTCCAAGCTTGGTGATAATGGGTAATCCTTCTATTGCAATCTTTAGAGGAGGCTTTACCACCACCTCTACTGCCAATGTCAATGGATGGATAAGTAGGACTGCGATCACAAACCCGCCCGCCAAGCGTGTTGAGTATAGCAAATAAAGCATTGTGTGAAGGAGATTCTTATACTTCAGTGGACTTTAAATTAACTGTGATAGCCTATTTTCGAATTATTAATTTTTATTGGTGTTAGTTAATTCCAACATTTCTCTTTCTAAATCTGTAGGTATTTTTACTTACACAGAATGTCAGTAGAAGTTCCAACTACGTAATTGGTGCCATGTTTTTCCTTTAGCTTATCCGCTCCTTTGATGGCGATTTCATACTAAAAACAAATTTTGCCTTATAATGTTGGTGGGTTTTCTTCATACATCTCTTTGCTGACCCTTATTGAATAAATTAGAGTTGTTTGTTCATTTCCGTTATCCCTTTAGACTTACTCAATATGTTTCAAAACTGTAACCTTTGTGAACATAATAATGCCACCCTCAATATTTAAAGGGACTAGGATCTTAATGTCAGCTAACAACTGGTTATCAGTAAGCTTGTCAATTAGTCAGTGGCAACACATTATTAATTGATGACTCATATAATTTATGACTTTTGATTCAAGTAGAACATACCATATCTCCGTAATTATGAGCTCCCAAAACGTTTTCTCCTCCAAGATGGCTGTAAGGGACCAGTACCATTTGCGAGTATGAGTGAAAGGCATAGTAGAACACCAGGTTCCCTTTTTGCTTCAAGGCCAACACGTAGTTTCCAATCGCTATCGCCTCTACTTCAGAAAACGCAACAGCCCCGGCGAATGTTTCTGTGCAAGGATTCTGCGATGCACCTACAGCTGTTATCGAAATAACGTATGGGTATAGTTTGTTTTTTTTATAATATTTCAAATCAAATCGTGGTAAATAACCCATTCATGTTGTTTACTAGCGGACCCCGCGCACAAGGATCTGAGCTCATTAATTTCAGCCGATATGAGGCCACTGCTGAACAAATAATTTTCTGGGATGGCTCGGTCCATTGTAGACCTCATTCTTGTCCAGGCAAGCGTCGAAATTCAGGCCTGACTATAAAAACAGATCTTGCCAGTGATCATAAGCCTGTCTATCTTTAAAGTATCCGTGAACATCACGTGACTACCGGTCACAACCGTAGAGGTTGTGGCAAATTCATCTGCTAAGTGTGGTGCAAAGGCAATTAAAAAAATTAATGCTTTCATACCTCGGCCAAATCTTAGGTAAGCTATACACAGCAAGCATTTAAAGAAACAACTGGAGGTATTACAATGCTATGTACTAGCTTCTGTTCCTCTGCCCGTTGAGGATGCCGGGTAAAATGCGATTCCGCCTTCGACTTATCATAATAAGACATTAGATGCGGTGAAGGCCACCCTCCCTGTCGTACAATTAAAAAAAATATATTCATTGTCAAGGTGGTACTTATTTTTTTATGGATAAGCTGTTGACTTTGGACATGTGTCTAGGCAAGGATGATGTCAACAAAACAAAGCATTCTCAGAAGTTTCCTAATAAAAATCTCTTCCAACGTGCGTCATTACTACGCTTTTTGTATATTTAAAGGGGTTCATAAGTAAAAACTTACACATCCACATAAATCCAAAGTTTCTGTTCAAATCAATGCCATTGCTCACGTCATCGTCTATGTTCCATGGAGCACAAGAAGTAAAGTTTGCAGTATTCCTATTTTTCCTCCACATCCGATTCTAGAAACAACGTTTTTTTGTGCAGTTAGTCACTATTTTTTGTTTTTAATAAACCTGCTTTATCCTACTTCTCTGCAAAGATACCCAATTCCCTCATATCCTAATCCACCCTATCAAAAGCATATTTATTTTGCAAGCTCCCACAATTTTCATCCGTTTGTAAAGCGCCTGAAAGTGGTAAAAAAATCAAGTGGGGCACGTGGCGCTCGACCATATTGTGGCTTTAGGCCACAATAAACTTCTTATAAGACCTACATTAAGTGCGTTACATTGTGCATTGTGCACTATAAGTTGTCATGTTGGTGCCCTCATCCCGCTCTATTCCACTTCTATCAATTCCATGATAGTACATCAAAACAAATACTCACATGAGTAAAAGTATACGCATAACCATCAGGGTTTACTACAGGGAAGATGTGCCAGACTATATTCTCAGCTAAGAGTCGCACTGCTGGGTCATTGCCTTCTAAAAACTCTTTGATAATCCAAGTCACAGTTGCTGGTGAAATCCATTCCCTAGCGTGGATACCACCTTCGATCATTCCTATGGTTGCATTTTCTTGTTTCTTAAAATCAATCTTGACGCCTCTGATATCTCTGCCTTCAAAAGTTGTACCCATAGTAACTAAAGTAACAACATCTGAGTGTCTTGCGGCAACGTCATCTAACCAAGCATTTATTTCTTCTAAAGTCTGGTAATAAGTCCAGTCGTACGCCCTAGGTTGACGATTCATATTAGCTGGGCGTTGTAATTGTTCGTCTATAAGCCTGTAATTGAAAATAAATAAACGTGGAAAACTAAATATTAAGATGATGAGCGCACATACATCACACATGGATACATAGAATATCAAAGCGATACTTCGATTTATTTTTTCTTTAATATCGACATCTTTGAGTGTAATAACATATTTTAATACTTGATTACAAAGATGGGGCAGACGCATAGTTAAAAAAACAACTAACACTCAACACTTTTCCTTTATACATAGTTAGTTTAATTGTACTTTTTATTGAATAAATGTACTTAACAAAGATATCAATATATTAAATAGTTAATTTCACAAACGCAAATTTGGTTTAGGTGTGATTACCTCCTAGAGGTCTTCCACAAATTATTTAAGAAATTTCTGGCTTTTCCTAGCAGATACGGCTTACAAAATCTAGTCATAACCACCAGCAAAAACCTACCTATCCTTAATTTAAAAAAAGTATTTTCTAAAAATATAACAATGGTGGCTCTATTACTGTTCAACTTTGCAGTTTTTAATTTAAGGACGAATACTTACTGTTGAACGTTACTGATAACTACATCAGCTAATACTCCAGCATCGGACATTTTTTTCTCAAACTCTTGCTGCCTTTCTGGAGCAACCATCACTCTCACATCTTCCCCAATAGCAATATTATCCTTCCAGAAGACCCAACCATTTTTCCTAAGGTCTGTAAAGATTTCAACTTCATTCACTGATTCCGGAAATCTTTGGTACACTTTATAGTTCTTATAACTTTTATATTCTGCATTTACAATAACTAATCCCGTAAATAATAGAAATATCTCTTTGAAATTCATTATGTTGATATTTCAATAACTGTGTCGTAAAACAACTGAATTGTGGAAGTAGGTACCTATATTATAGATTTATATATTAACCTAAATAAGATTACGTCGCAGCCTGTTGATAAACACATGTTATCGTAAGAAGATTATAATTGAATCGATAAAGTTGTTAGGTACGTAAATTGTAATAAACCTAGGAGTAAATATCACAGAAACAAGCAATTTGGAACCGCATCACACGAAACACTGCTATGTGATCGGAAAAAAAACGAATAAAGAAGTCTTGCTATCACTTAAATGGTGAGCTAGTAAAATAGTTTTTGGTCAGCTCCAAAATGTATTTTGTGTTAAAAAAAAAATCAATGAGTCAGAGTTTCTGGGTGCAAAAAACTTTACAACCTTCGATGGTACCTTCAAATAGGTTGTAAAGATTTTTTTGCACCCGTACTCCGCCATAAATTCAAATTACAATTATGTGTATTTTGGCTGACCGAATATAAACACAAAAACCATTTTATTACTTAAATTTCCATATTTATAAACTCGTAACGATTAAATAAAACATAGCTATGGGTAAAAAGTTTATGCTCTACGTATTGCCACGATAAATTCCTATCTCTCGGGTGTTATTGTCCATCTCAAGCAGACCAACAACGATTTCCTTCGAATTTGGTATAATTTGCTCTTTCTCCAGAAGGAAGCCAAACTCTCCCATGTCTCGAAGCTCGATGAGGTAGCACACGGGGACGTTTGTGTAGTACTTGACCCAGTCGAAGCTTCCACCACTCATTGGATCTGGAGTTAAAAATAATTTGTAAATGTACCAGCCTCTATTTCCGAGATGCAGTCGAAAACAGTTAACTGGCATTATTTGGCTCAGTTGTTAGTAGCTCTGCCTTCTGTGTTGTAGGTTGTGGGTTCGATTCCTACCCAGAACAAACATTTTTCGGTTGAAAATAGATGAAGTGGGGTACATATATATGTTCCCAATCAGGTAAGGACATTGAAGGCTTGAATCGCCTCTTTCTCCGATAAGTAAGATATTCCGTGCTTCCGAGGGCACAAAACAATCGGTTCCGGATATTGCATGGGTATAGTAGTAATCGTAAAAACTATGTTAGACGTCAATGGCAAAAATCTGAAGGTGGGAAAGACTACTCTAGAAGGTACTCACATAAAACATCAGCGGATAATCCAACTCTATAATTCATGCCAGAACTCTCATAAATTGCTTGTCTGCCTCGCTGTGCGATTTCAAACTAAAAATTAATCATATCATTATCATCAGCTTCCTGTCCGGTATCCTATACTGTATTGTGAATAATCTATCTATCTATCTTCTATCTATCTAAATATATAACTCAAAGGTGACTGACTGACTGACATAGTGATCTATCAACGCACAGCCCAAACCACTGGACGGATCGGACTGAAATTTGGCATGCAGGTAGATGTTATGACGTAGGCATCCGCTATGAAAGGATTTTGATTAAAACTACCCCCAATGGGATAAAATAGGGGATGGAAGTTTGTATGAAACTTTGTCAATTTTAAACCGAGCATGCATAAAGCTACTATGACGTAGGCATCCCCTAAGAAAGGATTTTGAGATTTTGCATTTGTTTTGTTTCGGTTAAATAGTTTTGGTTATAGACTCTGCTTTGTATTTGGCATTTGTTTTGTTTTCGTTTGGTTTAAGTATAGGTTTTGTCGGTTAGACTTTTTTAAAATGGCTAAAGAAAATCTGAACGTTAATGGAGAAGTTGAAGAATGTACTGCGTTTTTAAGTTTTGTAAGCCCTAATAGCTACACACGCTAAACAAAAGTAAAGCCGCAAAAACTATACCTAATAAATAATAATACTTCTTAACGCGAGCGATGCCGCGAGCAAAAGCTAGTGATAAATATAGAAAATCACAACAAGCTTAGTGATTCCACTGACTGCCTCCTGCTTCGTCCCGGTGATTTTTGTCGGAAGTAATAATGAATGTTGCTATGGGATGATATCGGCTCTGGCCATCACGGCTTATGAATCGACCACTCCAACTCAGCCCATGGATATCGTAAAGGCCGATTAAGGGACCTCTTATTTTTTTTTGTACGACGGCGAAGCGCTTGGCTTTCATCTCATCTGGTTTACAAGATAAAATAAGGCCGAAAGTGAAAGCGCACTTCACCCGGAATCCTCAATGTTCTGAGAAACTGGCTATCTTACCTCTAAATACCGGACCACAACAATTTTTGAATTATTTTTATGGCGACAGAATTATTTGAGATGTGGTAGCTAGGCATGCGGACTTGAACAAAGTCCTACCACCAACTAAACTAGGTACAATATTGTACTCCCCTGGGGATCGAACCCGGGACCGTTGGATCTGACACCTGTGGGTGAGCCACTGGCACACAGAGGCGGTTGATCTCTTTTGATTTGCTTTTCCGAATGATCTCACAGGAAAAAGGGCTGCTACCTACCTTCTGTGTAATAACGAAACCTTTACTGCGATCACCATCTGTCTGCCAAACGTGGTGTTTATAGAAAAAAAACTCTCATGCTTTGGAGGAACTAATGGGCTGTTGATGATGAAGACATGATATGGAAAACTTGGTAGATGCAGATGACGTCTCGTCTGATAGCGGTGAATAGAGAAACAAGATTTTTTTTATAAATGATGGCTCTTGACGTAGTTTATAGGGCTGGATGATGATGGTTTTCTTTAGAACTGAACTAATCTAACCGGTAAACTAATCTAACTATTTCTGTAATGAAACTATACTTCTCACATGCGGTATGCAAAAAATATGGCAAGTACAAATTATATTCACCATATCCCCATAGTTGCTTGGCCGGTTAGGATCAGCGCTGCTACTCAAATGGCTGAACGGTACAATTATCAGTTGAGTGTAAGAGTGGAAGGCATAGTAGTAGATGAATTCGCCCTTGCTACTCAGATTCATTGTATAATCGGCGATGGCTCTGGTCTCTGGTTCCGAGGCGGCGGAGGGACCAGCGTAGGTGTTTGTGCACGAATCGTTTGAGGCTCCGGCAACTTAAAAATAGGACATTCATTAAACAAAATGTTTTGGGACCAAAGGACTGTGAGATATCTATGATGGTGTTCCCGGGTCCGACTTTAAGCGCATTTATCAACTACTGATAGTGAGCACCATCACCGGATACTGTGACCTGAACCACAACAAGTGATGTCTGTGCCGGGGCTGCTTGCAGAGAGAGCACACAGTACACACAACGCACTGCTCAGTTACAGAATCAGCTAATGAGAAAGGGAGGGAAATGCTTGGCCCAGGCTTGGAGCAAGCATCGTCACGCACCACTACATCATCAGTGTCGCGAATTCAGGTGTTCAATAAGTAGGGTTATTGGATGGATGTGTTATAGTGCTTGAACGGGTATATCCGCGATACATAAATTGAGGCTAAATAAACTGTTTTCAAATGTTGGAAGATCGCGATTGATAACGTATGACTAGATTATTTCCACTTAAACTAACGAAAATATTTTTGGCAGTATAAGCGTGTGATCCGAAATTTTATGGAAAGATAAAACACACCCATCCACATAAAATCAAAGTTCCTGTTCAGGTCAACCCCGTTGCTCATGTCATCGTCGACTCCTGTTGCACACTCTTTGTAGCTTGCAGTCGACCTGTTCTTCCTCCACATGCGATTCTAAAAAAGAGAATGCAAGAGGTATTGGCATAAGGTTAACTCAAGGGATTTAAAAAGAGCGAGGAGTAGACTGATAAAAACCGTCCTGTATATCCCTTTGTTAGAACAGCGCTGATGGTGATACTTTGTAACCCCATTTGTAACGGCATCAAGCAGTTCGCTGTATTCCGTCGGTACGCAGAAGTGCAAGAGCCTTTCTAGGCAGCTTCTGGGAAAGTTCACTTCATCGTATCTCATCCTCGCCCAGATAATGTTCAGACGAGACAAGACAAGAGCTTCCCATTTCACATAAGAAAAATGACAGCTCTCACTAGACCTCGTTTTAAGTTGAATATATATTTCATCAAAATAATTAAGATCGTCGTGTATGCTGACTGAACCCTTTTACTACCGTTCGAGCCTGAGCAAGTCATCTTACTACTCCAGTCAACAGGTTTAGGTTAGGTTTGATCAGGGTGAGCGCAACTGCCCACAGACTTTGCATGATTTTTGTTTGAAATTCTTACATTGAGATATGTCTAAAATAGTTAAAATAATCATATTTACGTGCTTTCAATATTGTAATTAATATTGTATTATGCGCACTGCAAGAACTTGGAAAAAAGAAGATCCCAGAATCTGTTTTTCCGCTGTTTCTCTAATGTCTTCAAAACTTCGTGTCAAACGGAACCTTCTGGGTCAGGGTCCCTCCATCGTAGATCTCATCCTAGCCTGTGAAAGTTTTGAAACCAAAAACCGGCTCATGATATTGGGATTTTAAATAAATAAAATACAGATAAAATAGACAATCATTGCTTACAGTTGTGAAAGAATAAATGTAACCATCAGGGTTCACCACAGGGAAAATATGCCACTGAAAGTTCTCAGCCAGAGCTCTCATTTCGGGGTCCGTGCTGGTCAAAAACTCTTTAATAATCCAAGTGACTGTAGCTGCCGAGATCCACTCCCTTGAGTGGAGGGTTCCTTCTAACATTCCAATAAGTGGGCGATTCTGTGTTTGATCGTGTTTGTAGTCTATGATAATACCCTGGAAAATAAGAAAGGATTAATAGTAGTTGGGGTATTTGAATTGCAATGATTATTATGACGGCAGTAATGGGTGGAAATAATCAATAGAAGAATAATAGTAGCGATTGGTAACCGGCTGACCTATTACAAATCTCATGTCACGTTTGCGATATGCGCAAATCTCGTGAGTGCTGTCCAACGTCACTTTTATATTATGCATCATCAACTACAGAGCAGACAGCAATCAAGCAAGAAAATCCACATCCGACACATCACATTCTGGTATCCGACAGAAGGAGAACTGTCTCCTGCTGTCGAAAGCCTTACGTAATAAGGTACATTTGATGTTGCTCCGGCAAAGTTTTACAAAATATGGGTGCAGATTTCCTCACGTGACTTTTACCGTCAAAGCACGTGCATGTATCAAACTCTAAAGCAGAAAAGACAAATAACAAATTCATAGATTGGAAGACGGGCCTTCCATCCACTTTGCCACATAACTCTTTGATCTCATGCTGAATCTTACCTTAATATCTCTGCCTTCAACAGATTTTCCCATGACGACAGTTTTTACAACGCCCGGGAAGTTCGCAGCAAGCTCGTCAAGCCAGTTGTAAATCTGATGAAGATCGTGGTACTCGTGCCAGTGCATTGAGAGCAAAGACTCGCTGATTCTTATGTTCGATGGGCTCTTTTGTTCATCAATCAATCTGAAAGTGGTAAAATTTATCATTGTAATTATGTACTCGGTAAGATTCAAGCTCGCGCGAAATAGGCATCCTGCAGTGCTCGCAAAAATAATCGAATTTGGAATCATCTATAAAACTAGAGGAAACCCATACTTGATTGTATGTGGTCTTTTAGAAATCTCAGCTTTGTTTGGTTGCTATATCTCATATAATATACCTTTGCAAATCTCCAATAACTTCATTGACCGGCATATTGGCAGCTTCCATGACTTCAGTGAACCTCTTCTGTCTGTCTGGAGAGACCATTATCTTCACGCTATCACCGATATGGAAGCCATTTTCCCATATTTCACCTACATTTTGAATATCAATATCCTTTACAACTTCTACGTCTACCTCATTTGTCAAAAACACTTTGTAAACTTTGTACTTATCATAGTTTTTCACAGCTGTAACAGTGATCGAAAATAAAAATACAACTTTTTTTATTTTTATTTTTATTTATTAAACACAATACACTTTACAACCAATTAAAAATACAACTAAAAAAATAAAACTAAGGTACAAATCTAGATTGTAAGGTAAAAAACATGTGCTTACAACTAAGTTAATACATTTGGTAACGAACGGAGACTAAAAAAAAAATGTGAACAAAAACATGACAACAATTAACATAACAGAGTTCTACGGGTTGACAAATTAGGAATTGGTATATAAAATAGATTTTAATTGTTTACTGAATTGGCTTAAGTTGCGAACAAAGATGTCAATTTGACTAAATTCTTTCAGTAAATCATTGTACTGGCGTAACATTCTAGTTAAAGGATTATAAAAAGAGATATTATTTTTATAAACTTGAAGTATAAATATATTGATTTTATTGGAATTTCGTGCTCTGAATCTAATGTTAAACGATATCATCGATAATAAATGAGGGGAGTCAATGAGAGAGTGAATTATTTTATAGAGATATATGAGATCAAAGTATTTACGCCTAGTTTCTAGGGATTCCAACTGAAATTTACTTAATCTTTCTTCGTAACTCAAGCTCAGACGGCCAGGTTGCAAGCGATAACATAATAACCTTAAACACTTTCTCTGAATCCTTTCAATATTATAGATATGCACTTTGTAATTAGGGGACCATATCGGGCTACCATATTCTAATATACTTCTTACTAGAGAGTTGAAAAGATATATTACACTGCGATTCTTCTTAAAAACTTTTGTCGATCTCAGAATGAAACCTAGAAGTTGATTGGCTCTTGTTATAATATGTTGATAATGCGCATGAAAGGTGAGTTTATCGTCAAACAATATTCCTAAGTCCTTCACAATATAAGAGCGGCTTAAAGTTCGACCTTCAATTTTGTAGTCATTTAGAATTTTATTGCGTTTGTTTGTAAACGAAATTGCAAAGCATTTGTCAACGTTTATAGTCATTAGATTAGTATTGCACCATTGAAAAACGGTATCTAAGTCGTTTTGCAATGAATAACAGTCCCGTGTCCCAGAGATGGTCTTAAAAATTTTCAAATCATCAGCGTACAGGAGGCACTTACAGGACAAACGATTTACAAGATCATTCACAAACAAAACAAAGAATAAAGGCCCAAGATGAGATCCTTGAGGAACACCCGATGTTACTATCAGTGGCGATGACAGAAATCCCTTTAAAGCGACTAATTGACTCCGATTCTGTAGATAAGAGCATATCCAACGATATAAAGTTCCATGGAATCCATATTGGAAAAGCTTATGACATAATAAACGGTGGTTAACTTTATCGAAAGCTTTAGAGAAATCGGTGTAAATTGCGTCGACTTGACTTCGCTCAGCAAAAGCCTGACAGAGATAATTTTTGTACTCTAGCAGATTACTTACAGTGGACCTATTTTTTACAAAACCATGCTGCTTATCAGAGATAAATGGCTTGACATGGTTATAAAGATAACTGTATACAAGAGATTCAAACAATTTGGCAAAACATGACAGGATACTTATTGGTCGATAATTTTCACATTTAGACTTATCCCCTTGTTTGAAAATAGGAATAACATGAGCTGTTTTCCAACGCTTGGGAAAAACACCATTACAAAGAGATTTATTAAATATTATGCACAAAGGTAAAGACAACTCTTTACTGCAAGATATCACAAACGACGGTGGAATCAAATCGGGACCAGGCCCTTTATTATTGTCCAATTGTTTTATTTTTCTTAAAATATCTTTTTGATTTAAAGTTACTTCGTGTAATGAGTATGAAATGCCACAGTCGAGTAAAGCAGAGGGGGAATCGTTACAAGCTGTGTCAGCTGATGTGTTATCTTTTTCGAAAACCGAACTAAAATAATCAGAAAACAGGTTGCTAATATCTAGACCATTTGACGAGGAATTATTTCCAAATGTCATAGTATTAGGTATTGATACCCTTCCCTTTCTATTGTTTACAAAACTCCAAAAAAACTTGATATCTTTTTCCATAGACTCCTCTGTAGAAGAAACATATCGATTATAACATTCGTTAATAAGAATCTTACATCTGGCACGCAATAATGAAAAGGTGTCATAATCACGGGGATTACCAAATCTTTTAAACAGTTTATGAAATTTATTTTTTTCGCCATTACATTTAATGAGCGCTCTACTATACCAAATTGGATAAGAAGATTTCTTCGGAGAAATGTAGGGAGTATGTTTTTCAATTATTTCAAACAGAATGTCATAAAATCGACTAGTACAAAGGTCAACATCCGAAGAGATTAGGACATCTTGCCAGTTTACAGAGCTAAGATCAGATCTTACACATTCAATATTACATTTATAAAAGTTAAGACGTTTAGATTTACATCGTTTCAGGGATTTTGAAACATTCTTAAGTGGTATGTTAATTAATAAAGCAGGGTGCATCTTGTCCAGTCGACTTAAGGGAAAAGCTTCAATGACAGAAATGTTATCAAGGCTGGATAATACTAAATCTAGTAAACGACATTTTGCATTTAGAATTTTATTAGACTGTTTCAGGTCACATGTCGTTATAAGTTCATTTAAAGCACGATAAGTTTTACTAAGAGTGACGGCTTCTGTAGAAGTCCGAGATTCATTAGTGACGGAAAAGTAATCAGGTGTATTAAAGTCACCAACTAACAGGAAGTTATCATCTGGGTAATCGTTTAGTACTATTTTCTGACAATGCGCGTAAAATTCTTCTCTCTTAACTAAAGTTATGTCAGGGGGTAGATAGCAAACACAAATGTTTAGACGAGGAGAATCGCGAAATTCAGGCACGACAGATACCCAGATATCCTCTATACCGCTGTCCCAAGATGTCTGGCGGATAACCTCAAATTTCTTTAAAAGAGCTATTAAAACACCACCACCCTCACCCTTTTGAGAACAGGAAACAGATCGGTCCCTCCGAAAGATATTGTAACGGTCATCAACGACCTCAGCATCAAACACACTAAGGTTTAAATTTGATTCCGTCAAACATACTATATCAAAGTTAGAATTTAAGAGATTTAAGTAAAAAGTTGTTAATTTACTTCGTATTCTGTTGACATTTTGGTAATAAACAGAAACCATTATCAAATACCTAAAAATATATATCAAAACCCCAATAATCTGATGAATGACCCAACCTATATAGCAATTACTCGCAGTATAATTTATTAATACTTTCGTGATTTTTAATTAGAATAGCAAGACTCTTATCGTTCTTACGTACAAACACTTGACCATAGCGCACCCAAACAAACTGAAAACGAAGGTCTTTACACAATTTTCTAGCTAAGCTATGAAGTTCTTTGACTTCAGCAGAAAGGTGCTCAGACAGATATATTCTCGTGTTAGCGCCACTAATACCCAAGAGGGAGACATCAAGTTTGTCAGTGGGATGGGCTTTATTATAACGGAATGCAGCAGAAAGAAGAGTATCCCGCAGACGCTGAGAAGAGAGCGTTACAAGAATGTTACGCGGTCTCTTAGAGGCTGTATTCATTTTCGAAACACGGCGACAAACCTTAATGTCACTGTCGGAGATAGGAACCTGTAGACTCCCACAGAGTTTTTTTAGTAAGGCGACTAAGTCTTCGGTCTTGCTTTCAGGCACTTCATGAATTTCTAAATTGGAGCTCCGAGATATCTTCTCAATTATGGTGAGGCGGTTCTGAAGGATGTTGAGAGCTTCCTGAGATTTATAAAAGTCAGACTCCAGTTTCCTAATTTCTCTATCTTTTTCAGCAAGTTCCGCTTTTATGTCTTTTTGCTCTAGACATATATGATCTGTTGTAAACGAGAAATCAGTCTTCACCTTCTCAATAGCATGGGCAACCTCCACTGAGACCATATCCTCAAGGTCTTTCCTGAGTGCGGTACGAAGGTTTGACATACAATTGATAATATTTTTCTCGGTTTTGTTGGTGAAATGGCTACGAAAAGTTAGGCAAGGTATATTGACCGGCTACCAATATATTACCTTGGTATGACCATAGGCCATAGACGAATATTATATAGACGAAGTTTAACCTTTGTCAATGGCTTATAATTAGATCTGTTGAAGAACAATCAATCTAATTATTGCGTTCCGGCATGTATTGGCGAATTGCACTTTCATGAATCAACGATGTGTTTTGAAGCTACAGTTTGCCATAAACCATTTCGTGCATACCAGAGGGTTTAACTAAGAACTCCTTCGGCTTTTTCATAATTTGACACCAGGTATTGAATACCAAGCCGAGGTGGTTCCGGTTAACGAATAGGACCCCTCAATTTCCTCCTGAGGATGCAGTAAAAGGTGACTATGGAAATAAAATGCACCAGGGTATGGGCAGCAGCATCCGCCTGAGTACGTCACACCAATACTGCGGCCATCAATCCGCCTGCCAAGCGTGGTGATTCTGCCGAAACCCTCTTGTCTCGTCTTGGAGAAGGCTCATTTACAACAGTGCACATTTACAGGCTGTTACGATGATTGAATACCAAGCACATCCCAATCGCAGAATTACACAAAAAACGACAATAATTCCTTGACATTTTTACCAACCTGCTAGAACATTGTCATTCCTAAAGCTGTATTCCCACAGGTCCGCAATCGTTCGATATATCGAGACTATTCTTCGGGCTTGTCTGATTTATGCGTTGACAAAGTACACGCGGGCGATCGTCGATAAATAACTGTGCCGAGGTGACCCACCCAAGGAGCAAGTGCGTAAGGGTCTTTGCAAGTTATATAAGTAAGAGAGTTGATAGAAATTGTACGGGAAAGCTTGCACCTCCTGCACATTGATTTCAAAATCTGACCCACGATCAAATACATCCTACACTGCAGGCTTCAAAGCACTTAGACGAATACTCGTATTGTACCGTGACATTTCCGTCAACGGCGAACCTTGTTTGTTCCGTGGGTGAAAGTAGATGACTTGCAATGCCGAATTTTGTATTACATATCCTTTTACAAGGCTGACAATGTATGTGAATAAATGTAGGTATAGGAGTAGGAAAACTAAGATTAGTGCTTATAGCTAATTTTAGGTGTTTACCTAGGTAGGTAGCTGCCAAATAAAGTACTCCAACTCAGGTGCATACGAATCACTTTATTCCAGTGGTAAACAATAGGCACTGGGTCTCGTAACAAGATGATCAAGTGAGAATTCGGTAAGTACCGGCACAAACACTACAGTTATCATAGAAAAGTAAGATAATAAACAACACTGGATATACACTAAAATAAAAGGTATGTAGTTCATAAGATTGCACTGTAAAACTATGAATTACTTTTGGTTTATATTTCGTCAACAAGAATGTTATCGAACGAATGAATGAAGTGAGCGCGGCCCGCACTCGACCGGTCCTCTAGAACAATAGCCACCGCATACTACGGGTTTCACCCGACTATGCTTGCGGATTTTATGTTTAGAATTTACGTGTAATATATATTGTGTAAATGTGTAACACGTAGATGTGGATAGTGTAGTAGGGTTATTTAATGGTAGCTAATGTAGGTTCCCTACAGTGCTTTTTAAGAGCGCGCCCAATGCCAGAATTACGCAACTGGAGCATTTTCAAACACACTCTTTGATAGTAACGAAAGTAGTAATTCCAATAAAAACAATACTGAAAGCTGGGAAAAATCTTGCTGAAGTACAATAATCGAATAGAATTTGTTTAAAAAATCTGAGTTCTTTTTAAAAAAATAAATAGATACTACACTAAAAAAACGCTTTTAATTCAAATGCTCGAAATTATCAGCGACAACCCCATTTTTTTATATATGAATAAAATAGCTAGACTAGTGTTTTAGTCGAATGATCGGCTAGTTTTTTAATTTCACGTTTACATTTTGAATAATTAAATAAAACTCAAACAAAAATTATACCCTTGACCTAAAAGCCATTTCATTATCAACTGAACCATGCCATTTTCGACTTTATGTTATGCCGTTTGGATACAAAATAGATCATGGCTCTTGGTCGGGCAGCGCTCGATGTAGAAGGTTGTTCCCGGCCGCTTTGTTTCGTAATCCAGCGCGTAATTTGAATTATGTTTTGAATATCTACTGTTACTAATCTATTTTTTATTAATTAGGTACCTAACTATGCATCGTAAAATTAATTGAAGACGCATTTCTAATTAAATATTTTCAAATCAACGAAAAGAGTTGATAATTGTAGCACCCTATTCTCATACACATTGAGTCTAAATTTGATGGGCCAGCGTTCAAACCCGGCCGGTTCGCGCGTTTGCCGCTGCACTGATAATTTCTACGTAATCTTGACTTGACAAATCATTTTATCCTCATAGCCTCATAGCTCAGTTGGTAGTAACTCTGCCTTCTGCGCTGTAGGCTGTGGGTTCGATTGCCGCCCAGGAAAAACATTAGTGTGATGAATATAGATGTTTATTCTGTGTTTGGGTGTTTGTATTGTATGATAAGTATGTATTTACAAAAAAAAAGTATTTAGGTATTCTATCCGTAATCTATTTCCCTTATTACAAGCTAAGCTTAGTTTGGGGCTAGATGGCACTGTGTGAAATTAATGTCCTGTAATATTTATTTGTAATATTTTGTAATATTTATGTTTGTATACTCGGCATACTTGTACTTCCTATATGCATAAGATAATGCACATAGATGATACAGCTGAGTTATCTACCGCCTGCCCTCGAACACGAACACGAACACGAACACGGACACTGAAAATTTTTGCAAAAAAATGCGTCGGATCGACTTGCGTGGTGCTGTGAACTGGTTCAGGAACTTAGAAAATTTTATCAATATATTTTGCAAAAAAATGCGTCGGATCGACTTGCGTGCTGTGAATCGTATCTCTAGCCTGCTGTGAACTGGCAAACGAACTCTGAAAATTTTTGCAAAAAAATGCGTCGGATCGACTTGCGTGGTGCTGTGAACTGGTTCAGGAACTTAGAAAATTTTATCATTTTTTTTTGCAAAAAAATGCGTCGGATCGACTTGCGTGCTGTGAATCGTATCTCTAGCGTGCTGTGAACTGGCAAACGAACTCTGAAAATTTTTGCAAAAAAAATGCGTCGGATCGACTTGCGTGGTGCTGTGAACTGGTTCAGGAACTTAGAAAATTTTATCAATTTTTTTTGCAAAAAAATGCGTCGGATCGACTTGCGTGCTGTGAATCGTATCTATAGCGTGCTGTGAACTGGCAAACGAACTCTGAAAATTTTTGCAAAAAAATGCGTCGGATCGACTTGCGTGCTGTGAATCGTATCTCTAGCGTGCTGTGAACTGGCAAACGAACTCTGAAAATTTTTGCAAAAAATTGCGTCGGATCGACTTGCGTGGTGCTGTGAACTGGTTCAGGAACTTAGAAAATTTTATCAATTTTTTTTGCAAAAAAATGCGTCGGATCGACTTGCGTGCTGTGAATCGTATCTCTAGCGTGCTGTGAACTGGCAAACGAACTCTGAAATTTTTTGCAAAAAAATGCGTCGTATCGACTTGCGTGGTGCTGTGAACTGGTTCAGGAACTTAGAAAATTTAATCAATTTTTTTTGCAAAAAAATGTGTCGGATCGACTTGCGTGCTGTGAATCGTATCTCTAGCGTGCTGTGAACTGGCAAACGAACTCTGAAATTTTTTGCAAAAAAATGCGTCGTATCGACTTGCGTGGTGCTGTGAACTGGTTCAGGAACTTAGAAAATTTAATCAATTTTTTTTGCAAAAAAATGTGTCGGATCGACTTGCGTGCTGTGAATCGTATCTCTAGCGTGCTGTGAACTGGCAAACGAACTCTGAAAATTTTTGCAAAAAAATGCGTCGGATCGACTTGCGTGGTGCTGTGAACTGGTTCAGGAACTTAGAAAAATTTTATCAATTTTTTTTGCAAAAAAAATGCGTCGGATCGACTTGCGTGCTGTGAATCGTATCTCTAGCGTGCTGTGAACTGGCAAACGAACTCTGAAAATTTTTGCAAAAAAATGCGTCGGATCGACTTGCGTGGTGCTGTGAACTGGTTCAGGAACTTAGAAAATTTTATCAATTTTTTTTGCAAAAAAATGCGTCGGATCGACTTGCGTGCTGTGAATCGTATCTCTAGCGTGCTGTGAACTGGAAAACGAACTCTGAAAATTTTTGCAAAAAAATGCGTCGGATCGACTTGCGTGGTGCTGTGAACTGGTTCAGGAACTTAGAAAATTTTATCAATTTTTTTTGCAAAAAAATGCGTCGGATCGACTTGCGTGCTGTGAATCGTATCTCTAGCGTGCTGTGAACTGGCAAACGAACTCTGAAAATTTTTGCAAAAAAATCCGTCGGATCGACTTGCGTGGTGCTGTGAACTGGTTCAGGAACTTAGAAAATTTTATAAATTTTTTTTGCAAAAAAAATGCGTCGGATCGACTTGCGTGCTGTGAATCGTATCTCTAGCGTGCTGTGAACTGGCAAACGAACTCTGAAATGAATGAATGAAATGAAATGAATGAATGAATGAAATGAAATGAATTAATGAATGAATGAAATGAATGAATGAATTAATGAAATGAATGAATGAATGAATGCAATAAATGAATGAAATGAATGAATGAATTTAATGAATGAATGAATTTAATGAATGAATGAATGAATTTAATGAATAATTGAATGAATGAAATGAATGAATGAATGAATGAAATGAATGAATGAATGAAATGAATGAAATGAATGAAATGAATGAAATGAATGAAATGAATGAAATGAATGAAATGAATGAAATGAATGAAATGAATGAAATGAATGAAATGAATGAAATGAATGAAATGAATGAAATAAATGAATGAATGAAATGAATGAAATGAATGAAATGAATGAAATGAATGAAATGAATGAATGAATGAAATGAATGAATGAAATGAATGAAACGAATGAATGGAACGAATGATTGAATGAGAGAATGAAATGAATGAATGAATGAAGTGAATGAAATGAATGAAATGAATGAAATGAATGAAATGAATGAAATGAATGAAATGAATGAAATGAATGAAATGAATGAAATGAATGAAATGAATGAAATGAATGAAATGAATGAAATGAATGAAATGAATGAAATGAATGAAATGAATGAAATGAATGAAATGAATGAAATGAATGAAATGAATGAAATGAATGAAATGAATGAAATGAATAAAAAGAATGAAATGAATGAAATGAATGAAATGAATTAAATGAATGAATGAATGAAATGAATGAATGAACTCTGACCTCTGACCTCTGACCTCTGACCTCTGACCTCTAACTCTAACTCTTACTCTGACCTCTGACCTCAGACCTCTGACCTCTGACCTCTGACCTCTGACCTCTGACCTCTGACCTCTGACCTCTGACCTCTGACCTCTGACCTCTAACTCTAACTCTTACTCTTGCTCTAACTCTAACTCTAACTCTGACCTCTGACCTCTGACCTCTGACCTCTGACCTCTGACCTCTGACCTCTGACCTCTAACTCTAACTCTTACTCTTGCTCTAACTCTAACTCTAACTCTGACCTCTGACCTCAGACCTCTGACCTCTGACCTCTGACCTCTGACCTCTGACCTCTGACCTCTGACCTGTGACCTCTGACCTCTGACCACTAACCACGACCACCCTCACTCTCACTCTCACTCTCTTATTGGTTAGAGCGTACAACTTGAGGAAAAGTTGCGAGTTTGAATCATTTTTTGTGTATGTAACTCTAACTCTAACTCTAACTCTAACCACGACCACGACCACGACCACGACCACGACCACGACCACGACCACGACCACGATCACTACCACGACCACAACCACGAACACGAACACGAACACGAACACGAACAAGAACACGAACACGAATATGATTTTTTTTTTGTATTTGAAAGTATTGATACTGGTTTTGATCGAAATCCGGTGGGCTAATAAGTCCTTCATTAATTATTTTTGCAAAAAAATGCGTCGGATCGACTTGCGTGCTGAGAATCGTATCTCTAGCGTGCTGTGAACTGGCAAACGAACTCTGAAATGTTTGCAAAAAAATGCGTCGGATCGACTTGCGTGGTGCTGTGAACTGGTTCAGGAACTTAGAAAATTTTATCAATTTTTTTGCAAAAAAATGCGTCGGATCGACTTGCGTGGTGTGGTGCTGTGAACTGGTTCAGGAACTTAGAAAATTTTATCAATTTTTTTTGCAAAAAAATGCGTCGGATCGACTTGCGTGCTGTGAATCGTATCTATAGCGTGCTGTGAACTGGCAAACGAACTCTGAAAATTTTTGCAAAAAAATGCGTCGGATCGACTTGCGTGGTGCTGTGAACTGGTTCAGGAACTTAGAAAATTTTATCAATTTTTTTTGCAAAAAAATGCGTCGGATCGACTTGCGTGCTGTGAATCGTATCTCTAGCGTGCTGTGAACTGGCAAACGAACTCTGAAAATTTTTGCAAAAAAATGCGTCGGAATGAAATGAATGAAATGAATGAAATGAATGAAATGAATGAAATGAATGAAATGAATGAAATGAATGAAATGAATGAAATGAATGAAATGAATGAAATGAATGAAATGAATGAAATGAATGAATGAATGAATGAATGAAATGAATGAAATGAATGAATGAATGAATGAATGAAATGAATGAAATGAATGAAATGAATGAATGAATGAAATGAATGAATGAAATGAATGAAACGAATGAATGGAACGAATGATTGAATGAATGAATGAAATGAATGAAATGAATGAAATGAATGAAATGAATGAAATGAATGAAAAGAATGAAATGAATGAAATGAATGAAATGAATTAAATGAATGAATGAATGAAATGAATGAATGAATGAATGAATGAATGAATGAATGAATGAACTCTGACCTCTGACCTCTGACCTCTGACCTCTAACTCTAACTCTTACTCTTGCTCTAACTCTAACTCTAACTCTGACCTCTGACCTCAGACCTCTGACCTCTGACCTCTGACCTCTGACCTCTGACCTCTGACCTCTGACCTCTGACCTCTGACCTCTAACTCTAACTCTTACTCTTGCTCTAACTCTAACTCTAACTCTGACCTCTGACCTCAGACCTCTGACCTCTGACCTCTGACCTCTGACCTCTGACCTCTGACCTCTGACCTCTGACCTGTGACCTCTGACCTCTGACCACTAACCACGACCACCCTCACTCTCACTCTCACTCTCTTATTGGTTAGAGCGTACAACTTGAGGAAAAGTTGCGAGTTTGAATCATTTTTTGTGTATGTAACTCTAACTCTAACTCTAACTCTAACCACGACCACGACCACGACCACGACCACGACCACGACCACGACCACGACCACGATCACTACCACGACCACAACCACGAACACGAACACGAACACGAACACGAACAAGAACACGAACACGAATATGATTTTTTTTTTGTATTTGAAAGTATTGATACTGGTTTTGATCGAAATCCGGTGGGCTAATAAGTCCTTCATTAATTATTTTTGCAAAAAAATGCGTCGGATCGACTTGCGTGCTGAGAATCGTATCTCTAGCGTGCTGTGAACTGGCAAACGAACTCTGAAATGTTTGCAAAAAAATGCGTCGGATCGACTTGCGTGGTGCTGTGAACTGGTTCAGGAACTTAGAAAATTTTATCAATTTTTTTGCAAAAAAATGCGTCGGATCGACTTGCGTGGTGCTGTGAACTGGTTCAGGAACTTAGAAAATTTTATCAATTTTTTTTGCAAAAAAATGCGTCGGATCGACTTGCGTGCTGTGAATCGTATCTATAGCGTGCTGTGAACTGGCAAACGAACTCTGAAAATTTTTGCAAAAAAATGCGTCGGATCGACTTGCGTGGTGCTGTGAACTGGTTCAGGAACTTAGAAAATTTTATCAATTTTTTTTGCAAAAAAATGCGTCGGATCGACTTGCGTGCTGTGAATCGTATCTCTAGCGTGCTGTGAACTGGCAAACGAACTCTGAAAATTTTTGCAAAAAAATGCGTCGGATCGACTTGCGTGCTGTGAATCGTATCTCTAGCGTGCTGTGAACTGGCAAACGAACTCTGAAAATTTTTGCAAAAAAAATGCGTCGGATCGACTTGCGTGGTGCTGTGAACTGGTTCAGGAACTTAGAAAATTTTATCAATTTTTTTTGCAAAAAAATGCGTCGGATCGGCTTGCGTGCCGTGAATCGTATCTCTAGCGTGCTGTGAACTGGCAAACGAACTCTGAAAATTTTTGCAAAAAAATGCGTCGGATCGACTTGCGTGGTGCTGTGAACTGGTTCAGGAACTTAGAAAATTTTATCAATTTTTTTTGCAAAAAAATGCGTCGGATCGACTTGCGTGCTGTGAATCGTATCTCTAGCGTGCTGTGAACTGGCAAACGAACTCTGAAAATTTTTGCAAAAAAATGCGTCGGATCGACTTGCGTGCTGTGAATCGTATCTCTAGCGTGCTGTGAACTGGCAAACGAACTCTGAAAATTTTTGCAAAAAAAATGCGTCGGATCGACTTGCGTGGTGCTTTGAACTGGTTCAGGTACTTAGAAAATTTTATCAATTTTTTTTGCAAAAAAATGCGTCGGATCGACTTGCGTGCTGTTAATCGTATCTCTAGCGTGCTGTGAACTGGCAAACGAACTCTGAAAATTTTTGCAAAAAAAATGCGTCGGATCGACTTGCGTGGTGCTGTGAACTGGTTCAGGAACTTAGAAAATTTATCAATTTTTTTGCAAAAAAATGCGTCGGATCGACTTGCGTGCTGTGAATCGTATCTCTAGCGTGCTGTGAACTGGCAAACGAACTCTGAAAATTTTTGCAAAAAAATGCGTCGGATCGACTTGCGTGGTGCTTTGAACTGGTTCAGGAACTTAGAAAATTTTATCAATTTTTTTTGCAAAAAAATGCGTCGGATCGACTTGCGTGCTGTGAATCGTATCTTTAGCGTGCTGTGAACTGGCAAACGAACTTTGAAAATTTTTGCAAAAAAATGCGTCGGATCGACTTGCGTGGTGCTTTGAACTGGTTCAGGAACTTAGAAAATTTTATCAATTTTTTTTGCAAAAAAATGCGTCGGATCGACTTGCGTGCTGTGAATCGTATCTCTAGCGTGCTGTGAACTGGCAAACGAACTCTGAAAATTTTTGCAAAAAATGCGTCGGATCGACTTGCGTGCTGTGAATCGTATCTCTAGCGTGCTGTGAACTGGCAAACGAACTCTGAAAATATTTGCAAAAAAATGCGTCGGATCGACCTGCGCGTGTGAATCGTATCTCTAGCATGCTGTGAACTGGCAAACGAACTCTGAAAATTTTTGCAAAAAAATGCGTCGGATCGACTTGCGTGGTGCTGTGAACTGGTTCAGGAACTTAGAAAATTTTATCAATTTTTTTTGCAAAAAAATGCGTCGGATCGACTTGCGTGCTGTTAATCGTATCTCTAGCGTGCTGTGAACTGGCAAACGAACTCTGAAATTTTTTGCAAAAAAAATGCGTCGGATCGTTTTGCGTTGTGTGCTGTGAACTGGCAAACGAACTCTGAAAATTTTTGCAAAAAAATGCGTCGGATCGACTTGCGTGGTGCTGTGAAATGGTTCAGGAACTTAGAAAATTTTATCAATTTTTTTTGCAAAAAAATGCGTCGGATCGACTTCGTGCTGTGAATCGTATCTCTAGCGTGCTGTGAACTGGCAAACGAACTCTGAAAATTTTTGCAAAAAAATGCGTTGGATCGACTTGCGTGGTGCTTTGAACTGGTTCAGGAACTTAGAAAATTTTATAATTTTGTTTGCAAAAAAATGCGTCGGATCGACTTGCGTGCTGTGAATCGTATCTCTAGCGTGCTGTGAACTGGCAAACGAACTCTGAAAATTTTTGCAAAAAAATGCGTCGGATCGACTTGCGTGGTGCTGTGAACTGGTTCAGGAACTTAGAAAATTTTATCAATTTTTTTTGCAAAAAAATGCGTCGGATCGACTTGCGTGCTGTGAATCGTATCTCTAGCGTGCTGTGAACTGGCAAACGAACTCTGAAAATTTTTGCAAAAAAATGTGTCGGATCGACTTGCGTGGTGCTTTGAACTGGTTCAGGTACTTTGAAAATTTTATCAATTTTTTTTGCAAAAAAATGCGTCGGATCGACTTGCGTGCTGTTAATCGTATCTCTAGCGTGCTGTGAACTGGCAAACGAACTCTGAAAATTTTTGCAAAAAAATGCGTCGGATCGACTTGCGTGGTGCTGTGAACTAGTTCAGGAACTTAGAAAATTTTATCAATTTTTTTTGCAAAAAAATGCGTCGGATCGACTTGCGTGCTGTGAATCGTATCTCTAGCGTGCTGTGAACTGGCAAACGAACTCTGAAAATTTTTGCAAAAAAATGCGTTGGATCGACTTGCGTGGTGCTTTGAACTGGTTCAGGAACTTAGAAAATTTTATAATTTTGTTTGCAAAAAAATGCGTCGGATCGACTTGCGTGCTGTGAATCGTATCTTTAGCGTGCTGTGAACTGGCAAACGAACTCTGAAAATTTTTGCAAAAAATTGCGTCGGATCGACTTGCGTGGTGCTGTGAACTGGTTCAGGAACTTAGAAAATTTTATCAATTTTTTTTGCAAAAAAATGCGTCGGATCGACTTGCGTGCTGTAAATCGTATCTCTAGCGTGCTGTGAACTGGCAAACGAACTCTGAAAATTTTTGCAAAAAAATGTGTCGGATCGACTTGCGTGGTGCTTTGAACTGGTTCAGGTACTTTGAAAATTTTATCAATTTTTTTTGCAAAAAAATGCGTCGGATCGACTTGCGTGCTGTTAATCGTATCTCTAGCGTGCTGTGAACTGGCAAACGAACTCTGAAAATTTTTGCAAAAAATGCGTCGGATCGACTTGCGTGCTGTGAATCGTATCTCTAGCGTGCTGTGAACTGGCAAACGAACTCTGAAAATCTCTAACTCTTACTCTTGCTCTAACTCTAACTCTGACCTCTGACCTCAGACCTCTGACCTCTGACCTCTGACCTCTGACCTCTGACCTCTGACCTCTGACCCCTGACCTCTGACCTCTAACTCTAACTCTTACTCTTGCTCTAACTCTAACTCTAACTCTGACCTCTGACCTCTGACCTCTGACCTCTGACCTCTGACCTCTGACCTCTAACTCTAACTCTTACTCTTGCTCTAACTCTAACTCTAACTCTGACCTCTGACCTCTGACCTCTGACCTCTGACCTCTGAACTCTGACCTCTGACCTGTGACCTCTGACCTCTGACCACTAACCACGACCACCCTCACTCTCACTCTCACTCTCTTATTGGTTAGAGCGTACAACTTGAGGAAAAGTTGCGAGTTTGAATCATTTTTTGTGTATGTAACTCTAACTCTAACTCTAACTCTAACCACGACCACGACCACGACCACGACCACGACCACGACCACGACCACGACCACGATCACTACCACGACCACAACCACGAACACGAACACGAACACGAACACGAACAAGAACACGAACACGAATATGATTTTTTTTTTGTATTTGAAAGTATTGATACTGGTTTTGATCGAAATCCGGTGGGCTAATAAGTCCTTCATTAATTATTTTTGCAAAAAAATGCGTCGGATCGACTTGCGTGCTGAGAATCGTATCTCTAGCGTGCTGTGAACTGGCAAACGAACTCTGAAATGTTTGCAAAAAAATGCGTCGGATCGACTTGCGTGGTGCTGTGAACTGGTTCAGGAACTTAGAAAATTTTATCAATTTTTTTGCAAAAAAATGCGTCGGATCGACTTGCGTGGTGCTGTGAACTGGTTCAGGAACTTAGAAAATTTTATCAATTTTTTTTGCAAAAAAATGCGTCGGATCGACTTGCGTGCTGTGAATCGTATCTATAGCGTGCTGTGAACTGGCAAACGAACTCTGAAAATTTTTGCAAAAAAATGCGTCGGATCGACTTGCGTGGTGCTGTGAACTGGTTCAGGAACTTAGAAAATTTTATCAATTTTTTTTGCAAAAAAATGCGTCGGATCGACTTGCGTGCTGTGAATCGTATCTCTAGCGTGCTGTGAACTGGCAAACGAACTCTGAAAATTTTTGCAAAAAAATGCGTCGGATCGACTTGCGTGCTGTGAATCGTATCTCTAGCGTGCTGTGAACTGGCAAACGAACTCTGAAAATTTTTGCAAAAAAAATGCGTCGGATCGACTTGCGTGGTGCTGTGAACTGGTTCAGGAACTTAGAAAATTTTATCAATTTTTTTTGCAAAAAAATGCGTCGGATCGGCTTGCGTGCCGTGAATCGTATCTCTAGCGTGCTGTGAACTGGCAAACGAACTCTGAAAATTTTTGCAAAAAAATGCGTCGGATCGACTTGCGTGGTGCTGTGAACTGGTTCAGGAACTTAGAAAATTTTATCAATTTTTTTTGCAAAAAAATGCGTCGGATCGACTTGCGTGCTGTGAATCGTATCTCTAGCGTGCTGTGAACTGGCAAACGAACTCTGAAAATTTTTGCAAAAAAATGCGTCGGATCGACTTGCGTGCTGTGAATCGTATCTCTAGCGTGCTGTGAACTGGCAAACGAACTCTGAAAATTTTTGCAAAAAAAATGCGTAGGATCGACTTGCGTGGTGCTTTGAACTGGTTCAGGTACTTAGAAAATTTTATCAATTTTTTTTGCAAAAAAATGCGTCGGATCGACTTGCGTGCTGTTAATCGTATCTCTAGCGTGCTGTGAACTGGCAAACGAACTCTGAAAATTTTTGCAAAAAAAATGCGTCGGATCGACTTGCGTGGTGCTGTGAACTGGTTCAGGAACTTAGAAAATTTATCAATTTTTTTGCAAAAAAATGCGTCGGATCGACTTGCGTGCTGTGAATCGTATCTCTAGCGTGCTGTGAACTGGCAAACGAACTCTGAAAATTTTTGCAAAAAAATGCGTCGGATCGACTTGCGTGGTGCTTTGAACTGGTTCAGGAACTTAGAAAATTTTATCAATTTTTTTTGCAAAAAAATGCGTCGGATCGACTTGCGTGCTGTGAATCGTATCTTTAGCGTGCTGTGAACTGGCAAACGAACTTTGAAAATTTTTGCAAAAAAATGCGTCGGATCGACTTGCGTGGTGCTTTGAACTGGTTCAGGAACTTAGAAAATTTTATCAATTTTTTTTGCAAAAAAATGCGTCGGATCGACTTGCGTGCTGTGAATCGTATCTCTAGCGTGCTGTGAACTGGCAAACGAACTCTGAAAATTTTTGCAAAAAATGCGTCGGATCGACTTGCGTGCTGTGAATCGTATCTCTAGCGTGCTGTGAACTGGCAAACGAACTCTGAAAATATTTGCAAAAAAATGCGTCGGATCGACCTGCGCGTGTGAATCGTATCTCTAGCATGCTGTGAACTGGCAAACGAACTCTGAAAATTTTTGCAAAAAAATGCGTCGGATCGACTTGCGTGGTGCTGTGAACTGGTTCAGGAACTTAGAAAATTTTATCAATTTTTTTTGCAAAAAAATGCGTCGGATCGACTTGCGTGCTGTTAATCGTATCTCTAGCGTGCTGTGAACTGGCAAACGAACTCTGAAATTTTTTGCAAAAAAAATGCGTCGGATCGTTTTGCGTTGTGTGCTGTGAACTGGCAAACGAACTCTGAAAATTTTTGCAAAAAAATGCGTCGGATCGACTTGCGTGGTGCTGTGAAATGGTTCAGGAACTTAGAAAATTTTATCAATTTTTTTTGCAAAAAAATGCGTCGGATCGACTTCGTGCTGTGAATCGTATCTCTAGCGTGCTGTGAACTGGCAAACGAACTCTGAAAATTTTTGCAAAAAAATGCGTTGGATCGACTTGCGTGGTGCTGTGAACTGGTTCAGGAACTTAGAAAATTTTATAATTTTGTTTGCAAAAAAATGCGTCGGATCGACTTGCGTGCTGTGAATCGTATCTTTAGCGTGCTGTGAACTGGCAAACGAACTCTGAAATTTTTTGCAAAAAATTGCGTCGGATCGACTTGCGTGGTGCTGTGAACTGGTTCAGGAACTTAGAAAATTTTATCAATTTTTTTTGCAAAAAAATGCGTCGGATCGACTTGCGTGCTGTGAATCGTATCTCTAGCGTGCTGTGAACTGGCAAACGAACTCTGAAAATTTTTGCAAAAAAATGTGTCGGATCGACTTGCGTGGTGCTGTGAACTAGTTCAGGAACTTAGAAAATTTTATAAATTTTTTTTGCAAAAAAATGCGTCGGATCGACTTGCGTGCTGTGAATCGTATCTCTAGCGTGCTGTGAACTGGCAAACGAACTCTGAAAATTTTTGCAAAAAAATGCGTTGGATCGACTTGCGTGGTGCTTTGAACTGGTTCAGGAACTTAGAAAATTTTATAATTTTGTTTGCAAAAAAATGCGTCGGATCGACTTGCGTGCTGTGAATCGTATCTTTAGCGTGCTGTGAACTGGCAAACGAACTCTGAAAATTTTTGCAAAAAATTGCGTCGGATCGACTTGCGTGGTGCTGTGAACTGGTTCAGGAACTTAGAAAATTTTATCAATTTTTTTTGCAAAAAAATGCATCGGATCGACTTGCGTGCTGTAAATCGTATCTCTAGCGTGCTGTGAACTGGCAAACGAACTCTGAAAATTTTTGCAAAAAAATGTGTCGGATCGACTTGCGTGGTGCTTTGAACTGGTTCAGGTACTTTGAAAATTTTATCAATTTTTTTTGCAAAAAAATGCGTCGGATCGACTTGCGTGCTGTTAATCGTATCTCTAGCGTGCTGTGAACTGGCAAACGAACTCTGAAAATTTTTGCAAAAAATGCGTCGGATCGACTTGCGTGCTGTGAATCGTATCTCTAGCGTGCTGTGAACTGGCAAACGAACTCTGAAAATCTCTAACTCTTACTCTTGCTCTAACTCTAACTCTAACTCTGACCTCTGACCTCAGACCTATGACCTCTGACCTCTGACCTCTGACCTCTGACCTCTGACCTCTGACCTCTGACCTCTAACTGTAACTCTTACTCTTGCTCTAACTCTAACTCTAACTCTAACCTCTGACCTCAGACCTCTGACCTCTGACCTCTGACCTCTGACCTCTGACCTCTAACTGTAACTCTCACTCTCACTCTCTTATTGGATTATTGGTTAGAGCGTACAACTTGAGGAAAAGTTGCGAGTTTGAATCATTTTTTTGTATGTAACTCTAACTCTAACTCTAACTCTAACCACGACCACGACCACGACCACGACCACGATCACGATCACTACCACGACCACGACCACGAACACGAACACGAACACGAACAAGAACACGAACACGAATATGATTTTTTTTTTGTATTTGAAAGTATTGATACTGGTTTTGAATGAATGAAATGAATGAATGAATGAATGAATGAAATGAATGAATGAATGAATGAATTAAACATTCATTCATTCATTCATTCATTCATTCATTCATTCATTCATTCATTCATTCATTCATGCATGCATGCATTCATTCATTCATTCATTCATTCATTCATTCATTCATTCATTCATTCATTCATTCATTCATTCATTCAATCATTCATTCATTCAATCATTCATTCATTCATTCAATCATTCATTCATTCATTCATTCATTCATTCATTCATTCATTCATTCATTCATTCATTCATTCATTCATTCATTCATTCATTCATTCATTCATTCATTCATTCATTCATTCATTCATTCATTCATTCATTCATTCATTCATTCATTCATTCATTCATTCATTCATTCATTCATTCATTCATTCATTCATTTCATTCATTTATTCATTCATTCATTCATTCATTCATTCATTCATTCAATCAATCAATCAATCAATCAATCATTCAATCAATCATTCATTCAATCATTCAATCATTCATTCATTCAATCATTCAATCATTCATTCATTTATTTCATTCATTTCATTTCATTTCATTTCATTCATTCATTTCATTCATTCATTCATTTCATTCATTCATTCATTTCATTCATTCATTCATTTCATTCATTCAATTATTTCATTCATTCATTCATTCATTTCATTCATTCATTCATTCATTCATTCATTTCATTTCATTCATTTCATTTCATTTCATTAATTTCATTTCATTTCATTCATTTCATTTCATTTCATTCATTTCATTTCATTTCATTTCATTCATTCATTCATTCATTCATTCATTTCATTTCATTTCATTTCATTCATTCATTCATTTCATTCATTCATTCATTTCATTCATTCATTCATTTATTCATTCATTCATTCATTCATTCAATCAATCAATCAATCAATCAATCAATCAATCAATCAATCAATCATTCAATCAATCATTCATTCAATCATTCAATCATTCATTCATTCAATCATTCAATCATTCATTCATTTATTTCATTCATTCATTCATTTCATTCATTTCATTCATTTCATTCATTTCATTCATTTCATTCATTTCATTCATTTCATTCATTCATTCATTCATTCATTCATTCATTCATTCATTCATTCATTCATTCATTTCATTCATTTCATTTCATTCATTCATTTCAGAGTTCGTTTGCCAGTTCACAGCACGCTAGAGATACGATTCACAGCACGCAAGTCGATCCTACGCATTTTTTGCAAAAATTTTCAGAGTTCGTTTGCCAGTTCACAGCACGCTAGAGATACGATTCACAGCACGCAAGTCGATCCGACGCATTTTTTTGCAAAAAAAATTGATAAAATTTTCTAAGTTCCTGAACCAGTTCACAGCACCACGCAAGTCGATCCGACGCATTTTTTTGCAAAAAAAATTGATAAAATTTTCTAAGTTCCTGAACCAGTTCAAAGCACCACGCAAGTCGATCCGACGCATTTTTTTGCAAAAATTTTCAGAGTTCGTTTGCCAGTTCACAGCACGCTAGAGATACGATTCACAGCACGCAAGTCGATCCGACGCATTTTTTTGCAAAAAAAATTGATAAAATTTTCTAAGTTCCTGAACCAGTTCACAGCACCACGCAAGTCGATCCGACGCATTTTTTTGCAAACATTTCAGAGTTCGTTTGCCAGTTCACAGCACGCTAGAGATACGATTCACAGCTGGTTCAGGAACTTAGAAAATTTTATCAATTTTTTTTGCAAAAAAATGCGTCGGATCGACTTGCGTGGTGCTGTGAACTGGTTCAGGAATGAATGAATGAATGAAATGAATGAATGAATGAAATGAATGAATGAATGAAATGAATGAATGAATGAAATGAATGAATGAATGAAATGAATGAATGAATGAAATGAATGAATGAATGAAATGAATGAATGAATGAATGAAGGATTGATTGAATGATTGAATGAATGATTGAATAAATGAATGAATGAATGAAATGAATGAATTAATGAAATGAAATGAATGATTGAATGAATGAATGAATGAATGAATGAATGAATGAAATGAATGAAATGAATGAATTAATGAATGAAATGAATGATTGAATGAAATGAATGATTGAATAAAATGAATGAATGAATGAATGAATGAATGAAATGAATGATTGAATGAATGAATGAATGAATGAATAAAATGAATGAATGAATGAATGAATGAATGAATGAATGAAAAAAATGCGTCGGATCGACTTGCGTGCTGTGAATCGTATCTCTAGCGTGCTGTGAACTGGCAAACGAATGAAATGAATGAAATGAATGAAATGAATGAAGTGAATGAAGTGAATGAAGTGAATGAAGTGAATGAAGTGAATGAAGTGAATGAATTAATGAATGAAATGAATGAATTAATGAATGAAATGAATGAATGAATGAATGAATGAAATTAAAAAAAAATATCATTTTTTTTTGCAAAAAAAAATGCGTGGGATCGACTTGCGTGGTGCTGTGAACTGGTTCAGGAACTAAGAAAATTTTATCATTTTTTTTTGCAAAATAATGCGTCGGATCGGCTTGCGTGCCGTGAATCGTATCTCTAGCGTGCTGTGAACTGGCAAACGAACTCTGAAAATTTTTGCAAAAAAATGCGTCGGATCGACTTGCGTGGTGCTGTGAACTGGTTCAGGAACTTAGAAAATTTTATCAATTTTTTTTGCAAAAAAATGCGTCGGATCGACTTGCGTGCTGTGAATCGTATCTCTAGCGTGCTGTGAACTGGCAAACGAACTCTGAAAATTTTTGCAAAAAATGCGTCGGATCGACTTGCGTGCTGTGAATCGTGTCTCTAGCGTGCTGTGAACTGGCAAACGAACTCTGAAAATATTTGCAAAAAATGCGTCGGATCGACTTGCGTGGTGCTTTGAACTGGTTCAGGAACTTAGAAAATTTTATCAATTTTTTTTGCAAAAAAATGCGTCGGATCGACTTGCGTGCTGTGAATCGTATCTCTAGCGTGCTGTGAACTGGCAAACGAACTCTGAAAATTTTTGCAAAAAATGCGTCGGATCGACTTGCGTGCTGTGAATCGTATCTCTAGCGTGCTGTGAACTGGCAAACGAACTCTGAAAATATTTGCAAAAAAATGCGTCGGATCGACCTGCGCGTGTGAATCGTATCTCTAGCATGCTGTGAACTGGCAAACGAACTCTGAAAATTTTTGCAAAAAAATGTGTCGGATCGACTTGCGTGGTGCTTTGAACTGGTTCAGGTACTTTGAAAATTTTATCAATTTTTTTTGCAAAAAAATGCGTCGGATCGACTTGCGTGCTGTTAATCGTATCTCTAGCGTGCTGTGAACTGGCAAACGAACTCTGAAAATTTTTGCAAAAAATGCGTCGGATCGACTTGCGTGCTGTGAATCGTATCTCTAGCGTGCTGTGAACTGGCAAACGAACTCTGAAAATATTTGCAAAAAAATGCGTCGGATCGACCTGCGCGTGTGAATCGTATCTCTAGCATGCTGTGAACTGGCAAACGAACTCTGAAAATTTTTGCAAAAAAATGCGTCGGATCGACTTGCGTGGTGCTGTGAACTGGTTCAGGAACTTAGAAAATTTTATCAATTTTTTTTGCAAAAAAATGCGTCGGATCGACTTGCGTGCTGTTAATCGTATCTCTAGAATGAATGAAATGAATGAATGAATGGAATGAATGAATGAATGAATGAATGAATGAATGAATGAATGAATGAATGAATGAACTCTGACCTCTGACCTCTGACCTCTGACCTCTGACCTCTGACCTCTGACCTCTGACCTCTGACCTCTGACCTCTGACCTCTGACCTCAGACCTCTGACCTCTGACCTCTGACCTCTGACCTCTGACCTCTGACCTCTGACCTCTAACTCTAACTCTTACTCTTGCTCTAACTCTAACTCTAACTCTGACCTCTGACCTCAGACCTATGACCTCTGACCTCTGACCTCTGACCTCTGACCTCTGACCTCTGACCTCTGACCTCTAACTGTAACTCTTACTCTTGCTCTAACTCTAACTCTAACCTCTGACCTCAGACCTCTGACCTCTGACCTCTGACCTCTGACCTCTGACCTCTGACCTCTGACCTCTGACCTGTGACCTCTAACCACGACCACGACCACGACCACGACCACGACCACGACCACGACCACGACCACGACCACGATCACTACCACGACCACGACCACGAACACGAACACGAACACGAACAAGAACACGAACACGAATATGATTTTTTTTTTGTATTTGAAAGTATTGATACTGGTTTTGAATGAATGAAATGAATGAATGAATGAATGAATGAAATGAATGAATGAATGAATGAAATGAATGAATGACGAATGAATGAATGAAATGAATGAATGAATGAATGAAATGAATGAATGAATGAATGAAATGAATGAAATGAATGAAATGAATGAAATGAATGAAATGAATGAAATGAATGAAATGAATGAAATGAATGAAATGAATGAAATGAATGAAATGAATGAAATGAATGAAATGAATGAAATGAATGAATGAATGAAATGAATGAATGAATGAATGAATAAATGAATGAATGAATGAATGAATGAATGAATGAATGAATGAATTAATGAATTAATGAATGAATGAACTCTGACCTCTGACCTCTGACCTCTGACCTCTGACCTCTGACCTCTGACCTCTGACCTCTGACCTCTAACTCTAACTCTAACTCTGACCTCTGACCTCAGACCTCTGACCTCTGACCTCTGACCTCTGACCTCTGACCTCTGACCTCTGACCTCTGACCTCTGACCTCTGACCAGTGACCTCTGACCTCTGACCACTAACCACGACCACCCTCACTCTCACTCTCACTCTCTTATTGGTTAGAGCGTACAACTTGAGGAAAAGTTGCGAGTTTGAATCATTTTTTGTGTATGTAACTCTAACTCTAACTCTAACTCTAACCACGACCACGACCACGACCACGACCACGACCACGACCACGACCACGACCACGATCACTACCACGACCACAACCACGAACACGAACACGAACACGAACACGAACAAGAACACGAACACGAATATGATTTTTTTTTTGTATTTGAAAGTATTGATACTGGTTTTGATCGAAATCCGGTGGGCTAATAAGTCCTTCATTAATTATTTTTGCAAAAAAATGCGTCGGATCGACTTGCGTGCTGAGAATCGTATCTCTAGCGTGCTGTGAACTGGCAAACGAACTCTGAAATGTTTGCAAAAAAATGCGTCGGATCGACTTGCGTGGTGCTGTGAACTGGTTCAGGAACTTAGAAAATTTTATCAATTTTTTTGCAAAAAAATGCGTCGGATCGACTTGCGTGGTGCTGTGAACTGGTTCAGGAACTTAGAAAATTTTATCAATTTTTTTTGCAAAAAAATGCGTCGGATCGACTTGCGTGCTGTGAATCGTATCTATAGCGTGCTGTGAACTGGCAAACGAACTCTGAAAATTTTTGCAAAAAAATGCGTCGGATCGACTTGCGTGGTGCTGTGAACTGGTTCAGGAACTTAGAAAATTTTATCAATTTTTTTTGCAAAAAAATGCGTCGGATCGGCTTGCGTGCCGTGAATCGTATCTCTAGCGTGCTGTGAACTGGCAAACGAACTCTGAAAATTTTTGCAAAAAAAATGCGTCGGATCGACTTGCGTGGTGCTGTGAACTGGTTCAGGAACTTAGAAAATTTTATCAATTTTTTTTGCAAAAAAATGCGTCGGATCGACTTGCGTGCTGTGAATCGTATCTCTAGCGTGCTGTGAACTGGCAAACGAACTCTGAAAATTTTTGCAAAAAAATGCGTCGGATCGACTTGCGTGCTGTGAATCGTATCTCTAGCGTGCTGTGAACTGGCAAACGAACTCTGAAAATTTTTGCAAAAAAAATGCGTAGGATCGACTTGCGTGGTGCTTTGAACTGGTTCAGGTACTTAGAAAATTTTATCAATTTTTTTTGCAAAAAAATGCGTCGGATCGACTTGCGTGCTGTTAATCGTATCTCTAGCGTGCTGTGAACTGGCAAACGAACTCTGAAAATTTTTGCAAAAAAAATGCGTCGGATCGACTTGCGTGGTGCTGTGAACTGGTTCAGGAACTTAGAAAATTTATCAATTTTTTTGCAAAAAAATGCGTCGGATCGACTTGCGTGCTGTGAATCGTATCTCTAGCGTGCTGTGAACTGGCAAACGAACTCTGAAAATTTTTGCAAAAAAATGCGTCGGATCGACTTGCGTGGTGCTTTGAACTGGTTCAGGAACTTAGAAAATTTTATCAATTTTTTTTGCAAAAAAATGCGTCGGATCGACTTGCGTGCTGTGAATCGTATCTTTAGCGTGCTGTGAACTGGCAAACGAACTTTGAAAATTTTTGCAAAAAAATGCGTCGGATCGACTTGCGTGGTGCTTTGAACTGGTTCAGGAACTTAGAAAATTTTATCAATTTTTTTTGCAAAAAAATGCGTCGGATCGACTTGCGTGCTGTGAATCGTATCTCTAGCGTGCTGTGAACTGGCAAACGAACTCTGAAAATTTTTGCAAAAAATGCGTCGGATCGACTTGCGTGCTGTGAATCGTATCTCTAGCGTGCTGTGAACTGGCAAACGAACTCTGAAAATATTTGCAAAAAAATGCGTCGGATCGACCTGCGCGTGTGAATCGTATCTCTAGCATGCTGTGAACTGGCAAACGAACTCTGAAAATTTTTGCAAAAAAATGCGTCGGATCGACTTGCGTGGTGCTGTGAACTGGTTCAGGAACTTAGAAAATTTTATCAATTTTTTTTGCAAAAAAATGCGTCGGATCGACTTGCGTGCTGTTAATCGTATCTCTAGCGTGCTGTGAACTGGCAAACGAACTCTGAAATTTTTTGCAAAAAAAATGCGTCGGATCGTTTTGCGTTGTGTGCTGTGAACTGGCAAACGAACTCTGAAAATTTTTGCAAAAAAATGCGTCGGATCGACTTGCGTGGTGCTGTGAAATGGTTCAGGAACTTAGAAAATTTTATCAATTTTTTTTGCAA